>CM062808.1:518974178-519574178 GCA_031772625.1 Pinus tabuliformis
TAGATTTCCCTGCAAATAATAATTGTCCACCTGTGATCCACGAGTCAGTTTTGCATACATTCTTTATAATCACTATCGTTAGCATACTATTCAGCATAACTTTCTAATGATAAAGAAACATTTTGCAAAACTACAGATGTAGAAATAGGAGGGCGAGAAAGCATCTATGCTAATTTGTTGTTGGAGCACTTGTTGTATCTTATCACCAAATGAAATTGTTGGAGGAATCCCATCCATTTGAAGTGACGAGCTTGCTGAAGCTTGGCCAGTGACTGAAGATACTGCAAGGGATGATGATTCGTATGAATGATGGTCTCCTTTCCATTCAGATAGTGTTTCCACTTATTTACACTTTGGACTAAGGCATACAACTCCCTGTCATATGTGGGATTATTCACAATAGCCTTGGAGAAAGTCTCTGAATGGTAACATACAATATTTCTTTGCTACATCAATACAATGCCCATGGCATATCCATTGGCATCTATTTCAATTTCAAAAGGATGCTGAAGGTCTGATAAGGCTAGCACTGGTGATGTGATGATCTTATCTTTCAGTGTGTCGAAATATTTTTGATGTTTTTCTACCCACTAAGAGGCTTGATTCACACTAGTCAAGGCGTGCAAGGGGGCTCGTAATGAACCTCCTCCAATACTGTACCATGCCCAGAAAACGTCGAACCTCTGTAACATTCGTGGGCTCAAGCCAATTCACAGTCACCTCCACTTTAGAGGGATCTATCTTCAATTGTCCATTGCTGACAATGTGGCCTAAATAAATCGGACAAGTCTTCCCAAACTCACACTTTAACAATTTCAAATACAACTTTTCTCTTTTCAGAACATCAAGAACTTTCTTTATATGACACACATGTTCATCCCATGTCCTACTGTACACAAGAATATCATCCAGATATACAAGAAAAAAATGATCAAGAAAAGGCCTAAATAAATCATTCATTACCCTCATAAATGTGGCTGGAGCGTTGCACAGTCCGAATGGCATCACCATCCATTCGAAAAACCCCTGTTTGGTTTTGAACGCAGTCTTCCAAATGTCCTACTTTGCAATTCTAACCTGGTGATAACCACTACGCAAATCCAGCTTTGTAAAATAAACAACATTTTTCAACTGATCTAACAATTCATCAATGCGAGGGAGAGGGTATCGATTCTTCACCATGATCTTGTTCAACGCCCTGTAATCTATGCACATTCTCCATGTGCCATCTTTCTTGGGCACCAACATGATCGATGAGCCACAAGGAGAAGAACTCGGTCTGATGACTCCCTGATTTAACAGTTCTTGCACCTATTTCTTGATCTCCTCCATCTCGATAGAAGCCATCCTGTACATGCCAACATTCGGTAAAGGAGAATCATGTTGTAAATGGATCTCATGTTGGATTTCCCGTTTAGGGGGCAATCCTCTCGATTCCTGAAACAATCCATCATAATCAGAAATAATTTCAAATAATTCTTTCTTATGATCAAGATTACAGCCTTTGAAAGTGTCAACCATCTCAGCCTCTTTCGCTCTCACTATCATGAGCATGCACCCTTTGTTGGAATTAACCAGTCATTTAATTTGTCTTGTGCTTACAAGGTTAGCATTAACTTTTGTATGATGAGCTCTGACTATATACTCTACCCCATCCTTTGTGAGGTGGTATTTGTTTTCATGTTGAAAGAAAATGACCTTTCTGTCATATAGATATGGGCTTCCCAAGATGATTCCACAGATGTCCAAAGGCACTACATCTAACTCTACCTCATCAACTAATTTAGAAGCAATAACAAATTTGGCCCTACACTGCTTGGTGACCTGCAATTTGGCTTTATCGCTCATACGAGCTCGTATGGAGGTTCAGTGGGGAGGATTGATCTAGGAGGATCCTGGGGGATTGATCCAGGTGGATCTTTAGAAAAGTACCAGAGGCATGGTAAAAGGATCAAAACTCAAAGTGGCAGAATCTAGATAAACTTTGCATCGGATCGAAGTGCTCATCATCTTGATTCCAACGGTGTGAACGACACTCAAATCCAAGTCTATATGAAGAAGCTAGAGCAAGTCAAAGTTCAGGGTTGACTTGGCCAAGTTGCAGGGTTAATGGACCTACAAATTACGCCAATAGAGTTCACCCGAATCTGGCCACCAGGCGGGCGAAATTGTGACCTACTTAGTTTTCCCAATGATGCTTATTTTCCAACAATTTTAAAATGTTCATGTTATTTTAAAAAATAAGAAGAAAAATAATAAATTGGGGGGCAGGCCATAACCCCCACCACCCCCATGGAACAAAATATATGTTGTATATAACGATCGAATCGCCCACCGGCTGACCATACCCCCACAGAAGTTGCCACTTGTCGTAGCCGAAGGCGGCAGGGCTTGAACCCGCTCAACTAGCCTAGCCGGCCCACCTCCCAGGTGCCTCCACACAAAACAAACAAACCATAAAGCAATGTAATATGCCATCAAGGGGATTCAAAGCCCATCCTCCATCGGGAGAGAAAGAGGTGTTACCAACGGGCCACAATGGCCTCTTGGGTAAATCCACTCGAGGAAGTATATTTGAGCCCCATTTAACAGTGCACTGGGGAGGATGAGTGAAACGGAGCAGAGGACGGGCGCGAAATTCCATGAATAATATTATTTTAATTACAAATGCAGAACCATGATTTACAGTTCCAGGAGGTGGAACCATGATGGAACGTTTTTCGAGATAGAGAATCTTTTGCAGATAATATTCTTTGATCCCTAAAAGATTCCATGGGGAGGTAAATTTTAATTTTCTCAGAATGATATGAAGTTTATAGTCATTTTAACCAGAATTTGACAGGGTGTACAATGGTAAAATCAGAATCACCATCTGAGCAGTAGATTTGCAGATTCCTAGCAGAGTAGAATCTTTGAAGAATCTTGATGGAATCTTCCAGATTCCTTGGAAGCTGAAATTTTCTAGAGTCAGAATGCAACCAAATTTATACTCAAAAGTATTAGAATCTCTTAGTCAGCCCAGAGAACAGAATATTTGGAGAATCACGGGGAATCTAAAATATTCTTATAGGCCCAGATTTTGATGGTGTTGGAATTCGACAAATGGATAGTCGATTTACACTTCTCGATGATGGAAATTCAGTGGTGCAGTCAGTTTTTGTAGTTGAGCCTTCCATTTTTCGGCAAACTTTAGAGGTGCAGGTACATGAGTCAGTTTTGTCATGTTTTCCTTCATAATTTCTTGATGATGTATTATGTTTTGAGATACTTGATTGATGTTATGTTGTGGGATCACTTTTTCTGATCGTTGTCATGTTAATTTCTTGATGTTATGTTGTGGTCATGATTTGCTGATCGTTGTCATGTTTCCTCTTATTTAAGAATGCACATATGTTATTTTATTCTCTTTAAATGCAATTCTAAAAACATCACAAAAGTAAAAGATCTTGGATGATTCCAGTAGTTGAGGAACCCGAAATAGGGACATTGGAGCCACTCCTCGATCCTCAAAGAATTGATTGCAAACTCTCTATGCTCCGTGGGAGGAGCCAAGGTGAAAATTCCTTTCTCATACATTGGGAGGGGTATATATAGCCAAGGGTGATGCTTGAACCTTTTGGCTCTTGGACTTCCCTCATGTCCATTCAATTTCCTATGACTTTTCAACTGATATGACTCTTCATCTTCATTCTGTATCCGTTGGACTTTCACTTTACATTACATTAGGTTACAACATATATGGCCCATAGTAGTGATGTGGCCTCGAAAAATAATGCAAAAACTTGACATGACACTGTTGGCATGGACTGAATGGCTGTGGTGGCAATGTCAAGCTGTTGTTACTGTTGAGTGATGGATGTGTTCATGGATGCACTTTCTCTTCTCCTCCGCATAGCTTGATGCTATGGGGTCTTCAATGATATTAGTCTTGTAATATGGTAGTATGCATGTGCTCCTTCACTTTTTCTTTGACGATCTTCTTTCATCCCTCCAACTACAAAGAAGTCTTCTAGCATGTTTTCTCCTTCTCCATCTTGTTTGTCGTATCGCCATGATCTATCTGTGTACCTGTTCCTGCAATTCACTCATGATGGGATGACATCAAATCCAAAAATTCCTAGTCTAAGATGTTGCATTTTTCCCCATGGACCAGGCGCAGGACAGATGATAGGATGGGGAAGAGGGCCCAATAACTATGCACGGTGCATTTCCAAGTGACAAGGAGGGAGACTGGTCACTGAGACTATGCAGAGCGCAACTCAGGCTTGACTGAGGAACTCCAGGACACAATCTTCACTGGGAGGCAAGATTGTGTAGTGTCCACTGGGAGGCAGGATTTTGTAGTTGAGGTTACTAGTGGAAGCTGCAAGGTGGGACCCTAGGGCACCTCTACATAGTTTTCTGGGGGAAGATAAGATAGGGTAGCAGAGGGACTAGAGAGGATAGTTCTATGCAACTTTTGGAAGTATTGAGTCCTGTCTTAGGGAAGGCACTGGGAGGACACCTCTTCGCAGTTCTAGGAGGAAATTAAGGTTTAGTTCTCTATACATTATGGGGTTCCAACAGGTAGAGAGGTGGATTGATGACTGATCTTGAAAAGTGCACATTTCAGGTCGGGCTTTGAGGCAGTTTCAGCGCAATTCTGGGAAGGAAAGAAAAATTCTCACCTCTGGGGTTGCACAATGCAATTGTCCTGGGGGAAACCTCAAGAATTGCGAAGTTCCAGGTAGTAGAACAACATCACTAAGGGTTGATACTGTGTAATGAAACTTAGTCGAGGTTTAGTAAAGTGGAGTTGTTCAGTTTGAAGGATTTTTAGGAAAATGACTAAGTGTGGGAGGAAAGTGAACTTATGATGACTCGACATTGTGATCACACACTTAGCATACTTCGACAACATAGACCTCCAGGAAAACAAGACAAAGAATTTCTGACTATGAGATTGTATAGAGTTAAAAGTGACAAGTGTGACACTTGGGATAGACCTTTGGATGTCCGTGATGACACTTGTGCGACAATGCTTACAACTTTTTCTATGAGTGCGATAGATGTTTACATGGATAGGCACAACTTGTATACACAAATACCAACCTTCAAGGTCAACAGAATAGTTCATAAACATGACATAATAACCAAACATGTCAAAAGTCAACAATTGATCCAACAAGTGAAAGGGAGCAAGACACGTAGAGTAAACACATGGAATGCCTTTCAATGCTTACAACCATGCATGTCATTGAAGAAAGAATGACATGACAATGATAAGAAATCCTCCAAGCTGCATTGATAAGTGTTTTTCAAAAGATGTGTTTTGTTTTCCATACCTACCCTCTAAAGGGTTACGCATCAGATGGAGTCTTCATGCAGTCCCAATATTCTATCATACCTTGGGTTCCTTGGTCTGCTTATCTTCCTCCTCAACTCCTTGAGAGTCATCTATCATGTCATCCTTCTTTGTGGCTCCTGAGAGACACAATTGTGCAGTTCCTGCGGCAGTGACTGCTATGGGATGAGGCCATGGGAGGACATGTCAGCATAGTTTTAGGATGCAAGGCAGACTGTGAAGCTGATGGAAAAAACTACATAGTTTTAGGAAGCAAGGCATTGCTGCAGGATGAGGCCTTGGGAGTACACATCTGCGTAGTTTCAGGATTCAAAGAGAAATGGGTAGTTGAGATGCTCGAGGAATAAAACTACGCAGTTTCTAGAGACAGTGGGATTTGGCTGAGGGAAGGACGCTAGAGGAAACCACTAGGAATTTTTGAAAGCCAAGGGAGGCTAGGCTTTCTGTGCATTGCACAGTTCTAACAGGAAAAGGAAAAGCTTGAGGGTTACAGATGCGAAGTGCACAGTTAAGGGAATATGGATGAATTTAGGTTTCTAGGGAAACTCTAGAATTTAGCTAAGTGTGGGATCAGTGGAACTGATGTGAATAGTAATAGGACTTGACTACAATCACACACTTGAACACTTAGTGATACAACATCAACAATCCAGAACATATAACACATACTTCACTAATGCAAAAACCTTTGTGGCAGCTTATGACAAGTGTAGCTTTGATGATATCCTTTGAGAGGATAAAGGAAACACTTGTACAAGAGTGCGTGAAATGAATACGAAACATGTCTATGTGGTGAGGACAAGCTATTCTCACAAATATTTACCCTTGAAGCAAAGCAAACTTCCCTTTGCATGACAAGCGATAACCCCCATGCCCAAAGATGACACATACTATGTAAAGATAAAAGCATGAACGACTCTTAAGATCGAAAAGGTGAGCTTGAGATCATCAACTTACTAATAAGTTACTAAGGAAAGATTGATCACAGGATCGACAATAGGCTCCAAAATTTAGGTATAGGCCAACATTTTGCAGGGTGTTGTAGCTGCTACAACAAAACCTTATATGCCTACTCAACCCAATCTGAACCCTAATAACAAGTAGGCACAACAGGTCTACAGTGGAGAGACATCTTACCCTGCCTATGTTGTGGAGATTCAAGAAATCAACATCAGGTTTGAAAGAGTTCTCCTAGATAACCAACCTACATATCCACTCGAGGAGCTTGAATAGGAAAAGGAAGAGAGTAGCTCTCAAGTAAATCCACCTCCTTTTCCTGAGAGATTGATCCATTCTAACTAGCACACCCCATTAGAGACTGAACTTCTGGGAGAATTGAAGAATCTATGTTAAAGTACCCATCCTCCAATTTATTAATGATGTTCCCATATACAATAAGATTGTAAAAAAGAAATGTTTAAAACAAAATGGGAGGAGAAAAAGAGACACCCCCGCCATCAATGTTATTGGGAAATTATCTGATTTTATGCTGGGGAGAGTGCTTTGTCCAAAATATGTAGACCTTAGAAGTCCTGTGGTAGATGTGCACATTGAATGCATCTTTGATCCTCACACCTTGATTGATCTTGGGTATGCCATCAATGTGATGACTAAAGAAACCATGCTAAAACTAAATCTCCGAGGATCCTTGAGAAAGACCACTACAATGCTACAACTTGCAAATAGATCCATAGTGGCTCTCGAGGGAGTTTTTGAGGATGTAATGTTCTCTATTTACTCCCGGGAGTATTCTACTGACTTCTTGGTTCTCCAAACCAAAACCAAATTCAATGATTATCCTCTCATACTAGGAAGACCATGGATTTCCACTTCTGATGCTTACATAAGTTTCACAACCAGGAACGTGACCATTAAGAATGGGAATCTGTCCAAACAATTGGTATTGTATCCCCCCGCTCATCCATCCATTGAGCATGACTTACCCCTATGTTTAGAAGAGGAGGATGAAGATGAAGTGTATCGTACAACATCCCATCCAATCTATACCCTAGATGTTTTTATAGGAGGGGGCCAACTTGATGAAGATGACCTCATGGACCAAATCCTCTAGAACCAACCCCCCAATACATTGCCTCTTGTTGAGCTTGTGAAGGAAAATGAGGGTAATCCTTGGAATGAGTTATGCCTAGTTGACCCAAGCCATGCACATGCGAAAATTGTATAATTTGGTCCATCTAGAATGTTGAACATTAACCCCTCTCTCTCGGCCAACCAAGAAGGGAAGTTGTGCAAAATGCTGAGAGAGCACTTAGATGCTTTTACTTGGAGCTATAAATAAATTAAAGGGGTGCATCCTTCATTTTGTACTCATCACATCTACATAAGGGAGGGATGCAAACCCGTGCGCCAAGCTTAGAGGAGAATGAACCCAACCCTCAAGGACATATTAAAGAAAGAATTGCAAAAGTTGTTGGATGTAGGGTTCATATACACCATATCAGATAATGAGTGGGTGTCCCCTCTATTTTTATTCCCAAATAAGAATGGGAAGTGGAGGATCTATGTGGATTACAGAGAACTGAACAAATCCACCAAGAAAGACCATTTCCCTTTACCTTTCATTCATCAAGTTGTAGATGGTCTTGCATGGAAGAAGTTCTTCTCTTTCCTGGATGGATTCAGTGGCTATAATCAGATGCAGATCAACCCTGAGGATCAATACAAAACTACATTCACATGTCCTTGGGTTACCTTTGATTATAAGGTCCTTCCTTTCAGTTTATTTAATGCCCCTGCCACTTTTCAATGGGCAGCTCATAGCATTTTTACTGATCTGGTCCATGACTCTGTAGAGATCTACATGGATGATTTCACTCCCTATGGGTGTGACTTCCTAGAGGCTCTCTATAACCTGGGGAAATCCCTGAAGAAGTGCATTGAAATGAACCTCTCGCTTAGTCCTGATAAGTGTGAATTCTTAATGAATGTAGGGATTGTCCTTGGCCATTCAATATCTCAGGAGGGAATACAAGTGGACCCAAACAAAATTTCCATCATAAAAAGGGTCCCTACTCCTCAAAAGCAGAGGGATGTTAGGAGTTTCTTGGGCTTAGCTGGATACTATAGGAGGTTTATCAAGGACTTCAACAAAGTGGCTTCACTATTCTCAGGGTTGCTAGTCAAGGACTCAGAATTTCGCTGGACAGATAACTGCCAAGAGGACCTTAATATCTTGAAAGAGAAATTAACCACCGCACCCATACTTAGAGGCTCAAATTGGGCTCTACCTTTCCATATCAATGCTAATGCATCTGAAAAAGTTGTGGGAGAAACTTTAGGATAAGTAGATGGTAAGTTACCTTATTCCATTTACTTCATTAGTAAAAATCTATCTAAGGCTGAATTGAACTACACTGTAATTGAGAAAGAACTCCTAGTTGTTGTACACTCTTTGAACAAATTCATACACTACATCACTGGATACCAAACTTTTGTGTATAATGACCATGCAACTATCAAATAATTGATGAACAAGCCTCATGCGAATGTTAGAATAATTAGATGGTTGAACCACACTTGTTGGTTTGAAACGCATCGACCAAAATATTCAATCTGATTTCTTCCGAAAAATATTTTATGCATTAAGATATGGATCACAAAATCTTGAATTTGAATAGATGGTTTCTATTGGTACAACAATTTTATTTAACTATAATTGATAAGCCATGAAAAGAAAATGTAGTTGCAAATTTTCTGTCTAGACTTGCTTTGCCTACAAGTGATGAAGGGATGGTCGATGATTAGCTTCTAGATGAGCAATTATTTTCTATCTCAAATCTCTCCCCATGGTTTTCTAACATAGAAAACTACCTAGTGGCTGAAAGATTTCCTCCAAATATGTCATCTACAGAGAAGAGTAGAATTGTAAGGAAGAGCGCCCCTTTCCCTTGGATTGGGGGAAATCTCTTCAACCTAGGACCAAATCATATATTAAGTAGAAGTTTCACGGAGGAGGAAGTCTTTGACATCCTCTTAGACTATCATGATGGGCCTTGCAGAGGTCATTTTTCTTCCAAGAGAACAACTTTCAAAGCTCTACAAGCTAGCTATTATTGACCCACTCTGCACTAAGATGCAAGAAGGTATACCATTAGATGTGATCAGTACTAGAGGATGGGGAAACCCACACCCAAGGATGAAATTCCCTACAACCCTAGGTGGATTTGGAGCCATTTGACAAGTGGAGTATGGATTTTATTGGGCTAATTGATCCACCTTCAGGGAAAATAAAGTACATCATTGTGTGAATTGATTATTTTATAAAGTGGGCGGAGGCAAATGCTGTCAAGGCAACAATAGACAAGAAAGTGGGGTAGTTCTTATGGGAGAATGTGTTCTACAAATTTGGGTACCCTAGAGAGATAGTCACCGATTGGGGAGCTCAATTCACATCACATCTGATTGAGAATCTGTTAAGGCAGCATCATATCAAACACAAAAAATCTACTGCCTATCATCCTTAGGCCAATGGAAAAGTAGAGGTTACAGATAGAACATTAGAGGGCATCATCACCAATGTTGTGAGAAATAGCAGGAGAGATTGGGTAGAAATATTAGTAGAGGCCACTTAGGACTGTAACGCAAATTGGAAAATAACTACTAGTTTTACTCCATATGATCTGGTTTATGGAAAGAAAGCTTTTCTCTCTATTGAGTTTGAGTACAATACTTTGAGAATGGCAACCCAATTGGATTTAGATGTCACCAAATCACAACAAGAGAAGATTTTCTAGTTAAATGGGTTGGATGAGTTCATAATGTAGGTCCTCCTACACACGGAAGTTATACAATTAAGAGGAAGTTCTAGCATGATAGGAATATCAAGGACAAAGTTTTTAAGGAAGGGGATTAGGCCTTACTATATGAATCTAGGTTTAAGGAATTCAAGGGAAAATTGATGAAAATATGGTTAGGACCATACCCAATAGAGATATGTCATGACAATGGAGCTGTTCAAATCAGGACCATTGATGAGGAATGGATTCCCTTACTTGTCAATGGCTACATATTGAAGGTATACAAAAAGCCTATGTCTAAGGAGGAATTCATCAACAGAGAGGTTAATGTGATCGGAAGTGTCATAGCTTCTAGGTCACATTGTTCCTAGATGCTATTTAAAAAAAATAGAAAAAAAAGGCTTGGATGAAAACCTTTATGAGGCATCTAGGGCCAACTCTTGGGTTTAAAACCTCCCTAAGGCAGCCCAAGAGTGAAGAAAAAGAAAAACTAAAGATCCATGGGTTAAAACCTCTCTTGAGGTGCTTAGGGAAGGTGCACACGTTGAAAACCTCTCCTGAGGTAGCTTGTATGTCTAAAAAAAGAGAAAAAGAGAAAAAAAAACAAAGAAGGAAACAAATAAAAAGCCTAGGACATGGATCCACAACATGTATGTTAATTGTTTTTGTCATTTATAGTTTTGAAGGCAATGGCAGATTGCATATATACAGGGATGACATACTCAAGATTCTCTTTACCTCTCCCTCCATCCACTTCATATCCACCATCCAAACTCATGTGCTCACCAGTCTCCATCGTCCCAGTAGCACAAAAATCAATTTTCAGCCCCTCTCTCGATTTCCATTGGAAGACTATAATTTCTATAAGAAGATCTAGTAGAACTATAGGAGGGATCCAAAAAGCTATCGGAAGAAAATATGAATGAAAATACCACCAAGAATGACCTTGCCAAAGGTAAATATGGTTCCCATCATGGTCCACCAATCCATCATTCATCCATCCCAATTCACAAGAAAAAATAATATTGTTCAAAAACAAATCCTCCACTATGTCTCTCCCTGAAACATTTCTTGAGAAACATATAGAGCACATCCTCTCCATTTTCACAAACCTACACTACTCCCTCAGAGCCCTCGCATCATCCCCCAAACCCTCTACATCTTTTTTCATCACTCCCAAGCAGTTAAATGACATTGAAAGAGAAGGAAAGGACTGCCATAGGAAAAAACATCCTCCAATATCAGCCTAGGCAACCTTTACAGAAATCCATAATCCTATTTTTTTCCCTTTCCCATCAAGTAGAGGGGGTGATACAAACTCATGAGGCACTTTGTAGTAACCATACCACTGCAAGCAGGAATCTCCACCAACAGCAGCAACACCTTGGGCATCAACAAAAGACCTACAAAAATAACAACAATAATAGTCAAATACCATGAGGATCAGAGAAGATATACATAGGAACAAGAAAAACACAGAAAGAAAAATCCCTTGGTAATAGTACAAAGGTATAACACTCCAAAATGCACATCCCTACTTTTGTCGATCACGAGGTAGGCACATGTATGGAAACCTATCATGTCCTCCCTATGTGTAAACAATGAGAAATGTATGAATGTCAAGAGGAGGAATTTTTATAAGCTGGAGGTGGCTAGTTAACTCGGCCACCCTTGGTCAGTTAAGAAAAAGTGATTACGAGCCCTCATGTAATGTAGAGGTGTCACATTAGTCAAGTTAGGATCACAAAGAGTGGGTGTTGATTATGAGGAATGAGGGAATGATTACTGTAGGTGGGGACAACAGTCCAAAAGAGGAAACCTTGTGCCTTTGCCAAGTCATCACAGTGCTCCAAGCCCAAGCATAAAATGGCATATAATGTATTGGGGATTGAATTCTCTTGCATTTACGCTCATTTCAAAAATATTTAAGGTGAGGATGAGCTTGGGGAGCCATCGAGGAGAGTCGAACCTTGCTCTACCATTTCTATAGGAGGAAGCTACAAGAAGCTGTAGGAAGTTTGCAAAAGCTATAGGAAGCCCGAGGAACTACTAGAGGAATCTTAAAAGCGCAAAAGAATGCCACCATGGGTTGAATTGATCTCGAATTTTTCATATTTATCCCAGGCCATGTGGTAAAAGTAAGTGCATACTCTCCCTCATCTTTCCATAACTTGCATGCTGGTGCACCCTAAATTCTAGAAGAAATATAAGTGAAATTGTGGATTGCAAGAATTTTTGTGTTGTAGATTAGAGGGAATATAGAAAATTGTCATCAACTAGAGATTTCAACCCTCTAATTCCACTGAATTACACATCAGAGATGTTACAGGAAGAATCCCTCTTTCACTTCGTTGAAAATAGAGAAAATAGATGGGGGAGGATTCAATAGAAGGGAGCCCTAAGAAATTAAAATAATTCATATTCACCTTCCTATATTAGACATTTTTAGAAGACATCAGTGGCTATGATTCTTTGAGCTATTGAAACTATATGATGATGACATGGAATATGAATTTTCCATGGCCCTAAGCTCTCAGACAGAAGTCAGCGCCACCATTGTGGTGAGGGGATTAGCTATTTCAATCAGTCCTGAGCTAACTAGCAGGGTTACAACCCTTCCCCTAGGGATATAATGGAAAATAGAAGACAAAACCACCAGTTCCATTGCTAAAAATAACTTCTTCACTACCACTGGAAAACCTATTAAAGACAAGAATGGAGTTAGGAGGGAAAGCCTACCCTATCCTTGGGATGAGGTGGCCTATCATATCCTAAAATACATCTCCTCTGAAGGAAGACTAAGTGTAGTCTATGGCTACCATGAACTAAGGTTTCAAGAAAAATTTCCCCTATCCCAAAGACTCAGTGCACCATACTTCCTCTCGTAGTCCATCAGGGACATGATTCAAAAAGTGAGAGAGGGAAAACACCAACACCGAGGCCACCATGGCCTCATTAAACTGATGGTAGTATATGCCTTGAAAAAACTAAGGATCCTTATCCTTTGGTCCAAATTCATTGATATGGATATAGAGAACTTCATTGACACTCAAACCCTCACATAAGGTGAGACCCCAACCTCTAGTGTTGGAGGAAGAGACAAAAAAGAGAAGAAGAAGAGGTAGAGGCAGAAGAGGAAACAAAGACAGAGGTAGAGAAGACATAGGAAGAACCAGAGGCAAAAGTAGAGGAAGAGAAATATGAAGAGGAGGAGGGGGAGAAATAGGGAAAACCAAGCCTTGAGAAAATTACTGAATCTAGAGAAGAAGGGGTATCCCCAGAGCAAACAAGTTTGTATCCAAGACCTGGTGAAAAAGAGGTAGCTTCCACCTCAGCTACCTTGAGCACCCCAATCAAACCCAAAAAGAAAAGGAAAAGGCAATCTCACCTCTACTTTAAGACCAGGAAAAGCACTAGGATCAAGTAAGGGAGGCCTCAAACTCCCACAAAGGCCCCTATAGCAATTGAAGAATCCCTAAGTAGAAAAGAGGTAGTTGGGTTCACTGAAAGAAAAGTTGAGAAGGTCACCACTCCAGAGACCATATCGAAGACTCCCATAACTGATGTGAGGAGGCCCACCACTAAATAAACCTCTTTTAAATAACCCAAGGCACCTACCACCCTCTAACAAAAAGGAAAATGGAATCTATAGGAAAAACATAACATTCTATAGGAAAAACAAAGTGTGCTACAGGAAGAGAAGAGGTTTCTACAAGAAGGGTATAATGAGAAATAGGAGGGGAAGAAGGTAACACAATAGCTACAGGAGGGGGAAGATTCCACAAAAACATTTGGGAAGGACTTCACAGAGATACATGAGCCTAATCCATAGCTTATTTTGAGATCCTATTATAAATTCATTTTATTCCCCAAAAATTTGCAATCCCACTTTTATTTGAACTTGAAGCATAAAGAGGAAGAACCCACATATGGATGCAAATTGCTAAGTCCAAAAGGGTGGAACATGTGGGCCTTGTGGAAAAGAAGGTCCTTGAAATGGGAAAAGAGTTGAGTGAGCTAAGAGAGAGAGAGAGACCACAATGAGGGAACAACTATAGGAAGAGAACATATGGTTGAGGGAGAAGCTGCAAGAGAAGGAAACACAACTGTCCATAATGGAAAGCCTCTCCATGGAGTCATTACAGTGCAGAGAGACATCCAAGTATTATGCACTTTTTTCAAAGAGCATTGGTTGCAGTTCCAAATCAAGACCCTAAACAAACATGGATCCATGCCATTTGAAGACTACAAACAATTCATTGAATTATGTGACCAAAGTAGCATAGAATATAGAGAAAAATTGGCCAAGTTCTACATGCATAAACTCACCTTGATTGATATGAATGTTTTGGATCCCAATGCAAAGTTGGGGGACATGTAGCTGATGGCCCTAGCCTCTTGGATGACTCATGAGGAGTCCTTTATTGAGGAGGTAAATAAAGTAATGGCGAAGGAAGAAAAAGAACCACTATATATTAGGGCAGAGAATATAAGCCCAATGGCTATCATTAGTAATCATAACATCATCTCCAATGATGCTAATCTAGCACCAAGATACCTTTCCACCCAAGAGCAAGCCATCTCACATTTTGAAGGCACACTTAGGCTGTTAGGGATAGAAAGGAAACAACCATGTGAGAGAAGATGGAATGCTCTACCCCAAAGTCTCTAGATCAGGGAGTATCACTCTCCTAAAAGGTTGAGGAATGCATTGGAAAGGAAACCCCTATAAAAAGAATCATGCAAATATTAAAAATCAGCTGGATTGGACTCAAGCTCAATCCACCTTTGCTGCTAGGCCTACAGGAAGGAAGGGATGAGGAAGAAGAGAGGAAGTAGTGGAAAAACATTGAAAATGATGTGGCCTTCTGTCATCAAGAAGGAACACCATTTGAAGAGCCTTGGGATGTCAGAGAGGCCACCACGAAAATGAAAGACATGGACATAGATGACTGAGTTTCCCAAAGGATGAAAAAAAACTTCAGTAGGGGGGTAATGATGAGGCTCATCAATAGGTTTTGGGTGTGGAATCCAAGTTTTGTGGCTTAAAGCCCAAGTTTTGACTAAGTCCATTGTAAAGACTCCACGATTTGTGGGCGTGGAGTGTGAAGTTATAATAGAGTCACAAGGTTGTTTGCCCTTGTTTGGGTAATGTAATGTTGGTTTGAAAGATCTACCCATGGTCCGCAGACCATGGGATTGTATAAATAGAGTGAGGCTCTAAGTGTAGAAAATAGCGATAGAGAAAAAGGAAGCATGATGAATAGAAGGAATTGATTGAGTCGAAGTGTAAGTCATGTCTTTGGGTCGTAGAGTAGGAGAAGGCTCTGCAACTGAGTGCGCAAAGGCCTAGTAGTCCATAGATGAGTGCGCGGACCCCTGCAGCTGAGTGCGCAAGGCAGGTCGAGTTTGTAACCGTTGGAAGGATTAATAAAGAGAAGTTTTACCATATTTCTATGTATCTTTTCCTGTTTTATGTATTATTGGGTATGAATAGCAAGTTTACTATTTATTTACTGTGCAAACTCATATGAATGTGCTAAATGAATAAATATAATATAAGACATCTATTTATGCAAAGATAACTAACTGTTGTAAGAAGATAAGTAAGATCGTGGGCATGACTTGGAGGAATAGTGCAGATCACTGCTCCAGCAGTCTGAAAGCTCCACCACCCCCAGTTAGGGCTACACGAAGGTGAGTACATCAGGTCATGAAGGCCAGGGAAGTACACGAAGTAACCTGCATGAAGAGACTCACAATTGGACCAAGTCAACCCCTCAGACATCTCAAGGGTGCAGAAACCTGGTTCCAACACCCCCCCATACTACTTCGGGTGAGACCTTAGTCCGTGCTCCGTGGAATGTTGCTGAAAGGGCCAACAGTATAGGGATTTGTTTGGCTAATTAACTCCGAACTTGGGTCAAGCCCCAACAAGCCAAAAAATGGTTCTGTTGCCAGGACTGGGATCTGCATAGAGATGTCTGATGTCGTATCACTTGAATCCAACTAAGAAAGGAATTGAAGATTGATTGGATAGGAAGATTCATGAGTTCGTGGCGTAGGAGAACAAGAATTCATGACTATCAAAGGAAGAGTGGTTAGACTGCTACCTATACATAGAAATCCACGAAATTTTCTTCGCATCCTTCCCTATTGAGCTATACGAGTGGATCACAAAGCTAGCAGATAGCCAAGGAAGGTGCAAAATCGACAGTCCTATTATGTGGACTCCAGAATTGGTGCATAGATTGGAAGCATCAGAGTATAAGATTGCGCGTGCTATTGATCACTGGCTCAATTGAATTATAGGAGTATTTACCACTGAGTTTGTGGTAGATACTTTAGTCAGCTATAGTGAGGCACAACGACGCTTCCTCAAAGGACTGCGAGGTAAGTATGTTAAGTCTTTGAACACTTGGATTAAAATACTACTGTGTGAAAAGTGGGTTATGCGAATACATTGATGTTTGGGGCTACGCGAAGTGGGAGGATTTATAGAATCGAAGGTAGCGCAGAACTAGAAACTAGCCCCTTGATTTCACCTCCGCGAGGAAACGAAGAAGAGCTCGCAAAGGTCTCACCAAGAAGTGTGATCAATTTGATAAGGCAGAGGATTCCGTGCATACACCCCCCCCCCCACACCACCACCAGTTTCACCGTCTTCAACCCCATCTTCGCCCATACCACCTCCACCACCACCGCGAGTTAATATGAAAAGGGTGATAAAATTGTTGGTGTTCAAGGGAGTAGGAAATGAAGATCCAGACTAGTTTTGGTTCGTGATAAAATCTATGTGGGAAGCGCAGGGAGTTATGGATGACAATATAAAGAAAGAAACGTTGGACAGTGCTCTGCAAGATCCCACACTAACCTGGTATATTAAGCATTCCAATGACAATTCGAATGTGGGGATCGCGGATATCCAAACTGCATTGAACAAAGAATTTAACAGGCCGAAGTTAGAGGCACGGTCGATCATTGGGTTCAAGGATATCATGATGCTACCAGGCGAGACTCCTTGGGAGTTGGATCAGAGACTTAAGTGTACAATTCGTGAAGCTAATATGACTTTAACGGATGGACAACACCGCAAATGGTTTGTAGCATCGCTAACGCAATATTTAAGGAGCGTGCTATCACAACAGAGACTAACAACTTAGGCCGAGGCCTTGGAGATCGCGAAGAGGCTGCATGACACCCCAATATAGGATCTGAACCTGGGAGTTCAGTAGATCCATGTGTAGTTGAAAAACTTGTGCCTTGAGATGTAGAGTTTGAAATAAGAGAAGACAGCTCACTTAGAGGTGCGCGACGAGGTATGGTGTGATAAATGCAAGGGTCAGGGACATGGAAAGGACCATTGCCCAGTGTTTGCGAATTATCTGGCGAGAGGAGGACCAATGCCGTTGAGACTAGAGGCACAAGTAGGACCTAGCGCAGCACCTGCGTTGTGGTGTGCGATTTGTCAAATAGGAGGAAAGCATGCTGTAGACAATTGCCATCTGTTGCAGAAGTACATGTAGAACTCACAACAGCTATTCTGTAATTTCTATATATCAGTGGGACATGATGAGAGCACCTGTAGAAGTTATAAGCTGATGATGGATAGGACTCCCACCTACCGAGTTCAGGCCGAAATGCGGCCCCTTGACTAGAATGCAAGGATGGTGTGAACCAGATTTCAGGGGCTCGGACGAGGCTGAGGTGGAGGAGGACCTGGAAGAGGCCACAAACAATTGATATGTTACAATTGCAGAGGGCCAAGACATTATGCTTGTGATTGTATGAATCCAATGTGTCTGTCATGTCTATACTGTACATTGTTTGATCAATGAACAAGGCTATGCGACAAGGGAATGCTCCAACCTCCCCCGACTCAAAACCTGCAAATGATGAGGTCTGAGTTGCACAAGGAAGACCCTAATGTGGAACATTGTGCTCCGAAGTGGAATTACGATGGGAGATGACAAAGGCAAGCAACCCAAAGATAGTACTTGGGTTCACAAGGCTCCAACGAAAGAACCAGAGTTTAATTTGGAGCACGCTAAGGAAACCTTCATGGAAGCTAGGAAGATATTCGTTGATGCCTCCACTTCAGGAAGCAAAGACAGACCAGAGGCAGAAATGGACCCCTCAATGCTCACGACGTTCCTGGACACATGCATGAAGCTACTGCGCGATAACAAGGCTGTAAAGGGATTGCAGGAACTCAAAAATAGATGCACTGGGACTGCGTCAGGAGAACCATTCATAGTGAGGAAGGTTGGAAAGCATGCGACGAGGACATGAATAGAAATGAGACTGACCACATAGATTTGGGAATATGAGATGGACCAAGTAATGCTGGACCTAGGATCGGACATGAACGTTTTGCCGAAGAAAACATGGGAGTGCATGGGAAGGCCTACGCTGCAAGGGTCTCCTATCCAACTATGAATGGCGAACTAGCAAAAGATCCTACCTATGGGAAAATTGCAGGGAATCACTGTGGACATTGAAGGAGCAAGCGCGTTGGAAGATTTTAAAGTGATAGAGATTGTTGATGACAACAATCCCTACCTTGCGCTGTTAGGGATAGATTGGGCCATGACATGAATGGGGTGATAAATTTGAAGAAGTGCAAGATGATTTTTGAGAAAAAGTCTTTGGTAGTAACACCTTTGGACCCTGTAGAAGGATCATGCTATACAGAGCTAGTTTGCGACTATGAAAGAGATGACAACTTAGATTGCATCTACAAGATCACTGTGCGAGAGCAAGACTGGGTAAATCCCACCGTAGATGGATGAATCTCATGGGAGCATGAAAACTCCTGTAATTTGGATTCTGATGAAGAGATAAAGCGATGGAAGAACCGATTACATGAGGTAACCACGCTGAACTGTAACATGATGATGAGATCATTGTGCTGTATATCAACAAAGGTAAGGGATCTACCTACGTATGATGGGTTAAGCTAGGTAGATGCCTTCCTAAATAGATTTGAAAGGGAGGTGCCGGAACAGAAACGCTTCGATGCTTTGAAATGGGTACTGCGCTCTATGGCCACGAGGTAGTAGGGTATGCACCAAGGAAGCTTTGAGGACTGGCCTGAATGCAGGCGAATGATGTGCATGTGTTTTGGGAAGCCTCAGATGTGATTAACAGACAAGATTGCTAGATGGAGAGATCCGCACACGCACTTGTCCAGATGGATACCGACATGTGTTACAAAACCTGCACGGATGCACATAGAATTCACATTAGGAGACATGGTCAGTAAACAGGTGCGGGTGAGGCAATGTTGCGAACGACCCCTCTAGGTGGAAAAATGAAGTATGGGAAGAATGAGTGTGCAGAAGGTTATCCACGCAGAAGCCTTTAACAAAGTATGCGAAGTACTGAACAAGGTATATGATGTGCAACGGACTAATTGGGACTTGCGCATACTAGTGGTTATGTGGGCTTATAGGAAAACATGCAAGAAATTGACGGAGCAGATGCCTCCAAGGCTCGAGTATGGAGCGAATGCTATAATCCCCATAGAGTGTGATATGCCTAGTCTGCGCATAGTAGCGGCGGTAGAGATGACAGCTCGCGAAGCTTTGGAAGGAGGGATAGCGCAATTGATAAAGAAGAATGCTTGGGAACCAAAGAAGAAATCCGACAGTATGATCTTAGGCTTCAAGAACTTATGAAAGAAAGGGTGCAATTAAGAGAGAAAAGTACTCTGGTGGAAGTGGAAGTCAAGAAGATTGAGGACGAAATAAAGAAAGATTTTCTCCATAAGAAAACTAGGGTGATCAAATAGGGTGTGCACGATCACGTTGAAAAATTTTGGGATTACCGCCAAGAGTTGATCAACCTGATGCCTTGGATTAGACCACATATTATGAAAGGGATCACCCGTGATAGCGCGATGCCAATGGTAAAGTGCACGACGCAGCCAGTAACAATCGAAGGTGGATGTTTTCTAGGAAAAATGATGGATGACTAGTTGACTCCCTATACAGGTGATACAACCACCTGACTAACCATGGGAAGTACAGTTTTAGTGCTCCAGGTAGTTGAAAGGAGGCGTGGGAATATAAACTACTCTACGCGGGAGCTGCGCAATGTTGGAGCTACACACAGGAGCAAAGTGTCACAAGGTCCATGACTGCGCAAGGGGGGTTGTGCTGCCATGTGGGTTGGTTAGAAAGTGACCGTTGGAGTCACTATTCACGATGTGATGGTTGACTTGAGACCAAATGGAGCGGGTGGCAGGCATTTAAGACGTGCTTTATGGGCAAGATTTGGGGAAATCTGCCACCAAGGTAGCATTAATGAACCAGATTTGGGGGGAATGGTCGAATTCAAATTCAAAAGGCACTATAAAATACAAAGGGCTGCCCCGCAAACAACACTTGGTCATTTGTGAATTAAGCTATTGTGCACCATGAGTATCCCGAACCGAGATCTGTTTTCCCTGTGTAGAGCATTGATTGAACCCTTGGTTGAGCGATTGAGAGATTTTTGAATGAGCAAGATGGCAACATTTGAGGAAGTTAGGGAAATTGTAGAGATGACCACTGAAGAGGCTGCGTAGGCTCTAACTGTGGAAGATTCCCCTGAAGGCGTCGAGATTGTTGCCAAAATCCCTAAATCGCCACGTACCCTGAGGCCGAAGAAAGATAAACAACCAATGATTCTGGTGCGTGTGTCCCCACAAAACCCACTGCGCACCAGATTAATGATGGAGAAGAAAGGGAAAACAGTTCACTTGGAAACCGATGAGGAGGAGGAAGACGTGGAGGACCTCATAATTGAAGAAGACAAGGATGAGGGCATGGAGGAAGAAACTGAGCCTGCGCACCCTCCAATAAAGCTGCCCACATATATCCCCCTGTGGAAGGGGAAGGCAAAAGTACCCAAGGATCTCGACGAGAGCAAGAGCTCTCTCCATACTCCGCTCCTCCCGGATGACATCATCTTTGAGGGCACGCACTTGGAGCGGGTGCGAAACTTGAAATTTGAGATTGGATCTCGTTGACCATGAGAAATTCCCTCAGCTAGAGGCTACGCAGATCATGAATCCCAAATAGAACACCATGGTGGGGGTTATAGAATTGGAGCCACGAATGTGGTTACGCGGAGTGGAAAAGGCAGGGTTATTAAAACTGATCTAGGTGCTGCATTTCCACCGCACCAAAGTAATGATATGCGTCATCAGGTAGCTACTCTTCCTGGTGCATGGTTCATGTTTGTGGCTAGAGGAGCCCATCCCCATCACGGACCACTTAATCCATCACATTACCCGACTCCCGTGCAATGGAGAAGACCTCGCAGATATCTCAAAGGGGAAGAGCAACGATTTTTCCATCGCAGAGGTCATGAAGAATAAATACAAGTTGGAGAAGAAGAGGAGGGGATACGTGATCTCCAGTAGCAACAACAAAGTAGTCAAGGTGGTGACTTAGATACTAGCGGGTAAGGTCATGCAGAAGTGTCGCACGGATGAGGTACCCGCGCCGGTGGTGGCACTTGCTGAGAAGTGCATGGAAGGGGTCGAGTTGAAATGGTCTGAGTTCTTATGCAAAGAGTTCCTAGAGAATTTTCGTGAGCCACATGAACAAGGAAAAACGTTCCACTATGCATGGCTTCTGTTGTCGATAGTGTTGGTGGCAAGGGAATTGCTAGAGGATAGCCAGTTCCCCACAATTGACAGGGATTTATCGGAGGCCGCAAAGTACACTTCGCTATGGGACACTAAGGACATGAATCGGATCCGCGACAGTAAGATATTCTAGGTGTTCATGGAGATGAACATTAGAATGGGGATTAACTGCAAGCCACGGTTATCACCCACTGTCTACAAGAACCTGCAAAGTTTTGCAGAATTTAAAGTGGACTTCCAAAACATATATCTCAGAGCATGCAAGGACCCTACGAAGAAGTGGAATGAGCTACCCTTCATCGCCATCGATGATGTAATTTTCAATGTACTGGAGACATGGCCATCGAAGTGGCATGCTCCAGACATTGCCGTGGTAGAGAAGTATTTCACACAGAGGAAGAAAGAGGAGGCAAAACTGCACATGGCACAGTTGGCAGAAAAGAGAAGGAAAGAAGCAGTGGTAGCAAAAGCACAAGAGGAACAGGACACTGCCCAGGTAGTAGTCGAATAGGAAAAGACCACAGCAGCAGTAGCACAGGAGGCAGCCGAGAAGGTGTGCGAGGGCCAGAAATCACCTTCGCATGGGCATGCGAAAGAGACGGAAATAGAGGAAGAGGAGGGCGGCGCAGACCCCTAAACAACATTAACATAACTGAAGCGCCAACGCTTGAGTGAGCGGACGGGGCCACGCAAGAAGATCAAAGCATCAAAACTGTCTATCGACTCGATCACCCTTACGGAGGGGTATCTGAACGACATAGGTGAGACGGTGCACAACATCACCACTGAGGCCCTCCAAAACTTTGCGGAGAAGTATAAGATTATGTTGAGGGCCCTTCGAGTGCAAATTAAGGAGTTGTAGGTGTGCACTCCTCAGGTTGGTACTATTTCGACCTGCCTCGTAGTAGGGACAGCTTCAACCGAGCAAATGCTAAGCGTTGAGACAACCAACACAATAGTGCTTACAGAAGGGGCACTGGTTACAACAAATGAGGCCGATAGGCCTATGGTTAGTGCACTGAAAGGCATCGGGATTAACATGGCTGTGGTCCCACGGGAGACGCTCTATGTGCTACAGGAAGGGATCATTGCAGAACTGCGGGCTAGGGAGAGCTGTGCATTGTAGGTGTTGAGCGAGCAGAAGATCAACATGGAACATTTGAGCTTGTAGCGTGACGAGGTTGTATCATAGAAAAGGCAGATGGTATAGGTATTGGAAGAAGCCTGCCAGATGGTCCCTGAGTTAGCTATCCTAGCAAATTCACTGGTAGAGGCACACATCCACAGATTAGCAGTAGGGGTGCGTGAGGTGCGAGAAGAAATGGCCAAGGTTCAGCTGGAGCTGATCCTTCAGATAACAGAGCTGCGGTTGAAGGCGCAGCTGTCCACCTCTCCAGAAGTCAGAGACTGCACTAGAATGTTGGAAGAGTCATTCGAGGTCCTCATGGATCTGCAGGAGGACCCCAAAATCCAGTGCTTAGAGATAGAGGCGCGTGAGCTCCAAAAACAGTATGAAAACATCAAAGGTACCACGCAGACGGTGGCCCTCACTCAGAGACTTGCGCAGATGCAGCACGCCAAAGCGCTGAAAGAGAAAGTGGACGCAACACGACACCGAGAAGCAGTTTTGAAGGTGTGCGTTCAGCCTTGGATTGATGAAGCCTTCGTCATTACATCAACAATTGAAGGCAAGCTCACACAAATGTAGGGGACACAATAACAGATGCAGGGAAGAAATTTCGACATCGTGGTCTCAGAACAATGTGTACAACAGATTCAGCAGGCAGCTGCTCAGTGCACTGCCTACCTTGCAACTGTTTGAGCAGAGTTGGAGGGTCTTCAAGCAAAGATCTCCACACCGATAGAGTGACTCGAGGGCGAGTCACGATGCTTGTGTTGGGGGCTTGTTGGGCATGGAACCCCCCCAAGGCATGTTTTGGGGCTTAAAGCCCAAGTCCATTGTAAAGACTCCACGATTTTTTGGCGCGGAGCGCGAAGTCATAATAGAGTCACAGGGTTGTCTGCCCTTGTTTTGGTAGTGTAATGTCAGTTTGAAAGATCTACCCATGGTTCGCGGACCATGGGATTGTATAAATAGAGCGAGGCTCTAAGTGTAGAAAATATTGAGAGAGAAAAAGGAAGCATGATGAATAGAAGGAATTGATTGAGTCGAAGTGTAAGTGATGTCTTTGGGTCATAGAGTAGGAGAAGGCTCTGCGGCTGAGTGTGAAGAGGCCTAGTAGTCTGCAGTTGAGTGCGCGGACCCCTGCAGCTGAGTGTGCAGGGCGGGTCGAGTCTGTAACCATTGGAAGGATTAATAAAGAGAAGTTTTACCATATTTCTGTGTATCTTTTATTGTTTTATGTATTATTGGGTATGAATAGAAAGTTTATTATTTATTTACTGCGCGAACTGATATGAATGTGCTGAATGAATAAATATAATATAATATATCTGTTTATGCGAAGATAACTAACTGTTGTAAGAACATAAGTAAGATCGCAGGCATGACTTGGAGGAATAGTGCAGATCGCTGCTCCAGCAGCGTGAAAGCCCCACAACCCCTGGTTAGGGCTACGCGAAGGTGAGTACATTAGGGCATGAAGGCCAGGGAAGTACGAGAAGTAACTTGCGCGAAGAGACTCATAGTTGGACCAAGGTAACCCCTCAGACATCTCAAGGTTACGGAAACTTGGTTCCAGCACCCCCGCCATACTACTTTGGGTGAGACCTCAGTCCGCGCTTTGTGAACTATTTTCGAAAGGGCCATTAGTACAAGGATTTGTTTAGCTAATTATCTCTGAACCTAGGTCAAGCCCCAACAAGCCAACAATAGGTATATCATAAGGGTCACAATGCCATCGTCCAGCTTTAAAATTATCTCTTTCTAACATTTATTTACAATTTTTGTTATATTATGCTTAGTTTGAGGGGTGAAAGATGTGTTTCTATGTCATGTGGCCTAATATGTTTTAAATGAAGGAATTGGAGAAATTTTGAGATAATTTCAATGCAGGAGCTCAGAGTAGACAACATAGAGATATTCTAGGGGTTTTTCCACCTCCTTAACCCCTTCAATTAGTTAAGATCACCACTTTATCTCTCATCAACTTGAAGTCATTGGTAGCCAAATAGGACGAGGTCATTGGCAACCAAGCCAGTGCAGTTCAAGGAAAATCTACATCCACCTTTCTTGAGTTGTGGGAGACAAAAATCTCTATTTTCTAGGGAGTTGTTGGTAGCTACCATTTTGTATAAATAAACATGCCAAGGAACTCATTAGGATTCAAATTTTGGTTTGTAGCTAAGAAGCTATTGAGCTCAAGCACTTGTGACTGCTATTTTTGACTTATTATGTGATGTATTTGACATTTCTGCAATGATAATGAGAAGTTTCTTATTGATCCATCACTGAGTTAGTTCAAAGGGCTGAGGCTCTTGGGTTTGGGCCCAACCCTAGTAGCTTAGGTCCCTCTTATGTATTGATATTTCTTTTAGCTTAGAATGTTTGATTAGTTGCTGCATTTTAGTAGAATATAATTCCTCAAAAAGTTTGTGATTGTTGCCTCTATCTCATCTCTCTCATGGGAGCCTGATTAGAGGACTCTACAATCACAACCCAAAAACACTATGTGATGATTTCTTGGAAAAAAGGTCTACATTAGTTATCTTGTTTTACATATGATTTTTGTAGCTTAGAAGTTAATTCATTGCATAGATAAGAGTTTTTAGCATCAGTTAGATAGTTTCCAAATTCAACTCATCTTTTCCACCATTGGTTATAATATTTTGTAAATGAAAACAAGAGAAGGTGCATGTGATGTTGCAGGATTGTTGGATGAACCTTTCCACCATCTCCACCTAGCATTTCTACACTCTCTTTTGATGAATCCCAACCACTATTCTTGATCTCTTCTTTTTAGGTCACTGTGAATAACCCTCTTAGTAAAAAACTGGGCTTCCTAAAGCGCTAATCTTGGATATGGGTGTTGGTCACCTTCCATCCATCCACCACAACCTTCATCCATTTTTCCATCCCTTGATCCCATCATCCTTACCTTCCAAACCCTCTTGATAGATTTCCTGTAGCATTACAGGACTTCCTATAGAAATACAGGGATCCTATAGCAACTTCTTGTAGCATGCCCATAGTAGCTTGTTTTTCCCTTGTTTTGACATGTAATCCTAGTATGGATTAGTTTAGGAGTAGGTTGACCCCCCATATTGGACTCCATGATCAGAGGTACCACCTAGGCCATCCCCTCTGTTAGAGCCTAAATCTGCCTTAGGCTGAAGGAAGGCGAAATTCAGGGAAACCACAAACCACGCTAAGGCTGGTAGCTAGCCCTACCAGAACAGGAGAGGGCTCTCTCCGGGTCATGCTCAGTGAAGAATAAGCAAATAGGGTCTGAGGATCACTTAAAATGGATACTTATTTTAAGCTAGGTAAATAAATATGAAAGAAGTATTTTTATGAATGACTGAGTTTTCTGGGATGTATGGGACCAAGGAACAACATGAGCAGATAATTTAACTCAAGGATGCAGATTATTTCGTGAGGCAAGACAGGCCGAAAGTATAGCAATTAAATTTGAAATAACATGAAATGGAGAGACTGTTTAAGAGGGTGAAAAGGGCATAAATACATGAATCCTTTTCAACAAAAGAAAACATAGAACGTGAAAACTTCCCCAAGGCAGAGCAGTAAAACTGAATTCTACCTTTTCTTACTTAGAAGCTTTCATTGGAAATGAATATGAACGAACTGTGAAACATAATGACACACATATGAAACAGAAAGAAAATAAATTGGGTATCAAATCCCTGAAAAGAGAAACCATGACTGAGGCATGTTACTAATAAATTTTGCCGCATTAGCAAGCTCTCCAGCAGCCTGTATTTCCTCTGTGTTGCCCCATCTTTACCATACGCAATATTCTCCTTAATAGTGGTTGCAGAGAGAGCAGGTTCCTGGCTTACAAGTCCAAAATTTTGCCTTATCCATTAAATTGATTGATATTGACACTGTCTATATGCACTTCACCAGCTTGTGGATCATAGAATCTATCTATAAGACTTATAATTGTGGACTTCCCACTTCCACTCTCTCCAACTATAGTTGTAGTGGTACCTCTATAGCTGCAATGGTACCTCTAGCTATTTCCAGTGAGAACCCTGAAAATATGTGAACATCAGGCTGTGCTGGGTAACCTAAGTGTACATCTTTAAGCTCAATATCACCCTGAATATCCTCAAGTACCAATCCATTTGTATCATATACATCAATCTCTAGCTTTCTATAAATTGTCTCAAACATTTTGTAAGCTACAACTTGTCCAGCTCCAAAGGCATTTAACCATGGTGACACCTCCATTCAGAACTGCAATGATGACATTAATCACACTTGGCTCCAGAATATCCTTCATGAATGATTAACCGTTATCCATACCAAAGAGTCAATGCAAAGTTGGAGAACAAAATAAAATGTAAGGACCCAATGCCCAAACTAGTTGCCAACCATTGATGAGAAATAGCCTTGTAAGCAATCGTAAGGGAATTTTCATAGTCAGTCACAACATTCTTCTCCCCAATAAAGCATCAACCATGCCAAATGAACCAACTTCTCCACAACATTTCCGGCTTCTACATATGCTTGCTGGCCTCCGCTTGACATCTTTGATATTATCATAGCCATAACACTTATTACGACATGCTTGATGAAGATCCCCCTTTGTGCTTCAGTTCAGCTCCTCCATGCTTGAATCTATACTTTTGGAATGAATAATTTGAAATTTTGAGGAATATTTGAAAGAATTTTAGGCTTTTTAACCCGGTGCGCCGCACCTTCCCAGTGCACCACGCCAGTGTAAATTTACACTGGAAAATTTCTCCCAGTGCGCCGCATCTTTTTCCACGCGACGTTTGGAGGCCTTCTCAGTGTCCGAATTAGGCACAGGATAGCTCGTTGGAAAGGTACTTTAGTCTATTTTCCAATCCGACCAGAATGTTTCAATTTGGAGTTAAATTTCCCTATCAAAAATCAAATCTCCCAAGACTAGTCAAAATGTGCCAAATGAGGCTGCCTAAAGGCAAAGTGCTGTTACAGTGAACTTTTGAATGCCTTCCTCAACTCCAAATTGAGCTCATGATAGCTCATTGAAAGTATATTTATGTCTAGTTATCGTTTGACTCATAAAGTAAGTTATTTGACCAACCAAGCTATGAGAAAACTTGATTTTCCCAAGGTCACTTCAGAGGTGCATCAATTCTTCCGAGGCAATAACATTTTTGACATTTTTCTAAAACCATGACACATGTGTAAAAAGTGAAGGAGGTTTTTCTTCCTTGGCATGTTTTTGACAAAAAACTCTCTCAGTTTTCAAAAATGCATCTTTTATTGCTCAGAAACATCATTTGAGTGAAACCTATCCCGATATGTGGAATAGGGGATTTGTCGAAATGAAGCGAAATGAAGGGGATAGGGAGCTTCTAAATTCTTGAGGAAATTTTGGGAAGTAGGGAAGGATGTTAGGAAGTAGGGGAAAGTGTAATATCTTAAATTGAGTGAGGGGAAGGTGTCCAAAAGGGAAAAACATAGGCCTAGCCTAGAAAATAGGGTTTGTAGCCAGAAACTAGGGTTTGTGTGAAAATGAGGAATTTGGGGGATCTCAGTGATGGGAAATGTTTAATAAGGTACATTAAGGATAGAAGAAGGTGTATGAACATCAAGATACAAGTGTTGCTGATGATTAGACCATCAAAGAGAAATTGTCTTCAAAACCCTAGGAGAGGGAAATGACCGTAGCTAGGCGCAACTGAAGCATGAACAAGGTGTAAAATGACCCATTGGAACCTGACATGATGATGAAAACCCTATGAATGATGGTAGACTTAGCTGAATGGTGACATATACTGACATTTGGACAAATTTGAAAGGAGTGAAAGCAAACCCTAGACCTAATGCCTAGTGACCAAATTTTACTTGAAGGCTCACTGAAATGATAAAGTTTGACCTTGACACCTTAAAATCACTTTGTAAGAGCATGTTTGATAACTGGAGGAAGGCTGCAAATACTGACACTAACATTGGCTCCAATGGGGATGGTAGCTCCTTGGAGGTGCCAAGAACTACAGATCTTTGGGTGAGCAGACAGTGCCTTCGTCCATTGGGCTATGGAGTCCATTATTCCGACAAACCAACATGACTCAATTTATTGACTGAAACTTGACTGAAACTGACTCAATGCAAACTGACATGACTGAAAAAACTTGACTCTAACAAACTAACTCAAAATACTAAGAACTGAACTTAAAACTTAAAGCTTGGTGGTAGTACATGACCACCTGCATTTCTTACAAGACTATATATCATCAAACTATATCAAACTACCAATGTAACCAATCAAGAAGATGGCTTCTTGACTGATTCTTCCGATCAGATCTTCTGGTCAACAATTGATACTGGTAACTGGGCATCCAAAAACACAGTTGACCATGATCTCCTTCATCACTGAATACTGCAATAATCACCTTCACTATTGACTGCAACGGATTTTCCATTGGATCCTGAAAAACATGAAGATTGACCTCCTGCTAGAAAAAAAAGGTATCTTTCTCTCTTGCTTCTGATCTTTCTTCATAATGTACTTCAGTAAAAGTATGTTCCTGGTCTTCAAAAACTTCTGAACAAGTAGATGAGCAGATTTCCTCTTCAAAGAACATTTCAAAACATGAAACATAGGAAGAAAAATCCGAAATGGCATCCCGAATGGCTGATCGGCTATAGTCTGAATATATTTCTGATCATATTGACATGATATGACAGCCATATTCTCATTACATTTATCACATTCATCAGTCATGAGAAAAGCGACTTTAGATGATTCTTGAAATCCAACACTAACATTTCTATCATCTACCATAAATTCATCCAGAGAAATTGTTTCACTTGAACAAAGATCTCATCTTATTGTTCACAGAGGAAATGAACTACCTCCTCATGAAGATCTAGTGCTGGTGAGATAAGGGCAATTAGGTCTGTAATTTTGTTTTTTCCATTTGAAGTAGCCTCAACCATGCAACTCCCTTTTTCTTCATCACGATCTGTCTCTCAGTCTGATTTATCATCCCCATTATCTGAGATTGGAACATTAGTTTCCTGCGTTACCTGCATGCTGTCTTCTTCTATGGACAGATCTGAAATGACATTTTCTCTTTCATCACTTTCAACCATATGGAAATCTTCAGCCTGCTGATCTTGACAAGTATCCTCTAAGATTTCTATGTGCTGCTGAAATGGATTTTCATACAATGCTTCCATGATTTCTCCGTCCATCAAGTCATCACACCCATAAAAATTCTCAAGATCTTCAATAAAACTATGAACATGGCTACAACAGTCATGAACTAAAGCCAAGGATGGATATGATTCTTTATACCTTTTAAAGAATATTGCATGGAAATCCTTTAAACAATAAATAGAAGCAGGTGGAAAACTTTCATACCAAGATTGGGCTTCGTCTTCCAGAGTAGCCATAAAGATTTTCATCAAACAGTCTTTAGGAAAATTGATCTTTAATTTATGCACATGAATGTGAAATTTCACCAGATGAAGAGCAACGTCATTACCTCCCACATTTCTGAACCTAGGCAAATTCTGAAGCAAATCCATCTTGGGCATTTTATTTGGAACACCTGGGATGTGATCTCGGCTCATGGGAGCTTATCTTCTTGCAACCCGTTCCATCTTGAAAATCTCGAAGCTACTGATCTCTCTGCAGTGGAGTCACCATGAAGCATCGATTGCTAGATTCTTCAGTGAATGGAGTCACCAGGTGAATGATTTCAACCTTCTTATGTCTGATCGTTGTCCACCATCAACCATCAGATCTGAACTTGGTAGATTTACTGGTGCAAGACAATCTTCAAGCAAACCATATTCGTCCCCAGTGGAGTCGCCACTATGTTATCACCTAAATCTGCCTTAGGCTGAAGGAAGGCAAAATTCAGGGTAACCACAAACCGCGCTCAGTCTGGTAGCTAGCCCTACCAGAATAGGAGAGGGCTCTCTCTGGGTCATGCTCTCTCCGGGTCATGCTTAGTGAAGAATAAGCAAATAGGATCTGAGGATGACTTAAAATTGATACTGATTTTAGGCTAGGTAAATAAATATGAAAGAAGTATTTTGATGAATGACTAAGTTTTCTGGTATGTATGAGACCAAGGAACAACATGAGCAGAGAATTTAACTCAAAGACACAGATTATTTCATGAGGCAAGACAGGCTAAAAGTCTAGAAATTAAATTTGAAATAACATGAAATGGAGATACTTTTTAAGAGTGTGAAAAGGGCATGAATACATGATTCCTTTTCAACAGAAGAAAACATAGAACGTGAAAACTTTCCCAAGGCAGAGCAGTAAAACTGAATTCTACCTTTTCTTACTTAGAAGCTTTCACTGGAAATGAATATGAATGAACTGTGAAACATAACGACACACATATGAAATAGAAAGAAAATACATTTGCTAAACTCAGGCCACAAGAATCTCAAGAACTAGAGTTGCAATCTTTCATTATTTCTCCATCAAAATGTACAGTGAGTAACTGAGTTTCTCTCCCACTGCTTCCCAGAAACTCCAACCAACCCTTTGCAAATGGTTTTTCATACAATAAATAGACTCTGACATCAGGAAATGGATCGACCCAAAGTTGGGGAGTTTTTTAAATCATTACAAATTGGAAATGAAAAGCCAACCATTAGTGACAGGTGCAGCGTTACAAAAAAAACAAAACTGTAGCGTAGATTTTTGGGTGACTTCTCGCCTTCCTTTTGCCACTTGGATAGAAGCCAACCTTTAATGAAAATGTTTTTTAAAATTTTCCTTTGATGCCAGGAAAAATGTATTTTTAATTAACGGGCCCATTTGGAGAAAATTGCAAATCGAAATCTCGCGGAGCGGAAGTGATTTGGCCTTTGGGTCTCTGTGCGCCGCGCCAAAAGATGTATGCATCGCGCCACTTTGGAGTGGGTTTTGAGGCACTTCTTGAAGTCCAAATTAAGCCCAAGTGTGCTTGTTAAAAAACCTTGCCCGTCTACTTTCCAACCCAAGTGGAATTTCTGAATTTGGTTGTCATTTGCCCCTCCAAAACTACAATCTCCCAAGACTGCTTCCTGTGTGTCAAAATAGGGGCAGAGAGGTCATTTTTTGGGTGTTTTTGACCTCCCGAGGACTCAAAACTTGCCCAAACTTCTTGGCCATGCACCAGCAGTCGTAATTTTCCATGGAAAATCCAAAAATATAAAATTTTTGTCATTTGGAGCTCCCTAGCGAAAGCGCGCGCCAGGTGGCGCGGAGCACAGGGAGAAAAAACCTGTTTATTGTGCACAAAATTTCAAAATGCAAAAATGTGCCCCAAATTTCTTGAAATTTGGACTGTACCTCCTCCATCACATGTCATGCTGGGCCAAAGAGGCCTTGACCAAGATTTAGAGCTGATCTTGCTCTTTTTTCCTCTTTTGTCTCTTTGATGCCTTCCTCAATTTTTCCTTCAGATTCCTTATTCGTGCCTTGGAATTCATATTTCATGCCATGTAATGATGGGCCATGCAATCACAATCACAATCCTTTGCTTTCGAGATCCAGATAATTGGGTACCATGCTCTCTGAATTGGGTATCAAATCCCTGAAAAGAGCAACCATGATTGAGGCATGTTACTAATAAATTTTGCCGCATTAGCAAGCTCTCTAGCAGCCTGTATTTCCTCTGTGTTGCCCCATCTTTACCATATGTAATATTCTCCTTAATAGTGGTTGCAGAGAGAGCAGGTTCCTGGATTACAAGTCCAAAATTTTGCCTTATCCATTAAATTGATTGATATTGACACTATCTATATGCAGTTCACCAGCTTGTGGATCATAGAATCTATCTATAAGACTTATAATTGTGGACTTCCCACTTCCACTCTCTCCAACTATAGTTGTAGTGGTACCTCTATAGCTGCAATGGTACCTTTGGCTATTTCTAGTGAGAACCCTGAAAATATGTGAACATCAGGCTGTGCTGGGTAACCTAAGTGTACATCTTTAAGCTCAATATCACCCTGAATATCCTCAAGTACCAATCCATTTGTATCATATACATCAATCTCTAGCTTTCTATAAATTGTCTCAAACATTTTGTAAGCTACAACTTGTCCAGCTCCAAAGGCATTTAACCATGGTGATGCCTCCATTCAGAACTGCAATGATGACATTAATCACACTCAGCTCCAGAATATCCTTCATGAATGATTAACCATTATCCATACCAAAGAGTCAATGCAAAGGTGGAGAACAAAATAAAATGTAAGGACCCAACGCCCAAACTAGTTGCCAACCATTGATGAGCAATAGCCTTGTAAGAAATCGCAAGGGAATTTTCATAGTCAGTCACAACATTCTTCTCCCCAATAAAAGCAGCAACCATGCCAAATGAACCAACTGCTCCACAACATTGCCGGCTTCTACATATGCTTGCTGGCCTCAGCTTGACATCTTTGATATTATCATAGCCATAACACTTATTACGACATGCTTGATGAAGATCCCCCTTTGTGCTTCAGTTCAACTCCTCCATGCTTGAATCTATACTTGTGGAATGAAGAATTTGCAATTTTGAGGAAGATTTGAAATAATTTCAGGCTTTTTAGCCCAGTGCACCGCGCCTTCCCAGTGCATCGCGCCAGTGTAAATTTACACTGGAAAATTTCTCCTAATGCGCCGCGCCTCCCCAGTGCGCCGTGCCTTTTTCCAGGCGACTTTTGGAGGACTTCCTGGTAACCAAATTGGGTGCAGGATAGCTTGTTGGAAAGGTATTTGAGTCTAATTTCTAACCCAATTATAAATTTTCAATTTGGAGTTCATTTTCCATATCAAAAATCAAATCTCCCAAGACTGGTCAAAATGTGCCAAATGAGGCTGCCTAAAGGAAGAGTGCTGTTAGAGTCAACTTTTGAATGCCTTCCTCAACTCCAAATTGAGATCATGATAGCTCATTGAAAATATCTTTGTGTCTAGTTATCATTTGACTTATAAAGCAAGTCATTTGACCAACAAATCTAGGATAAAACTTGATTTTCCCAAGGTCACTTCAGAGGTACATCAATTCTTCCGAGGCAATAGTATTTTTGACATTTCTCTAAAACCATGACACATGTGTAAAAAGTGAAGGAGGTTTTCTTCCTTGGCCTATTTTGGACACAAACCTCTCTCTATTTTCAAAAATTTATCTTTTATTGCTCAAAAACATCATTTGAGTGAAACCTATCCCGATGTGTGGAATAGGGGATTTGTCGAAATGAAGCGAAATGAAGGGGATAAGGGGCTTATAAATTCTTGAGGAAATTTTTGGAAGTAGGGAGGGATGTTAGGAAGTAGGGGAAAGTGTAACCTCTTAAATTTAGTGAGGGGAAGGGGTCCAAAAGGGCAAAACACAGGCCTAGCCTAGAAAATAGGGTTTGTAGCAAGAAACTAGGGTTTGTGTGAAAATGAGGAATTTGGGGGATCTCAGTGATGGGAAATGTTTAATAAGGTACATTAAAGATAGGGGAAGGTGTATGAACATCAGGATACAGGTGTTGCTGATGATTAGACCATCCAAGAGAAATTTCCTTCAAAATCCTAGGAGAGGGAAATGACCATAGCTAGGCGCAACTGAAGCATGAACAAGGTGTAAAATGACCCATTGGAACCTGACATGATTATGAAAACCCTCTGAATGATGGTAGACTTAGCTGAATAGTGACGTAGACCAAAATTTGTGTTAGAGTCGGTCTGGTCAATCCTTCGTCAGAGATCAAAACTCATTATGAATTTCATTTTTACGTGTCCCACTACATTCACTCAGCTGCATTCCGCTAGGGGGCATGCCATGATTTGACGGAGAAAGTCATGCTAGTCATTTCCCCTCATGTCTGGCTCCTGCTGGCTTATGTCTTTGTGTCAAACAATCAAAAAGTCCATAACAGTCAAGGTCTAGTCCTTCAACGGACAAAAGTCATTTTTGGTCATTAGGTCTAGGGATTGATCAATTTGGTCTTTAATATGTCCATTATAGCCATGCAAGCTAGAGGGATGTTCTTGCAAAGTAATGATCCGCAAAGTTTCATCATCATGATGATAGACTTAGACTATTCTTCAAAACTCTGTTTTGAAGAAAAGTCAAATAGTGTCATTCATGACAAAATGTTCAAAAAGAGTCAACAATTGATTCCTTCAGGTGCAGTCATGATTCCTGTGACTAGATGCTCTGTCATGCAATGCCTGCAAAAAGTGTCAAAAATTTCATCGTTTGAGCCAAAATTTCAGAGGAAAAGTGAAAATCAGGGTTATATTAAAATCAGTGAAAAAGTGTTGAACAGGACATTAGAAAAGTGGGTTTTTTAAAAAGTAAATTTAAAACATCACTACCAAGGCTATATATACAAGTGTTCATCAAAATCAAAAGTCATTGTGCTAATCCAAGCCTTGGAGAAACGTTGCAAAGGGTGTGAGTGTGCATCGTGAGCGTTTGAGGGAGTTGGAGGTAGTTTGAAGGCGCGTGGCGCACACAGGTAGGAGCGCGGTGCACATAGAGCCCGTCCATAGTTCAAAATTACCACTGGCACGACACACTCAGAGTGCGCGATGCACTGGGCTTTGCGCGCGGCGCATAGGGCAAAATGCCCAGAACTTTGCCAAATCGCCTCAAATTTTTTGTGGAGCTCTTCTATTTGCAAGGTAGGCTACCTAAATTCAATTGTGCACCAATTTTTATGGGTAATATGATGATTTTATGCCTGTAATAAAATGCAAAAAATTTTCATAAAGCAAACACAAAGAAGACACCAAAGAAAACCATTATGCTAGGGTTTGTGCTACAGTGATATTGCTGCCAAGGTTATTCTTCCTACCCTACCCCTGTTCCTTATTCCCCTATGCCATTTTCCCCATAATCACTACCCTAACCCTGCCAAAATCATACTCCCTTTCCCCTCTTCCTATTGCTAAATAAGTCCCAAACCCTACCTTACAAACCCTAAAACCTTACCTTGCCCAAAACACAAAACCTACCCTATCAAAATACCCCAAAACCCCCTGTATATCCCTAAACAAAATTCTCCTATACACCCCTATTCCCATTATATTATCCCCCTCCTAATACTCCCTTTTTAATTGTCCCCTTGGTGGCAGATTGTCAAAGCAAACTCCAGCTTCACTATAATCAAAGCGCAGCCTAAATTCAGTTTACAAACAACAGTCATGGCATCCGAGGTTTCATCAAAATATGAGGAGGAGACCCACAATGATACAGCTTCAGGAGAACAAGCCCCCGGGAGACATCGCTGGAGTGGCAAACATGTTAGAGATGAGCCAAACACCCTCACTGAGTTGCAGGCATGCCCTCTTGCTATGTCATGTTTCCAGCACTTAGCATGTTTTGAATTTTGTCAAAGGGTGGAAAATGTCAGAGTTCATCATGAGTTGGCCTGTCTTTTTGCACTTCTCCTACATGGAGGTTAGTCTATCTTGGCTGGGGTCACTTTCACATTGACACCCGAAGCCATATCAGTTGCAACAGACATACCAAATGTTGGAGAACAGTGGCATAAGAAGAAGAAGGTGGAGAGGCATCATTATGAGCCTTAAATTAAGTCCAATTGTTTGAGTCAGCTCACGAGAGTTTTCCCGTTCAGATTTTTGAGAGATGAGTATGCTCCGCTCATGAAACTGATCATGAAATACTTCATTTGTGAGGGGAGGTTTTCTCGCCTTTATGCCTATCACATCAGGTTGCTCATGCACCTTACCAGGGTGAGAATGATGAACCTCCCATTTTTCATCTGCGGGAACATAGAGAGGATGAAAAAATTCATGCAGCACAAGACCCCTCGACAACAGCTCAACAGTGTTTATCACTTTGCTCTTATCCGGATTTTGGTGGACCATCAGTTGGGATTGCAGGGTATTTCTTGGGAGGAATTGATCTCCCGTGACTTCTTCAATGCTCCACAGGTAGTATCAGAGGCAGAGCATGAGACAGGTGGCCCATCTCATCAGTATGAGTGACATGAGACTGCTACTATGCCAGTATACATCACCTATCAGAGAGGCAGTAGACCCTTATTTGCAGCAGCAAAGCGAGTGTTATCTCCACCCGCGGTGGAAGGGGCCTCATTTCCGACATCAGAATCACATGAGCAGGACAGAGGTAAGGAGCCAGTGCAGGAGGAAGGGCCATTAGGTGAATGAGAGACCGAATTCGTTCTCCTCCATGATGATGAGACAGATGTAGAACCAACAAATGCAGAGCTTACAAATATCATCCAGGAGAAGCAATCAGTGATTGAGTCCTTATCCCTTGACTTGGAGAGGGCCAAGTGGAACATGAAGTACCTGGAGCAGAGAAACAAGCAGCTTGAGGATCAGCAGGTGATTATGGAGCTGCAAAACATTCGTGTGCATCGCCAAGCTACTCAAAGGAGAAGAGTCGAGCTCACATCATTGGAGCAAGAGATCAATGAGGATTGGGAGGCCCATCTCGAGAGCGTGAACATGCACTTGGAGAGGCTGCTAGACAAGGCCACTTAGGACCTTTCCTTACTGAGACACATGGCTTATTGTTATAGGACACGAAACATGAGTGCAAGGGTCCGGATAAGGAGCTTGAAGGCGAAATTGAGGAAAGCAACAAGAAAGGAAAAAGAGGAAAAAGAGAATATCAGCTTTGAATCTTGGCTGAGGCTTCCTTGGCCCATCATAACACCCCATAGGGAACCTCCAGCCCAAATTTCAAGAAATTTAGGGAATTTTTGGTCACTTCACAAATTTTTGGGCAAAAAACAGGGTTTTTCTGCCAGTGGTGTGGCACTAAAATTCTAGAGCTCCAAATGAGGAATGGTTTGCATTTTTGGATTCAGCATGGAAAATCATGACTAATGGTGCCTAGAAAAGAAATTTTGGCAAGAGATGAGTCTCCAAAAGGTCAAAAAAACCCAAAAATGGCCTCTCTGCCACTTTTTTGACACACAGGAAGCAGTCTTGGGAGAATGAAGATTTGGAGGGGCAAATGAGCACCAAATCCAAAAATTCCTATGGGGTTAGAAAGTAGACAGGATAGGCTTTCCGAAAAGCCCACTTGGGAACATTTTGGACACCTTCAAGTGCCCCAAAACAGGCCCCAAAGTAGCGCGGCGCACAGAGAAAATGGCGCGGCGCACAGAGGAAAAATTGCCCAATTTGCTTCCATTTTGCGAAATTTCGGTTCGCGACTTCTCCAAGTGGGCCCACTCATCTACACTTCTGCTTTTTGGCACCAAAGTTGGAATTTAAAGTGTTTTTTCTCCATATTGGCTTCTATCCAAGTGGCGAAGGAAGGCAAATGGTCACCCAAGCATTCCATTGGATAGTTCGTCACAACATATCCTATAATATATACTTAAAAATCTAAAAATATACACTATTACAGTTTTAATTACTTTTATATTTGTAGATTTGTAGATTATTGTTAATAGTGTATACATGCAAATTAAAATTATGCAAAAAATAGAGAACAAAAAAAAAAAACTCATACGCACATTTGACATAAGATATGACTTGGGAAACCCTTTCGGGAGAAAATCCTAGCTGGAAGGTGAGGTCACTCTGCTCTCTTTCTTTGAATGGAAATATGAATGTGAGTACAAAGAATTATGCCCTGTGGCTCATGGGATACTATAATGCACAAATCCTCTTTGTATTCTCTATCTCCTATTCCTCTTGGCTATTTTTTCTCAACTATGGACCAAATGGACTCAAAAGAATGGAACCCCTTTTCCTCCTAGTGGCCCGGTTATAAAACAACCTGATAAACTACTAGTGTTTATGTTTGATTACCTCTACTCTTAACCAAAGTTAAAATATATAATTTTCTAGAGTCTTCTACATCATAATCATGTGGCATCATCTCGAATTATGGTGGTGAAAATAGGAAGGCTAACTTCTAAGTGGTATAACTTTTGCATATGAACTGCAATTGACATGATTCTTGTATCGTTGGAAAGGTCTTTGTATGTAGAATAGGAAAAAGGATTTCCTCATAGTTGGTTCCTTCACTTTCCCACATTAAAAGCATCAATATGGGTGAAAAAAATATAATGATCCAATCATGATTATTTTAATTTAATTTAATCTTGAAACTGACGTGGATATTCCACTCGACAGTTCGTCACAATAGATCTAATAATAATATATTATAATTATAATTTCTTACACTATTATAGTTTTATTAAACTTTAAGATATGTAAATTTAGTTGTAATTAGTGTATGGATGTTGATGAGGCTCATTAATAGGTATATCATAAGGGTCACAATGCCATCCTCCAACTTTAAAATCATCTATTTCTCACGTTTATCTACAAATTTTTTATATTATGCTTAGTGTGAGGAGTAAAAGATGTGTTTATATGTCATGTGGCCTAATATGTTTTAAATGCAGGAATTGTTACAATTTTGAGATAATTTGAATGCAGGAGCTCAGAGTAGACAACAAGGAGAGATTATAGGAAATTTTCCACCTCCTTAACTCCTTGAATCAGTCAAAGATCACCACTTTATCTCTCATCAACTTGAGGTCATTGGCAGCCAAGTAGGACGAGGTCATTCGAAGCAAAGTTAGTGCATTTCAAGGAAGATCTAGATCCACCTTTCTTGAGTTTGGGTGACAGACATCTCTATTTTCTAGGGAGATGTTGGTAGTTACCCTTTTGTTAAACATGCCAAGGAACTCATTAGGATTCAAATTTTGGTTATATCTAAGAGGATATTGAGCTCAAGCACTTTTAACTGATATTTTTTATTATTACGTGATGGACTTGAAATTTCTGCAATGATCATGAAAACATTCTTGTTGATCCATCACTGAGTTAGTCTAGAGGGTTGAAGATCTTGGGTTTCATCCCAACCTGAGTAGCTTAGGTCCCTTTTATGTATTGATATTTATTTTAGCTTAGAATGTTTTATTAATTGTTTCATGTTAGTAGAATACAGTTCCTCAAAAATTCAGTGACTGTGGTCTCTATCTCATCTCTCCCATGGGAGCATGACTAGAGGACTCCATCATCACAACTTAAAAACATCATGTGATTTCTTGTTTATGATTTCTTGGAAAGGTATACATTTTTTATCTTGCTTTACATATAATTTTTGTAGCCTAGAAGTTAATACATTGCATAGATCAAATTTCTTAGCATCAATTAAATAGTTTCCAAATTCAACTCATCCTTTCCACCATTGGTTGTAATATTTTGTAAATAAAAATAAGAATAGGTGCATTTGATGTTGTAGGACTGTTAGACCTACAAGAAAGGGATATTTTCACCATGTCCATCTAGGACTTCTCCACTCCCTTTTCATTAATGCCAAATGATTGTCTTGATGTTTGTTTTAGGTCATCGTGAGCAACCTCCTAGTCCAAAAATTGGCATTCCTGAAGTGTTGAGCTTGGATAGGGATGTTGGTCACCTTCCACCCATCCTCCACAACCTTCATTCATCTTTCCATCCCTTGATTCCATCGTTCTTACCTTCCAAACCCTCTCGAAACCCTTCCTGTAGCATTTCATGACTTCCTTTAGAAATACATGAATCCCATAGAAAGTTCTTGTAGCACACATGTAGCAAGTTGTTTTGCCCCTATTTTGAACTATAATGCTAGTGTAGCTTAGTATAGGAGTAGGTTAACCCCCCCATCTTGGATTCCATGATCAGAGGTATGACCTAGGCAATTCCTTCCATTCCCTTTCCTTTACTGTAAGAGAAAATAACATTAGTTCCTTCATCACATATTTGGAATTAGGGCATTACTAAATCTACAAGGGTGAAATAGATAAATGATGCATGAATTCTTCAGTTGTGAGTTGGTAGAATAATCTTTTGTTTTCAAGTGAATTTGATAGCTAGATTGTTGATTGCGATTAGTGTAGTTTCCTTTCTACAAGTAGCATAATTCTCGTGTTCTTTCATGGATTTATTTAGTAGCATTTACAAGTTGAAAACATTTACAAGTTAGAGTTGAAAAGAATTTACTTTTTCTGCACTATGACTAACTTTTGAATCATGCTTTAAGTAGTCAATCTCCCCTAGTTTAGTTGAACAATGGTCTTGGAGCCCTAATGATAAAATGACCTAGTTGAGGGTTGGATGAGTAGAATTCCATCTAGTGTGTATATAGCATTGTCATCTCGAAGTTTGTATGAAACCTAGGTTGATAAATAGAGTTGAGGAGCCTCTGGGAGTTGCAAGACTCTTGGTGTGATACCATGGCTCACCATTTTTTGGCATCGTTTCCTGGGAGGTGTCTAGGTAGATGTTATTTATCTATTTCCACCTGTTTTGCATTCAGTTTAAAAAAAAATCATACAAAAGGAAAAATTTTCCTTTCATGCCTCATAGGAGTAGAGACATTCTAGGAAAATTCTTACCAAATTCCCCCACACCATCAAATAGTCAACCTTCAATCTTCTTCGGTGATTGTCAAATTCCCTCTCTCAATATAGGGGAGTTAGAAGACCCCTTAGGTGAAAAGCCTAAGATATTTGAAGAACCTATTGGGGAAGAAGAAGAACCCATTCCACATAGCCACACCATGGCTAAAAACAAGAATGAGGAGATTTTCCCAATGAGAGAAACTAATGGAGATGATATAATGAAGAATATAAGCCCTAGTGCCCTTCCTCATTTCCATGGCTTAACCTCTGAGGACGCTGATACTTTTATGTTTAAGTTTTTTGTTATTTGTAGAACTTATGACTATAATTATGATGACCAGAAGATGAAGTTATTACCATATACCCTTAAGGATGCAACCTTATGCTAGTGTATGGGTCTAACTGGGGATAACATCACTACTTGGGCTCAGATGCAACAAGCCTTTAACAACAAGTACATGGATTATTGTAGGTCCAAATAAACCAAATATGAAATATTTAGAATGAATCTTGGACCTAATGAATCCCTAGAAGACTATGAGGAAAGATTCCAACTTAGTTATAGGAGGGCCAAATGCACCCTTGATCCTAAATCACTCAAGTTAGTCCTTCTCCGAGGAATCAGAGAGGACATGATGGAAAGCCTCAACATGCTATCTAGGGGAGATATATATTAGTTACCCTATGAAGACATCAAAAAAAAGTTCAAAAACCATTCTAGAGCTACCAGGAAAAAGGGTAGGGCTAGTCAAGCTTTGGTCAGTTACTCTCCCTCCACATCATCCTTCAAGAATGAAATTAGAAACATGTTGAAGGAATTTAAAAGTGAAATGTTGCATACCTTTTATTTGAAAATGGATACCACGGAGATCGAGAGGAGAAAAGAGGAAGCAGAAAGGGCCTTAACTATATTTTACCCTAAATACACTAGAAGGCACCCCAGAAATGAATGTCCATTAAATGTTATAGAGGTCTTCTTAGTCTGTGAGAAAAACCATGCCACAAATAAGTGTCCTTATTTGTCTAGATTGAACGCTGTATACCAAGGGGCAGAAGGTGGGGCTGAGTAACTTTGTTTTATCAATCAAAGGAGGCCTCAAGGACCTTGATAATACTAGCAGGGAATGCAAGGTGCATCCTAATATTATTACCATCCCAACCAGAATGCATCCTTGCCACATTGGTACTTTTCGACTCATCCATCATGGTCCACACCTCCTTCTTGGCCTTATGCACCTTAGTATCCTCCCCAACCTATAAATCAATCATTTCAACCATATGCTTCTCCAAATCCTTATTGGAATAACCCATCACAAGGGTGGAGGCCTCAACTCAACCAATCTCCTACTTTACTACCTCCATTTCCATCTCAACCACAACTCACTCATCCCACACCACCCAAGAATCCTCAAATCCCTACTCAACCCAATTTGAACCCAAACAAAAATAAGGCAAAACAGGTCTATAGTGGAGAGACATCTTATTGTGTCTATGCTGTGGAGATTCAAGAAATTAACCTTAGGTCCGAAAGAGTGCTCCCAGAGAACCAATCTCCATCTCCACCTGAGGAGCTTGAAGAGGAAAAGGAAGAGAGTAACCCTCAAGTAAATCCATCTCCTTTTCCTAAGAGATTAATCCATTCTAACCAACAAATCCTAGAAGAGACTGAACTTTTGGGAGAATTGAAGAATCTGTGTTAAAATTCCCCTCCTCCAAGCTATCAAGGATGTTCCCATCTACAATAATATTATCAAAGAGAAATGTTTCAAACATCCTAGGAGGAGAAAGAAAGACACCCCCACCATCAATGTTATTGGTCAATTATTTGATTTGATGCTGGGGAGAGTGATTTGCCAAAAATATCTAGACCCTGGAAGTCTTGTGGTAGATGTACACATTGATGGCATCATTGTCCCTCACACCTTGATTGATCTTGGGGCTGCCATGAATGTGATGACTAAAGAAACCATGCTAAAGCTAAACCTCCAAGGATCCTTGAGAAACACCACTATAGTGCTGCAACTTGAAGATAGGTGCACAGTGGTTCCTGAGGTAGTTGTTTAGGATTTAATGGTCTCTATTGAATCGTGGAAGTATCCTACTAACTTCCTGGTTCTCCAACCCAAAATCAAATTTAATGGTTACCTTATCATCCTTGGAAGATCATGACTAGCCACTTTTGATGCTTACATAAGTTGCAAGGTTGGGAACATTACCATTAAGAATGGGCATTTGTCCAACCAGATGGTATTGTACCCTCCTTCTTAGCCATCCATTGAGCATGAATTACCCATATAGTTGTAGGATGAGGAGGAAGATGATGTGTATCATACAACATCCCATAAAATATGTGCCCTAGATGTTGTTATAGGATGGGGGAAACTTTATGAAGATGACATCATTGACCAAATCCTCCAGAACCAAACCCCGATACCTTTCCTCTTGATGATCTTGTGAAGGGCTCTGAGGGTAATCCATGGACTTAGTTATGCCTAGTTGACCCAAGTCCTACACATGTCAAACTTGTAGAATTTTGTCCATCTAGAACCTTGAAGATTAACCACTCTCTCTTAGCCAACCAAGAAGAGAAGTTGTGCAAAATGTTGAGATAACACTTAGATGCTTTTGCTTGGAGCTATAAATAAATGAAAGGGGTGTATCATTCGGTTTGCACACATCACATATACATCAAGGTGGGATGAAAACCTATGCGCCAATCTCAGAAGTGAATGAACCCAACACTCAAAGACATAGTAAAGGAAGAGTTGAAAACGTTGTTGGATGCAGGGTTCATATACCCCATCTGAGATAGTGAGTGGGTGTCCCCTATAGTTTTGGTCCCAGAGAAGAATGGGAAGTGGAGGATCTATGTGGATTATAGAGATGTGAACAAAGCCACCAAGAAAGACCATTTCCCTTTACCTTTCGTTGATCAAGTTTTAGGCAGTCTTGCAAGGAAGAAGTTCTTCTCTTTCCTAGATGGATTAAGTGGTTACAATTAGATCCAGATTAGCCATGAGGACCAACAAAAACCTATATTCATCTGTCCTTGGAGAACCTTTGCTTATAAGGTCCTTCCTTTCGGATTATACAATGACTTTGCCACTTTTCAAAGGGTAGTTATGAGAATCTTTGCTAAGATGCTCCATGACTCTATAGAGATATACATGGATGATTTCACTCCCTATGGGTGTGACTTCTTGGAGGCTCTCTCTAACCTGGGGAAAGTCTTGAAGAAGTGCATTGAAATGAACCTATCGATTAGTCCTAAGAAGTGTGAATTTTAATGAATGCAAGGATTGTCCTTGGCCATTCAATATATCAAGAGGGAATAGAAGTGGACCAAATAAAAATGGCCATCATAAAAAGGGTCCCTACTCCTCAAAAGCTGAGGTATGTTAGAAGTTTTTTGGGCTTAGATGGATATTATAGGAGGTTTATCAAGGAATTCAGCAAAGTAGCCTCACAATTATTTGGATTTTTGGCTAAGGACTCAGAATTAACAACAACTGCACCCATACTTAGAGACCCAAATTGGACTCTTCCTTTCCATATCCATGCTTATGCATCTAATAAATCTATGGGGGAATCTTTAGGCCAAATACATGGTAAGTTACCTTATGCCATTTACTTCATTAGTAAAAATCCGTATAAGGCTGAATTAAACTACATTGTAACTGAGAAAGAACTCCAAGTTGTTGTACAATCTTTGAACAAGTTTAGACACTAGATCACTAGATACCAAATTTTGTGCATACTAACCATGCAACTATAAAATAATTGATGGATAAGCCTGATGTGAATGCTAGAATCATTAGATGGTTACTATTATTACATCAGTTTGATTTAACTATCATTAAAAAGACATGAAAAGAAAATGTAGTCGCAGTTTTTCAGTCTAGACTTGTTTTTCCTATAGGTGATGAATGGATGGTTGATGATCAACTTCTAGATGAGCACTTATTTTCTATCTAAATTCTCTCTCCATGGTTTTCCAACATAGCCAACTACATAGTTGATGCAAAATTTCCTCCATATTTGTCATCCTGGGAGAAGAGAAAAATTGTAAGGAAGAGTGCCCCTTTCAATTGGATTGGGGGAAATCTCTTCAAGCTAGGACCATATCAAACCTTGAGGAGATGTGTTAGGGAAGAGGAAGTCTTTGACATCCTCTTAGCCTGTCATGATGGGCCTCGTGGAGGTAACTTTTCTACCAAGAGAACAACTTTAAAAGTTGTAGAAGCTGACTATTATTGACCCACTCTCCACCAAGATTCAAAAAGGTATACTAGCAGATGTGATTAGTGTTAGAGGATGGGAAACCCACACCCAAGGTTGAAATTTCCCTACAAAATTCAGTGGCTTTGGAACCATTTGACAAGTGGGGCATTGATTTCATTGGTCCAATTGATCCATCATCAGGGTAGAAAAAGTACATCATTGTGTGCACTGATTATTTGACAAAGTGGCTTGAGACAAATTCTGTCAAGGTAGAAATAGAGGAGAATGTAGTTGAGTTCTTAAGGGAGAATGTTTCCTACAAATTTGGGTAACCCAAAGAGATAGTCACCGATCAGGGAGCTCATTTCAGATCACATCTAGTCACGAATCTGTTAAGGCAACATCATATCAAGAACAAAAAATATATTTTCTATCATCCTTAGGCCAATGTAAAAGTAGACGTCACAAATAGGGTATTAGAGGGCACCCTCACCAAGGTTGTGAGCAACAGCATGAGGGATTGGGTAAACAAATTAGTGGAGGCCACTTGGGCCTATAACACAACTTGAAAAACAACTACTGGTTTTACTCCATCTGATTTGGTCTATACAAAGGAAGCTCTACTCTCTATTGGGTTTGATTATAATACTTTGAGAATGGAAGCCCAATTGGATTTTGTTAGGCCCCTATACTACTAGTGTAACCCCTTATTGTTATTAATACAACCCCCTTATTATGTTGATGTATCCATGTAGTGCCCATATTGTTACTATTGTGCCCCATAGAAGCCCACTATTGTTATTATTGTGCCCTTACATTATTATTGTTATGTCGGCTCTGATTATATTATGACCCCTTAGACTCCTATATATAGAAAGGAGGTCTTTTCATTGTATCATCCAATAATTGTTCATTTATGTAATGTAAAGGAGGTTGCCCCCTCGAAGAGGCTGAATTCTAAGGCATTAATCTATCTTTTCTATCTTTTTTTGAGCTGCTTTCATAACATTTGGTATCAGAGCTTTGAATTCTAGGGTTTCATTGCTCCAAACAGGTCATCGTGGAATTTTCACTATAACTTTTTTTTTTGCGACGTTTCAGAAGTGAAAAAAAAAGCCATTTGAGAAGAAATCACACTAAACCTCAGGTCCTAACTTTAGATATTTTCACGCTATATTTGCGGAGATATGATCTGAGGAAGTTGGTATTTTTGTAGACTCCCGAATTACATTCCAAATAGGTGACCTGGGGAAAATCGTCATAACTTTCTCTCTGAGCATTGGATTAAAATTTTGTAAGAAGGTACAAAAAGAGGATGGACTATAGTTTCTTGTAGATATTTTTAAGAGCCAAAGGTAGAAACAGTGACACGTGGCACATTGTACAAGTTCACTCTACTGAATTAGTCTATAATCAAGTCACCGTGGGAGATTTGGCATAACTCTTCCTTGGAGAATCCAATTTGGATAAGACTGGTGGCATTGGAAAGAGAACGCAGAGGGCTACTGCAGATCTAAATTTCAGAACTTAAAGATCCAAAAGTATAGAGTTATAGTCGTTTCAAGATCGAGCTCCTAAAATCAAGAAAAAACAAGATGAGGAAGTTTGATGGCAAGGATCCGGTAAATTGGATACTTCAAATGGAGCAATATTTTGATCTGCATGGTGTAGCACTGTTACAAAAGGTATGTATTGCATCTTCATATTTAGAACCAGATCAATTTTTATGGTATAAAGGGCTTTGTTCTTGTAAACAACTTGTTATGTGGTCAATTTTCACAGAGGAAATGATAGTACATTATGAGGATACAAAGAGCAACACCTTCTTTAGAGAAACACCACAACAATTGGAAAGAGTAAAAGGGCTTTGGTACATAGTGGAAAGTAAAATTATGGCAACAAGGAAGTCTACCCCTCACAACTATAAATATGGAAGTGTTTTTTCTTCTAGCCTTCCACAAACTACAACGGTTACACCACAACAATTGGAAGAAAAAAGAGAAAAAGGGCTTTTTTACAATTGTGATAGCAAATGCACTAAAGGTCATAAGTGTGTTGAGAAGAAATTATTTTACCTACAGTATGAAGAGGAAGAAAATGATCAAGAAACATCAAAAGAAGAGGATATACACTAGGACCCAACCCCAAAGAAAGAAGAAATGAATCAGACCATATCTTGTAAAGCATTGGCAAGAATTACCACTCCTCAAACTCTCAAGATAGAAGGACATATCAAGAAGAAAAAGGTGCAAGAAGTGAAAGATCACATCGAGAAAGAAGAAATGAATCCAACAATATCTTGTAATTCATTGGTCGGAATTACCACTCCTCAAACTATCAAGATAGAAGGGCATATCAAGAAGAAAAATGTTCAAGAAGTGAAAGATCACATCGAGCATCAAGAAATGAATCCGACCATATCTTGTAAAGGATTGGAAGAAATTACCACTCCTCAAACTTTAAAGGTAGAAGGACATATCAAGAAGAAAAAAGTTCAAGTAGTGAAATATCACATCGAGCATCAACAACAAGTTCTCCAACTTTTAAAGGATAATGCCACTTTGGTGCAAAATCGAATGAAACAACATGTAGGTCAACATCATAGTGAAAAATATTTTGATGTAGGTGATTGGGAATTTTACTGCTACATCTCAAGCAAGCTATTTATGAGAAGGAAATGTTGGGAATAGTATATGCACTTAATAAATGGCAACCTTACCGAATGGGAAGACACTTCAAGGTAAAAATGGATCATGATAGTCTTAAATAGTTTTTAGAACAACTATTATCTTTAGAAGAACAAAAAAAATGGGTCACAAATATGTTGGGCTATGACTTTGACATCATTTATAGAAAAGGGAAGCAAAATTTTGTTGCATATGCACTCCCAAGAAAGGATGAGGATGTGGAAGCATTGTTTTGTGCTATTTCTATTATCCAACCAGATTGGATAAACGAAGCAAGGGATGAATGGAAGAAGGATGAAGAAGTATGGCCACTTATTCAAAATTTACAAAAGACCCCAATTCAAACAATATTGCTAGAAATTGAAGGGGGAGGAAAAATCATATTGGAACCTGGAGTAGTCACAGAAACAAGAACTTGACAGCTACAAAATCGACAATCTTAGAGTACCTCATCAAGTGGAAGAACTTACCCTCTAAATATTCCACATGGGAGGACAAGAATTTTATATAGAAGCATCAAGAACTACTCAAGCGTTGAGGACAACACTTTCTGAAGGAGAGGGGCGTGTTAGGCCCCTATACTACTAGTGTAACCCCTTATTGTTATTAGTGGAACCCCCTTATTATATTGATGTACCTATGTAGTGCCCATATTGTTACTATTGTGCCCCATAGAAGCCCAATATTGTTATTATTGTGCCCTTACATTATTATTGTTATGTCGCCTCTGATTATATTATGACCCCTTAGACTCCTATGTATAGAAAGGAGGTCTTTTCATTTGTATCATCCAAGAATTGTTCATTTATGTAATGTAAAGGAGGTTTCCCCCTCAAAGAGGATGAATTCTAAGGCATTAATCTATCTTTTCTATCTTTTTGTGAGCTGGTTTCATAACAGAATTAGATGTCACCAATGCACAATAGCAGAGGCTGCTCCAGTTAAATAGCTTGGATGATTTCAGAATGTAGGCCCTCCTACACACCAAAGTTATCCAATTATAGAGGAAGTTCTAGCATGGTAGGCATATTAAGGAGAAAGTTTTTTAGGAATGGGATTGGGCCTTACTATATGAATTTAGGTTCAAGGATTTCAAAGGAAGATTGATAACAAAATGGTTACAACCATACTTGATAGAGAAATTCCATGACAATGGAGCTTTTCAAATCATGACCATTGATGAGGAAGGGATTCCCTTGCTTGTCAATGGCTATAGATTGAAGGTGTACAAAAAGCCTATGTCTATGGAAGAATTCATTAGCACCATCAACAGAGACGTTAATGTGATTAGAAGTGTCATAACTTCCAAGTCACAACATTCCTAGATACATTTTTTCTGTAACAAAATAAAAATAAAAATAAAAGGCATGGATGAAAACCTTTATGAGGCATCTGAGGAAAACTTTTGGGTTGAAAATCTCCTCGAGGAAGCCTAGAAGTAAAGAAAAAGAATAAAATAAATGCCTTGGCGTGAAAACCTCTCTTGAGGTGCTCAACGAAGGCATACAGGTTGGAAATATATCTTGAGGCAACTTGTATGTCTAAAAAAAAGGGAAAAAACAACGAAAAAAGGAGAATCTCAAGACATGGATCCACAACATGTCTATTAATTATTTTTTTCATTTTGTAGCTTTGAGGGAAGTGGTGAATTCCAGATCTATAGGGCCAACATACTCAACATTCTCTCCACTTATCCCTCCATCCACTCCATATCCTCCATCCACACCCATGTACTCACCACTCTCCATCATCCCAGTAGCTCAAAAATCAAAGTTCAGCCCCTCTCTGGATGTTAGCCCCCTATACTACTAGTGTAACCCCTTATTGTTATTAGTATAACCCCCTTATTATATTGTTGTACCCATGTAGTCTTGATATTTGTCAAGCCAGGTAGTAACTCAAAGAAAAATTTATTCATATATCATATTCCTTTAGGTTGGTCTTTATTATATACATGAGGGAGAGACTGTTCACTTCATCTCCCGATGATTGTTCATATTACTTATTATTTATTACATTATATTCACCCAATCCTGATGATTAGGTGTCAACATCCCCCCCAATCTGAAGGGATGTTAGTGAGTCCAAGCATCATTCTGAATCGTTCAAGCTTTTCTCTTCCAAGTGCTTTGGTGAAGATGTTAGCAATTTGCTCATTAGTGGAATCAACATGCTGTCGAATCAGATGATATTTGGTATTGATGTGCTTCATTCGATCATGGAACTTTGGGTTATTGGCCAACTTTATTGCAGAGGTATTGTCGATCATGAGTGGAGTTGATTGTACTTGTTTTACCTGCAAATCTTCAAGAATTTTCCTAAGCCACAAAATTTCTTTTGTTACTTCAGTTGTTGCCACATATTCTGCTTCTGTTGTGGAATCTGTTGGAATTGATTGTTTGCGTGATCTCTAGGAGATAGCTCCTGATCAAAGACTCATAGCATATCTTGAAGTAGATACCCCAGTTTCTTTGTCTCCATCGAAGTCTGAATCAGAGTATCCAATCAATCTGAAGTCGTCCACCTATGTATAATTAATTCCAAAGTCTTGAGTTCCCTTCAAGTACCTTAGAACTCTTTTTGTAGTAGACCAATGTCCCTCACAAGGCTTTTTCATAAAATTGGAGAGGATTCCAACAGAAAACGAAATGTCTAGTCTGGTAGTAGTTAGGTAGTTGAGACTTCCTACAAGCTGTCTATACTTTGTTGCATCCTCAAATTCTTTTCCTTCAATAGATGTGAGCTTTAAGTTTTGTTCCATTGGAGTAGTAAGAGGATTGCATTCTGTCATGCCAAACCTATTCAACAAATCTCCAATATATTTCTTTTGAGAAAGAAATATGGAATTCGATGTTGGGTTACTTCAATACCAATATAGTAATGAACATAGCCCAAATTAGTCATTTCAAAACTTTTCCCCAATTCCTTGTTTATGGATGCAATGTAGCTTTCGTTGTTCCCTGTCATCAAAAGATCATCTACATATACCACAAGATATACAACTGTTTTTCCAACTTTCTTGACAAATAAAGTTGCATCATCAAGATCATAATGTTTGAAATTGAGTTTCAAAAGATGCTTAGTTAGTTTTTCATACCAGGCTTACAATGCTTATTTGAGGCCATACAAGGACTTCATAAATTTTCATACTTTATGTTCATGTCCTTTCACAACAAATCCTTCAGGATGGGACATAAAAACATTCTCTTTTAGATCTCCATTCAAGAAGGCAGTTTTTACATCCATTTGACGGACTTTCCAACCGTTCTGAGCTGCTAGGGCAAAAAGTGTCCGGATGGTAGCCCATTTTGCTATGGGCGAAAAAGTCTCCTCATAATCAAACCCTTCCTTCTCTGCAAAACCTTTTGCCACAAGCCTAGTTTTGTGCTTGTCAAATCAGCCATAAGCTTTATACTTGTTCTTGTAGACCCACTTGCGACCAATTGGTTTGGTTCCTAATGGAGGATCGACCAGCTTCCAAGTGCCGTTCTTTATGATGGCATCATACTCCTTTTGCATCAATTCTTTCCATTTATCATGAGAAGTAGCTTCTTTGAAGGAAGTTGGTTCAAAATTTGTAGACAAGTTCAATTCACAATCATAAGAAACATCCATATCAACAGGTGAATTAGAGTCATCTACATCACCTCCATTTTTCCGGTTTGAATTTCTAGTTCCTGTCTTTCCAACCTCATTAGGATGAACATTTTCAAGTGTCTTTGTCAGCTGCTTTGGGGGACCTTTCTCAGATGGTCTAGGCTGCTCCACTGATTGAGTTGGGACTAAATCAAGGTTGAGTCTCCCAATTCTGTCAATCACATCACTTAAAGCATCATCCATTGTTGGAGTTTCATGTAGGGGAGAGTGTTCTTCAGAAGAAGATTCCACATGTTGATCTAGTATAGGAACCCCTCCTTAAATATGTGGAATCTGATTATCAAATTCTTGAAATGATTTTGCTTTTGCAAATCTATGCAAGCGATCAAGTTGCTGCTCAACAACATTGTCAGTTTTGGATGATTCAAGAAAAATTACATCTCTAGATACAAAAAACTTTTTATTTACTTCATCATAGAGACGATATGCTTTGGAGGTGTTTGAATACCCTAGGAAGATACATTTACGACTTCTAGCACCAAGTTTGTTTCTATGTACCTTTGGTACCAAGGCATAACAGGTGGAACCAAAGACCCTAAGATGTTTTACCGAAGGAACATGTCCATACCACATTTCATATGGATTCTTGTTTCTAATAGCATTAGATGGACATCTATTCTTTATATATGCAGCACATAGAATAGCATCAGCCCAAAACATTCTCTTTACATTTTTGAAGAAGAGCATGGATCATACCATATTTAAGATTGTCCTATCCATTCTTTCAGCTACACCATTCTGTTGGGGATTATAAGGCACAATTGTTTGATGTTTGATCCCATGTTGGCGAAGATAGTTTTCAAATTCATTTGATGTGTATTCTTTTCCATTATCAGTGCGAATAGACCCAATATGAGATTGTGCATCATTTTCAATCCATTTATGAAAGTTCTTGAATGTTTGAAAAGCATCAGATTTGTTCTTCAATAAATAATCCCAACACATTCTGGTGTAGTCATCAATAAATGACATTATATATTTGTTTCCATTTGCAGAAGGAATAGGCATTGGACCACATAAATATGAATGAATGAGTTCAAGTTTTCTATGTGCTCTTGAATGTGAATCATGAAAATACTGTTTGTTATGCTTTCCGAGAATGCAAGCATCACATTGCTTAAGTTTCCTAGGAATTGTAGGCAAACCAGCAACACCATTTTTCTTCAACAAGCGGAGGCTGTCAAAGTTCAAATGTACAAATCTAGCATGCCATAATAAACTTGATGGAAGTGTACCTTCTTCATAATGAGAATTGTATGAGAAATGGTGTGCACGAGCGGAGGTTCCCTGCAACTTGAGAAGATTTTCTTCTTCTATTCCCCTCATGACAAGTGAGTGGTCAGATTCTTTTCTTACCTCAAGCTTGCCATCAAACATATGAATGGAGTGACCTTGCTGGCGGATGTGGACCAAGGACAACAAGTTTCTCTTGATTTGTGGGAGATATAGAACATGATGCAGAAGAAATTCTGGAAGACGGGGCAGTTTAAGCTTGATTGTGCCAAGCCTTGATGGCTTGATTTTTGATTGGTCTGCAAAGTATATTGCTCCATCAACATTGTCATTAAATTCTTCAAAAAAATCTTCTCTATGAGTCATGTGGCACATTGATCCTAAATCAAGTAACCAATCAATTTTCCAAGAAGCAAGTGAAGCATTAAATATATCTTCATTTACTCCAATATTACATTGTGCCACAACATAGTGAGCGGATTCAGGTGCTTTACCTTTGTCTGCATAATCAGTTTTACCTTTTTGTTGGTTTCTTTGCTATTCAATTTTGTCCCATGGTAACTTGCATGTAGAGGCATCTTGTGATCCATTTCTTTTGCAGTGTATGCAATGCAAATCTTCCTTTTCTCGTTGAGAGTGTCTGCCCCCCCTGCCTCTGAACTATCTTCCTCTTCCTCTTCGACCACCTCTTCCTCCGGAAGAATCTTGAGCAGGATTCTTTTCAGAAGATTTAGGGTCTATCTTCTTTCCAAAAGCTTTCTCTCTTTCAACAAACTTTTCCACAAGAGAGTCAAAGGTGATATCCTTGAGATTTCCATTTGCTTGCAATGACTCAAGATAAATGGAGTAAGTAGGATAAAGTGCCTTGAGAAAAGTGATAAGAGGAATATCCAATTCAACCTTAGTGGATTTGATATCATGCATTATAGACTTTACTTAAGATGCAAGAGCAAGAGGATCATCATTTTGCAGTTCAAGAGTGAAGAGTTTAATCATGAGTTGAATAACTTCAAGTGCGGAATGTGAGTCATAGAGTTCTTTTACCTTTTGTAAGGCTTCAAAAGAAGTTGAAAATGGCGAAATATGGCGACTCACCTCTTCATTTGCAGATGTTGGGATTAATGCATAATCTTTGTTGTTCTTGTTTTCCCAAATGACAAGCTCTTTGTCTGAGGTAGGCTGTTCTGGCTCTTTGTCTCCATCTCCAACACACACTCCTTTCCACAACTCATTGAAAATGAGCGTGTGTTTTATCATCCAGGACCACTCAGGATAGTTCTCTTTGCCAGTGAGAACTATTCCCATGATGGATATGATTGAATGCATACTATAACAAAAAAACTTTTGCTACAAAACTTTTACTCTTAATGGGAAAAAAATATAGTTCTCATATGTCTAGACAAAAAACTCAAATTGACAGCAAATGTCAATACCCAAGAGATATATATCAACCTTTTTTTTTTGGTAATATGCACTATTCAAAATATATATCAGTTTCATTTTACATTGATCACCCAATGCAGCCTTTCAAAAAATTTTAAAATTACAAAGGCAAAAAGACAATATATTAATGAACACTGCAATGTTTCCTAGCACTCCATTATCAAAGCGGTATTCCATCAAACTTTGTGGTCTCATTACATGCAATAATCAATCCTTCAACATTTCCTGGCAAGAGGAATTTTCTCAATTCATAATCAGTGGATACCCGTTCATCAAAACATTCTCATGCCGCTGAACAACACCCATGATAGTCACTGCACTGCCTTCCTTGATGTGTTTGGAGTGAAACATAAACAATCAAACTATCTGAAGGAGCAAGCTATGGCTCAAACCTCGTAGATCTTTGATTCATGCACCAGAGGCTTCGATTCATTCACCAACAGCTTTGATTCACTCACCAAAGGCATTGATTCACGCACCAGCAGGTTTCACGCAGTAAACTTTTTCATGGAGATGATTCATGCACTCAATGCAGCAGCAGTAATGCTCTCAACCCAACAACGTGGAATGAGCAACGATTCAGCAGTCCATCCTCACACACTATAGAGATGGCCTTTAGTCTGCTCAGAATACAATTATGCAGTGGATACAGAATAATTATGTAGCAATATAATTGTGCAGTGGGTGCAGAATAGGTCAGAATCACTTATGGTAGACAGAGCGCACAAGGGCAGTGGACAGAGAGCACAGTAGGCAGAAGGGAGTTACAACTATTTTGGTAGTTGGATCTGATATCATGTTAGGCTAGGTAGTAACTCCTCAAAGAAAAATTGATTTGTATATCATATTCCTTTAGGTTGGTATTTATTATATACATGAGGGAGAGACTGTTCACTTCATCTCCCGATGACTGTTCATATTATTTATTATTTATTTACATTGTATTCACCCAATCTTGATGATTAGGTGTCAAAATTATTATTACTATTGTGCCCAATAGAAGCCCACTATTGTTATTATTGTGCCCTTACATTATTATTGTTATGTCGGCTCTAATTATATTATGACCCCTTAGATTCCTATATATAGAGGGAGGTATTGTCAATTGTATCATCCAAGAATTGTTCATTTATGTAATGTAAAGAAGGTTGCCCCCTTGAAGAGGTTGAATTATAATGCATTTATCTCTCTTTTCTATCATTTTGTGAGCTGGTTCCATAACATTTGGTATCAGAGCTGTGGATTATAGGGTTTCGCTGCTCCAAATTGGTCATCGTGGAATTTTCACTATAGATTTTTCTCTGACATTTTAGAAGCGAAAAAAAAACCATTTGAGACGAAATCATGCTGAACCTTGGGTCTGAATTTTAGAGATTTTTTTCGCAATATTTGTGGAGATATGATATGAGGAAGTTAGCCTTTTTGTAGACTCCTGAATTACATTCCAAACATGTGACCTTGGTAAAATAGTCATAACTTTTGTTTTGAGAATCAGATTGAAATTTCATAAGAAGTTACAAAACAAGGACAAACTGTAGTTTCTTGTGTACATTTTTCAGATCCAAAGGTCAAAACAGTGACTTGTGGCACGTCATACAAGTTCATTCTACTAAACTAATCTATAATCAGGTCACCGTGGGAGATTTGGCATAACTCTTCCTTGGAGAATCCAATTTGGATCAGACTGGTGGCATTGGAAAGAGGATGCACAGGGCTTCTGCAAGTCACGATTTTAGAACTAGAAGATCCGTAATTAGAGAGTTACAGTCATTTCAATATCAAGCTCCTAAAATCAAGAAAAAGCGAGATGAGGAAGTTTGATGGAAAGGATTCGGTAAATTGGATACTACAGGTGGAGAAATATTTTGATCTACATGGTGTACCACTGTTACAAAGGGTATGTATTGAATCTAATTATTTAGAATCGAATCAATTTTTATGGTAAAAAGGGCTTTGTTCTCGTAAACCACTTGTCACGTGGTCAATTTTCACGGAGGAAATGATAGCAGATTATGAGGATACAAAGAGAAACTCCTTCTTTAGCCAATTGATAAATCTCAAACAAAAGGGTTCAATGGAAGAGCACATTGAAGACTTCCAAAAATTGAATAGAATGGTAAATTATATTCCAGAGAAGCAAAGGATTGATGTCTTCATAGGGACTTTAAAGGACAACGTTCAACATGAGGTTCGTTTTTGGGAACTTGATTCATTGGAGGAGGCATTCGAGTTGGAAAGAAAAATTGAAAGAGAAATTATGAAAACAAGGAATCCCACCACTCATGACTATAATTATGGAAGTGTTTCTTCTCCTATCCTTCCACAAACTACAAGGCTTACACCACAACAATCGGAAGAAAAAAGAGAAAAAGGGCTTTGTTACAATTGTGATAGAAAATGCACTAAAGGTCATAAGTGTGCTGAGAAGAAATTATTTTACATAGAGTATGGAGAGGAGGAAGAAAAGGGTCAAGAAACATCAAAAGAAGAGGATATATGCCAGGACCCAACCCCAGAGAAAGAAGAAATGAATCTGACCATATCTTGTAAAGCATTGGCAAGAATTGCTACTCCTAAAACTCTCAAGATAGAAGGGAATATCAAGAAGAAAAAGGTTCAAGAAGTGAAAGATCACATCAAGAAAGAAGAAATGAATCCAACCATATCTTGTAATGCATTGGCCAGAATTACCACTCCTAAAACTATCCAGATAGAAGGACATATCAAGAAAAAAATGTTCAAGAAGAGAAAGATCACATCGAGCATCAAGAAATGAATCCGACCATATCTTGTAAAGCATTGGAAGAAATTACCACTCCTTAAACTCTCAAGATAGAAGGACATATAAAGAAGAAAAAGGTTCAAGCAATGATAGATCACATCCAGCATCAACAACAAGTTCTCTAAGTTTTAAAGGATAACGCCATTTTGGTGCAAAATCGAATGAAATAATAGCTAGATCAACATCATAGTGAAAAATGTTTTCATGTAGGTGATTGAGTATTTTATTGCTACATCTCAAACAAGCTATTTATGAGAAGGAAATGTTGGCAATACTACATGAACTTAAGAAATGGAGACCTTACCGAATGGGAAGACACTTCAAGGTAAAACTGGATCATGATAGTCTTAAATACATTTTAGAACAACTATTATCTTTAGAAGAACAAAAAAAATGGGTCACAAATATGTTGGGTTATGACTTTGACATCATCTATAGAAAAGGGAAGCAAAATTTTGTTGCAGATGCACTCTCAAGAAAGGATCAGAATGTCGAAGCATTGTTTTGTGTTATTTCTATTATCCAACTAGATTGGATAAAAAAATTAAGGGATGAATGGAAGAAGGATGAAGAAGTGTGGCCACTTATTCAAAATTTTAAAAAGATCCCAATTCAAACAATATTGACAGTACTTGAAGAGGAAGGAAAAATCATATTGGAACCTGGAGCAGTCACAGAAACAAGAACTTGACTGTTATGAAATCGATCAATTTCAGAGTATCTCATCAAGTGGAAGAACTTACCTACTGAATACCACATGGGAGGACAAGAATTTTATACAGAAGCATCAAGAACTACTCAAGCATTGAGGAAACACTTTTTGAAGGAGAGGGTCATGTTAGGCCCCTATACTACTAGTGTAACCCCTTATTGTTATTAGTACAACCCCCTTATTATATTGTTGTACCCATGTAGTCCCGATATTGTTACTATTGTGCCCAATAGAAGCCCACTATTGTTCTTATCGTGCCCTTACATTATTATTGTTATGTCGGCTCTGATTATATTATGACCCCTTAGACTCCTATATATAGAAAGGAGGTATTGTCATTTGTATCATCCAAGAATTGTTCATTTATGTAATGTAAAGGAGGTTTCCCCCTCGAAGAGGCTGAATTCTAAGGCATTTATCTCTCTTTTCTATATTTTTTGAGCTGGTTCCATAACACTGGATTTCTATATGAACACTGTAATTTCTACAGGAAGATCCTGTAGCACTACAAGAGGACCCCGAAAAACTACAAGAAGAGGATCTGAATGAAAATACCACAAAGCATGACCTTTCAAAAGGTAAATAGGGTTCTCCTACCTTGATCCACTATCCATCCATCATTCATACATCCCAGATCACAAGAAAAGTCAATATCTTTCAAAACGAACCCTTCACTCTGTCTCATCTTGAAAATTTCTTGAAAAATATAGGGCACATCATCTCCATTTTCAAAAACATACACTACTCAATCAGAGCTATAGCATCATCTTCCAAAACCTCTACACCCTTTCTCATCACCCCCATGTAGTTAAAAGACCTTGGAAGGGAATAAAAGGGTTGCTACAGGAAGATAACCTCCTCCTATAGCAACCTAGGTAACCATTTTAGAAAAGTCATTATCCTAGGTTTTTTCGTTTCCCATCAAGTAGAGGGGGTGATTGCAACTCATGAGGTACTTTTTAGTAGCCATACCACTCCAAGCAAGAATCTTCAACAACAGCAACAACACTTGAGACATCAACAAAGGAATTGCACACATAGCAACAACAATAGTCAAATACCATGAGGAGCAGAGAAGGTATACAAAGGAGTAGAAAAACACAGCAAGACAACACCATTGGTGATAGTACAAAGGTCCTGCACCCCAACATAGGCATTACCAAGTTGCAGGAAGGGAAGCAACTCCTTGCACAGGTGGAAGCTGCACAGAAAAAAGAGGCAGTTCTTAAGGTGTGGTTGGACCCTTGGTTGGATGAAGCCTACCAAGTCTCCACCAAAATACAAGAAAAGTTGGCGAACCTACAACTTACACAGCAAAAGGTCAAGTAGATACGAAGGACCAACCACAAAACAACTGGTCGAACAGGTGAAGCAAGCAGCGATGCAGAGCGTGGCTGAAGTAGCAGTGGTGCAAGTGGAGCTGGGAGATGTTCACAGCAATATCTCCACACCAACTGAGTGACTCGAGGGTGAGTAATGATATTTGTGTTGGGGGCCTGTTGGAATGGGGTCCCCTGGGTCATTTTTGGGGAAAAATCCCTATTTTTGATGTAAAACGATGTAAAGTCTCCACAAATTGCGGTCACGAAGCACATAGCTAGTTAAGAGTCAAAAAGGGTTTAACCCTTCTTTTATGTAACTTTAGTAGGCTTTTCAAGATCTAAGCATAGTCCACGGACCATGGGATTGTATAAATAGGTGTGTCTTATGGATGTCTAAGGCAAGTAATGGAAGTTGCCTATCAGTATGAGCGAAGAAGTATAGCGTAGAAGTAGAAACCTTAGAGGAGGGAAAGGCTCTGTAGCTGAGTGCGTAGAGGCATAGAGTAGTGTCCACAGCTTAGTGCACGGACCCCTAAAGCTGAGTGCACAGGGAAGTCTTGAGTCTATAAGCTTAACTACAGGGGCCTACGCACTCAGCCGTGGACACTACTCTAGGCCTCTCCGCACTCAGTTGCAGAGCATTTCCCTCCTCTAAGACTTCTACTTCTGCGCTAGACTTTTTTATCACCTAGATTTACCTTAAGATGAAGGGATGCAACTTCTACGGTGTTTTGAGGGCAATGAATTAGTTTCCCCTCTTTTAGAGGCAAGTTGTTTGGTGGCCTACATTCCTATTTGTTGTTTAGAGTTTGTTGAAACAGCTCCTATTTTCATGAATTCGACCCCTGAGGCTAGGATGAGTTGTTTTGATGCCTATATCATGTGTTTTCTTAGTCATTTGTAAAGGTTGGACTCACTTGGATGCTCAGAGCTTGATTGTACATCATTGTAAGAAGTTTGGCAAGGAGATTAATAAGATTTGCAACTATTTTTATGGGATCCCTGTGGTATGGAGTTTTAGCACAGTTTCTTCTTTTGTAACCATTTGTTTACATGTTTTATGTATCCCATCTTCCATTTCATTTCTTATTATTGAATGTTATCAAGTTTGATAGCTAGAATCCATTGTGATAGTACTTTGCCTTAGGAAATCATTCAATATTCCATGTTCTCTACTGTTTGAGAAGGATCCATGATTATCACATGCCCTCCTCAACTCCTCATCAGTCTTAAACACCTCACACCATTAAGCCTGAAGTGCTAAAGCCTATGCCTACCTTGCCCCATAGAACACCCTACATTTCTGACCTAATTTCCCAGAGCTAAACTGCCTAGCTGCATCTGATCTAGTGAAACATCAACAAAAACCAATAAAAATTCCCATGCTACTATACCTAGCCTAAAATCCTTACCTGATCCAGTCATCTCAATTGAGATTCTAAAGGAGAGAGCCATCTCTTGCCTTTATAGGGCTAGCTACAAGGCTAAGCTTGGTTTGTGGTTACCCTGGAAGTTGCCTCCCTTCAGTCTGAGGTCAATCCAGGTGATAACATAGTGGCGACCATATTGGGGAAGTAGTTTTATGTTCCTCGGCAAAATGTATCAAGTTTAGATCTGATTATTGATGGTGGATAACGATCAGACACCGGAAGGCTGAAATCATTCACCTGGAAACTCTAAATCAGTTTTGAGATCAGATCCAAGGAGCTGTTTCAACAAACTCTAAACAAGGAACTGGAATCTAGGCCACCAAACAACTTGCCTCTAAAAGAGGGGAAACTGATTCATTGCCCTCAAAACAACCTTTAATCTAATGAATCTACCCTATATCACTATTTACCTACCATAATTACATGCCAAATCATAATTTACAATAGGAGACCATCCACCATGAGAGAGAATCCATGATCATAGTCGAAATCTAGGAAAATTGGCCTTCTGAGTAAAATTTGTCCTATGCGCAGCGCCACTGGCTCAATTCATAGAGCCACTTTAAAGCCACTTTTGGAGGCCTTACCATCATCCAAATTGGGCCCATAATATTTCATGGAAAAGGTATTCAAGTCTATTTTCTTTAACACCTGGAATTTCTGCATTTGAAACTCATTTGACCCCTCAAATCTTGATTCTCCCAAAGCTGCTTCTGTGTGTCCAAAAAGTGGCAGAAATGTCATTTTTAGGGTGTTTTTGGACCCTTTGGTGGACCAGTTCTGCTCCAAAAACCTTGAAACTTGCTAGGGTGAATGTCCTCATCACTCTAAATCCAAAAATTCAAACCATTTCTCCTTTGGGTTCCCCTAGGAAAAGCGTAGCACCAGTTGCGCTGCGCTTCTGGGCAGTTTTCCTGTGTATTAAAATTCAAAATTTGCAAATGACAAAATTTGCCCAAAACTTGCCCAAAATTTGTGTGAAGCACCACCATCATGTGCTCTAATGAGCCAAGGAAGCCTCAGCCAACATTCTAAGTCTATCCTCCTCTTTCTTGCCCTTCAAGGCCCACCTTAACCTAGCTTTCATTTTCTTGATCCTCATGTTGCAAATCCTGTTGCGGGTCCTGTAATGATAAGCCATGTGTCTGATCATCTGATTGTCTCTGTTGGCCTTCTGTAGTAGCTTCTCAAGGTGTACATTGACTCTCTCAAGCCAAGTCTCCCTATCATCTTCAATCTCCTGCTCAATAGGAGTCAAAGTGACATGAGCCTCTTTGTCACTTTGTCGTTTTGCCTTGAGCATTTCCAGCTCCATGAGGACTTGTTTATCACTCAATTGCTTATTTTCTTGTTTCAAGTAGGTGATGACAAATTTAGCCCTTGCCAGATTTTCCATCAACATTTGGATGTGTGCATCCTTTTCCATCATAAGCATGTTTTGGACTGTAGCCTCATCTTGGTTTTCTAAATCAATAATCTCCACTCCATGATGAGTATAATGCTGCTCCAGCTTATCATGCTCTGCTAGCTCAAAGTCTCTTTCCTCCTCATTATCAAGGTCTTCCCGATCCATGTTGGTAAGATTAAAGTGTATGGAACTGAGGAATGAGGGAATGGGGAAAATAGGCTTACAACTAGGAAATGAATGGAAGTGAGGAATGAGGTTCTGTGTCTTGAGCTCTTGGGGAGAAAATGCGAAAGAGAATGGGAAAAAGGGAAAAGGGATAGGGTGATTTTATGACTTAGGGCTGGGTTTTAAGAGGAGTAGGAAGGAGCTAGGGTTTAGGTAGAATTAGGGAGAAATTAGGGTTTCGAGGTTACATGACCAATGATGTTTATAAACCAAATTTAGCAACCCAAAACCAAAGCTAAGAACATGTACTTACTTGAAATCATGAAGAGCCAAGCAAATTTGATGTCTACTGGAAGATTTGGAGGCTTTTGGTCACTTTTGGGTAAAGCGCAGTGCCTTCGCTCAGAAGCACAATGCCAGTGTAAAAATACACTTGGAAATTTTGCCAGACGCATAGTGCCTAGCTCTACGCGTAGCGCCACTCCGTGAACGTATAGCGCCACTTCAAGCTCCTTCCCAATGCCCAAATTGGTTAGAGATATTGTTGAGTCTACTTTCCATAACATCTTGCATTTTTCAATTTGGAGCTCATTTGCCTTGTCAAAAGTCCAATCTCCCAAGTCTGGTCAAAATGTGTAGAATGATGCTGCCAAAATGCAGAGTGTTGTTTCAATCAATGTTTGGAGGTCTTCCTCAACTCCAAATCGAGTTCATGATAGATCATTGGAAATCACTTTGTGTCTAGTCATAATTTGACTAATCAATCAAGTCATTTGGTCATCCTATCTAGGAGAAATAATGATTTCCCCAAGGTGACTCCAGAAGTGCATTAACTCTCCTAAGGCAAACGATGTTTTGAACATTTCTCCCAAACCATGATATCTGTGCAAAAAATGAAGGAGGTTTTTCTTCTTGGGTCAATGATAGACAAAATATTCTCTCACATTTGTCAAATTCATCTTCTTTTTCTCAGAAACATCATTTAAATAAATCCTATCCCGATATGTGGAACATGGGATTTGTAGAAATGAAGGGAAATGAAGGGGATGAGGGGCTTCTAAGTTCTTGAGAAAATTTTGGAAAGTGGGGAGGGATGTTAGTAATAAGAGGAAAGTGGAATTTCAAAGATTGAGTGAGGGGAAGGGGTCCAAAAGGGAAAAACACAGGCCTAACCTAGAAAAGTGTCAAATTATAGGAATAGGCTAGGGTTTGTGGGAAAATGCTGAATTTGAGGGATATCAGTGATGGAAAGTGTTTAAGAATGTATATTAAGGATAGGGGACGGTGTATTAGCACCATGATACAAGTTTTTTTGATTATTTGACAATCCAAGAAAAATTACCTTAAAAACCCTAAGAGAGGGAAATGAGCCTTACCTAAGCACAACTGAAGCACAAAAAAGGTATAAAATGACCCATTGAACCTGAAACAATGATGAAAACTATTTGAATGATGGTACACTCAGTCGAATGGTGACATGAACAAATACTTGAAAGACTTTGGAAGGAGTGAGCACAAATCCTAGACCTAATACCTAGTGACCAAATTTACTTGAAGACTCACTGAAATGACAAAAATTTGATTTTGACACCCCAAGACCACTTTATAAGAGCATATTTGATCACTGGTGGAACGTTGCAAAGACTGACACTAACAGATTTCTTCGCTCGTACCCATAGACAACTTCCATTACTTGCTGTAGAAATCCCTAAGACAAACCTCTTTATACAGTCCCATGGTCCGTGGACCATGGGTAGATCTTCAAAAGCCAACTCAAGTCACATAAAAGAAGGGTAAAACACTTTTTTACTCTTAAATAGCTATGTGCTCTGTGAACACAATTTTCAAAGACTTTACATCTTTTTACATCAAAACTTGGGGTTTGGCCCCAAAACTTGGACTTTTTCCCTAAAACTGACCTAGGGGACCCCATCCCAATAGGCCCCCAACAAAAAGATCATGACTTGTACTCAAGTCACTCATCTAGCACGGAGATATTGCTGTGAAGATCTCCCAGCTCCACTTGCACCACTGCTACTTCAGTTGTGCTCTGCGTGGCTGCCTTCTTCACCTATTTGACTAGTTGTTCTATGGCTGGTCCTTCTCTGTCCTAGTTTACCTTCTGTTGTGTAAGTTGTAGTTTCACCAACGTTTCCTATATGTTGGTGGAGACTTGGTAGGCTTCTTCCAACCAAGGGTCCAACTATGCCTTAACAATTGCCTCTTTTTTCTGTGTGGCTTCAATATGTGCAAGGAATTTCTTCCCTTCTTGCAACTTGGTGAGGCACTGCACTATAGTCACTATGCGCATCATCACTCGCACTTCATTGTATTGCTGCTATAGCTTGCGGGTCTCTTTTTTAATATCTGCAGGTTGGGATCTTCCTGCAGGGATGGGGTCCCCTAGGTCAGCTTTGGGGCAAATGCCTAAGTTTTGATGTAAAAATATGTAAAGTTTCCGCAAATTGTTGTTGCAGAGCACATAGCTAGTTAAGAGTCAAAAAGGGTTTTACCCTTCTTTTATGTAACTTGAGTTGGCTTCTGAAAATTTGCCATGGTCTGTGGACCATGGGATTGTATATATAGGTGTGTCTTAGGGATGTCTAAGGAAAGTAATGGAAGTTGTCTATGGGTATGAAGGAAGAAGACTAGCATAGAAGTATAATTCTTTAAGGAGGGAAATGCTCTGCAGCTGAGTGCATAGAGGCCTAGAGTAGTGTCTGCAACTGAGTGCACAAGGAAGTCTTGAGTCTGTAATATTAACTACATATCAATAAAGAAGATTGTTGCAGAAATTCCTGTGTTTATCTATTAACCTCTGTTATGTATGAATGTGCTTTATGCTATGATGAATAATGGTTTTAAGAAATAATGATGTATTGATGCGCAACTTTACTTGATCTACATTGTTATTTGAATGCAATTAATGTTAAGTGATTACGCGAAGATTATAGTGTCTCCTGTTAAAGTTACCAAACACTTAAGTAGATTTGATCAAATAATGGTCCAAGAGTAATATATGGTGCACGTAAGTAGCTAATTTTCCTATTAAAGGTCTGCAAAAGCCAGCCGTAGACCTTCGTTGCATTTATATAGATTTTCTCATGAGAAACAAAGTCATTTTACATGCCAAGGTCGCAGAGAAAGCATTTCAAAGGAATTTGGTGAGCCAGCGCGCGTTTTGGGTGAGGTTGAAGGTGTTTTGACAGGTGCGGCGCATACAGTAGGTGGTGCGGCGCACTAGGCCAGCGCGATGCATTGGGCGCGTTTCTCCAGTGCTAATTCTAATGGGCACAACGCACCAGTAGCACACGGCGCATAGAAAGGATGGCGTGGCGCATACAATATAACACATAAAAAATGCCCGAAATTCCTCCAAATCACCATTGAATTGTTTGGACGCGCCAGGTAGGGTCGACATCTCTGTGGTTCATACATTTTGTGTGTTGTGTGATGGTGGTTTATGGTTCCAAATATTGAAACAAAATTTCCAAACCCTACCTCTAAAAATCATTATGTCAATTGATATTAAGGGTTGCAAATTCATCATTGTGTTACCAAGTTTCCCCTTCCATCCCATCTGTCCCTTTGTCCTCCATTCCCTTTTTCCTTATACCATATCCCTTTGAATGTCATTGCTCCCCATCCCCTAAATTGACTAAACCCTTATCCCCATTCCCTTTCACCCATTGCCCAATACAAAACCCCAAACCCTACCTTATGCCAAGTTCCCAAACCCTCCTACATTGCCCTAAATAAAATCTACCCTAATACTCCTAATCCCTTCATATTTTCCTCCCTAACAGTCCCTTGTTACATTGCTCCCTAGGTGACAGATTTCAACATATCACAACAGTAGTCCAACACAGTCTTGCGACCAACATTCATTTCTCCAAGAAGTTTTCACAACATCAATTATGTCATCTGATTATTCATTCGACTATGAGGTGGAAACTCATAGTGACTCACCCACGGAAGAACGTGCACCCCGAAGGCCTCACAAAAGTGGCAGACATGTTAGAGAAGAACCGACTACCCTCACAGAATTGTAGGTCTGCCCTTTTTCTGTCTCTTGTTTTCAGTTTCAGTCATGCTATGAGTTTTGTGAAAAGGTTGCAAATATTCAATTCCACCATGAGTTGGCTCGCCTATTTGTTCTACATTTACAGGGTGCTCAAGTTACTTTGGAAGGGGTTACTTTCACACTTACACCGGAGTCTATCTCATTAGCTATCGGCATGCCTAATATTGGAGAGCCATGGAATAAGAGACAAAAATTTGACCGACAACATTATGAGCCATATGTTAAACCTTCTTTCTTGAGGCAGCTTAAGAGGGTATTTCCCTTCCAATATCTTAAAGATAAATATGCCCCTCTAATGAAGTTAATTATGAAGTATTTCAGTTGTGAAGGCCGTTTCTCCTGGTTATATGCATATCACATCAGGTTGCTCATCCATTTCACCTAGGTGTGCATGATGAACATCCCATATTTCATATGCCGAAACATAGAGAGGATGACCGCCCTTGTGCAACACAAGACCCCTGAGTAGTAGTTCAATAGCATTTGTCACTTTGCTCTCATCAAGATTTTGGTGATGCATCAGCTTGATTTACAGGGTATCACTTGGGATGATTTCATCTCTCATGACTTCTTCTGAGCTTCACAGGGACCTTCAGAGACTAGATTTGAGAGAGGGGAACCTTCTCGTCAGTATGAGCACCATGAGACCACCAGTGTGCCGGTATTCGTCACATATCAGAGGGGCGCTAGACATTTGTTTACAGTAGCAAAGCGAGTGTTATCTCCACCCAGGGTGGAAGGGGCCTCGCTTCTGACATCAGTACTACAGGTACAGGACAGAGGTAAGGAGCCAATGCATGATGAGGGGCCATCAGGTGAATGAGAGACTGATTTCGTTCTCCTTCATGATGATGATACAGATACGGATCCACAAAGTGCACAGCTTAAAGAGAACATCCAGGAGTAGCAAACAGAGATTCAAGCCTTGTCCCTTGATTTGGAAAGAGCCAAATGGAATATGAAATATCTGGAGCAGATGAACAAACAAATTGAGGATCGACAAGCTGAGATAGAGTTGCAACTTATCAAGGAAAACCGGCAACACATCGTAGCAGCACAAGGTAGACCTATGGAGCAAAGAGATGAGGACCGAGAGTATGTTTTAGAGAAAGTGAACATTCACTTGGAGCAGCTATTGGAGAAGGCTAATAGGGAAAAAGCAATGCTGAGGCGCGTGACTCACCATTACATGGCTCGAAACATGAGCTCCAAAGCAAGAATCAAGAGCCTAAAGGTGAAATTGAGGAAGGTGACAAAAAGACAAAAGAGGCAAAAAGAGCAAGATCAGCTCTGAATCTTGGATGAGGCTTCATTGGTCCAGCATGACATGTGATAGAGAAGGTACAACCCAAATTTCAAGAAATTTGGAGCACATTTTTGCATTTTGAAATTTTGTGCAAAAAAAACAGGTTTTTCCTCCCTGTGTGCCGCGCCACCTGGCACGCGCTTTCGCTAGGGAGCTCTAAATGACAAAAAGTTTATATTTTTGGATTTTCCATGGAAAATTACGACTTCTGGTGCATGGCCAAGAAGTTTGGGCCAATTTTGAGTCCTCAGGAGGTCAAAAACACCTAAAAAATGACCTCTCTACCCTTATTTTGACACACAGGAAGCAGTCTTGGGAGATTGCAATTTTGGAGGGGAAAATAGCATCCAAATTCAGAAATTCCACTTGGGTTGGAAATTAGACAGGTAGGGATTTCCAACAAGCACACTTGGCCTCAATTTGGACTTTAGGAAGTGCCTCAAAACTTGCACCATAGTGGCGCGACGCATACATCTTTTGGCGGGCGCACAGAGACCCAAAGGCAAAAATCACTTCCACTCCACGAGAATTCGATTTGAAATTTTCTCCAAGTGAGCCCGTTCATTAAAAATACATTTTTCCTGGCATCAAAGGCAAAGTTTAGAAAACATTTTCATTAAAGGTTGGATTCTATCCAAGTGGCAAAAGGAAGGCGAGTAGTCACCCAAAAAATCTACGCTACAGTTTTGTTTTTTTGTAATGCTGCACCTGTCACTAATGGTTGGCTTTTAATTTCCAGTTTGTAATGATCTAAAAAACTCCCAACTTTGGGTCGGTCCATTTCCTGATGGCAGAGTTTATTTATTGTATGAGAAACCATTTGTAAAGGGTTGGTGGGAATTTCTGGGAAACGGTGGGAGAGAAACTCAGTTACTCACTGTACATTTTGACAGAGAATTAATGAAAGGTTGCAGCTCTGGTTCATGAGATTCATGTGGCGTGAGTTTAGCAAATGTATTTTCTTTCTGTTTCATATGTATTTCGTTATGTTTCACAGTTCATTCATATTCATTTCCAGTGAAAGCTTCTAAGTAAGAAAAGGTAGAATTCAGTTTACTGCTCTGCCTTGGGAAAGTTTTCACGTTCTATGTTTTCTTCTGTTGAAAAGGATTCATGTATTTATGCCCTTTTCACCCTCTTAAACAATCTCTCCACTTCATATTATTTCAAATCTAATTGCTAGACTTTCCGCCTGTCTTGCCTCACGAAATAATCTGCGTCTTTGAGTTAAATTCTTTGCTCATGCTGTTCCTTGGTCCCATACATCCCAGAAAACTCATTCATTCATCAAAATACCTCTTTCATATTTATTTACCTAGCCTAAAATCTGTATCCATTTTAAGTCATTCTCAAACCCTATTTGTTTAATTTTCACTGAGCGTGACCCGGAGAGAGCCCTCTCCTATTCTGGTAGGGCTAGCTACCAGACTAAGCATGGTTTTTGGTTACCCTGAATTTTTCCTTCTTTCAGCCTAAGGCAGATTTAGGCTATAACATAGTGGCAACTCCACTAGGGAAAAATTCTTTGTTTCTTAGTCTTCTTCGTTGCATAAACGACAGGCTTAACCTACAAACACCCCATACTTCTAATAATTCTAAGCTTCCAGATGATAAGCTTAGGATTTGATAGGCTGAGTAAGTCGTTCAGATCTTTTTGATTTTTTGAAAATAGCACACTGGCTTCAAGAAGATATACCAGAGCTAATCCAGATCCAGATCCTCCTCATATCTACAAAAACCCCAATTTGATTCTAAGACTTCTTCGTCAAGAGAGCTCTATAACTCCCATGCTCAAATCCCATTCATGTCCTGACATTTTTGAGTATCTTGAAGAGCTTGATTTTGATGAGCAGTTTGAAATATCGTTGTTCGAGACCAAATCCGAAAGGGTTGTTGACTATATTGTCCCCAATCCACAGTTTCTTGTAGACCTAGAAACTAAAAGGGCTAACCAGTCAATTGATAATTATATTACGACACAACTTCAAACTCCAATTGTTAATTCTCTACAAACTGCAGACACTCCTCCAACACCTCCAAGAACAAACCCACCAAGAGTGATGGCTACCCGTTTTGCACCTCTTGTGCTGCCTCAAGTTTTAGATGATATGCCCGTAGATTATCAAAGCAAAATTCCTTTGTTTGATGGCACTCCTAACAGCATTACCGCTCAGCAACATGTGGACAGAATGGCAGATTTCTGTGACCTTCATGAGATCGATGCAAAGAATGTGACAATGAGACTCTTTGTACAGAAATTTTCCAGTGAAGTTAGGAAATGGTTCAGAGGTTTACCGTCTGCACGTATCGCTACCTTGGCCGAATTGCAAAGACAATTTTTAGACCGCTGGGAAGTGAAAAATAATCCTCTTCAAATTCTGGCTGAATATGAACAAATCAAACGAAACGCTGGTGAGTCGATCCAAGACTACTGCATTAGATTCAATTCTGTTTATAATGAAATTCCTGATCATCTAAGGCCACCTGTGGGACTAGCCATGATGAAGTTTCTGGATGGTTTTGATATTGACATGGCTTATCAATTGAGAGAGAGAGAGCCGGTCACAATGGAAGACATGCAGAAGATCGTGGTCAGCGTTGAAGCGAATCTGCTAACCAAGAGGGCTAGAGAAAAAGTAGAAAAGAAGGTCACAGTAAAAGAAGAGTCTTCCTCGATGGACCAATTACTCAGGAAAGTAGAGAAGATGCTTGAAAGGGTGAAACTTGACAAACCTGAGCCACAAGTTAGAAACCCTAACTTCCGTGGCCAGCAACAGCCACAATATAGAATAAGGCAGAGAGATTAGTGAGCCCAAGATCAAACAACACAACAGGAAGTACAACCACCTCTTCAGCAAAATTTTGTGTATGGACCAGAGTCTGATGAGGAAGGGAAGATAATAGGGGAAGAGAACCACTTCTTTACTCCTGATGATTTGCCTATTTACATTACTGAAGAGGAGGAGTATGCGGAAAGTTCAGTTGCACACAAAGACGCAGATTTCATTCTAGCAAGTGACACGATTTTGGAAGAAGAACCAAATGAGTATCAAAGAGGCTATATGAATGCTCTGTCCACTTAGAGGCAGCAATATTCACTTAGAAACAGAGATGTGCCGGTTAGCATAATTCAAAAGAGGAAGGAAGTTTCAGCATCAAAGAATGATTCATCAGTTGCACAAAAGAAAGGCAAAGAGGCACTTGATCCTGGCAGCAACAAATCACCATCAGGAGAGAAATCAAATCAGAAAATTGTATTGAGAGAAAAGGAAAAGAAAGAAATCCCAGCCAAAGAGGTAGAAAGGACCTCCGCTTTTAGTTTAGAGAATGAAATTTCTAAATTGAAGGTATCCATTCCCTTGACTGAAATAATGAAGAACAACAGTTATAGAGAGCAGGTTTCTAAAGTTTTGAATTGTGATCCAATGTCTGATATGGTGAATGTCGAAGATGATCAACCCGAAATGATTTTTGGGCCAGCTTTGAATGGTGAGTCTCCAGATAGTGATGTGCCACCCTTTTATATCAGTTTAAGATTGCATGATTTTGTGTTACATAATGCCATGTTCGATTTCGAAGCTTCTCACAATCTCATGCCCAAGGCTATCATGGATAAGCTGGGTCTGGACGTCACCAGGAAATACCATGATCTCTATTCATTTGATTCCAGCAGAGTAAGATGTATCGGTCTCATCAAAGACTTGGTTGTGAGTCTGGATAAAATCCCAATGAAGAATGTTTTGATGGATATTGTTGTAGTGGATGTTCCTCCCAGGTTTGGCATGCTTCTTTCCAGGTCTTTGGCAGCAAAATTGAAAGGGACACTACAACTAGATATCTCCTATGCAACGATTCCTTTGTTTGGAAAAATGAGGAAACTGTATCGGGAACAAAAAATGAAATACATGATTACAAGCAAGGAGAAACCCATTAATCATCCAATTAATTATGTACATATAGATCTAGAGTCTTTTGTTTTGTATTCAGATAGTTTTAATGATGTTGATAGTCAGTTAGTAGAAGCAAAAAGTATTCCAGACATAGTAGAAAATTTCAGAGAAGTTTTGAACAAAGAAGGATAAGAACAACAAAATACCGTTGAGAGATCAGCTGAAGGTAACGGACATCAAATAGGAAAAACAAAGCCAGCATAATTTCAACACTTGGAAGAAGAAGAAGAAGGTTTGTGGACCATGGATTTCGATGGTGCAGTGGGAAATGATGGTGTTGGAATTGGTATTTGGGTACGCAGTCCTTTCTCCACCCCAAACATGGTGCCTAGTAATGTGCGGGTATGCTCCTACAAATTAGCTTTTGATTTTTCGAACAATGAGGCTGAGTATGAAGCTCTGATTGCTGGCCTAAAGATTCTAAGAAAGATGAATGCTAAAAGGATTGTAGTATATGGCGACTCTGAATTGGTGATTAAGCAGGTTAGAGGAGAATATCAAGCAAAGCATCCTCAGATGCGGGCTTACAGGAATGCAGTCCTATACATCCTGAAATTATTTTCAGAATATACCTTGACATGTGTGCCTCGTGTTCAAAACAACATTGCTGATGCTCTCGCTAAGGCAGCCAGTAGTTTGAAGATTCCAATGAACTCCAGTAATAAATTCAAGCATCGTCCGACTGTCCCTGACAATCACAGATATTGGCAAGTTTTCCAAGATGATGAGGAGATTGATGATTTTCTGCAAAACAAAGGTAAGTTCAAAGAGACCTCAATTGGTGTAGAAAATGATGATGGTAAAAATGAGGTGCAGATCAATCAAATGGACGTATTGCAGCTAAAGGATAACATTATTCCTAAAGGCTTGATACCTTTAGAAGAACTATTTGATCAAGATGACGTAGCCCACAAACCAACATTGCAGCCAACAGAGAATGGTGTTAAAGAGGTCAATATCGGAACAACTGCAAAACCTAAAATGGTAAAACTATCTAAAGCATTGCCACAAAAGATGAAAGCCAAATATATAAGTTTGATGTCTTCATTTGCTAATGTGTTTTCTTGGGACTATTCTGACTTGAAGACATACGATACCAATATAATTCAACATACTATACCCATTAAACCTAATCAGAAACCTTTCAGAAAGAAGTTTAGAAGGCTAAATCCAAAACTGCTGCCATCAATTGAAAAGGAGATAAACAGGTTGTACAAATCAGGAATCATCGTTCCCATCAGATTTTCAGACTGGATCTCTAAATTGGTGCCCGTACAGAAGAAGACAGGTGAGATTCGCTTGTGCATTGATTTTAGGAATCACAATAAAGTTTCATTGAAAGATAACTATCCACTGCCCAAAATGGATCATATACTTCAGCGAGTAGTTGGAGCATCTCGTATGTCACTACTTGATGGTTATTCTGGATTTAACCAAATTTCGGTCCATGAAGATGACTGAGACAAGACAACGTTCACCACTCCATGGGGAAATTTCCATTACGCTAAAATGCCTTTTGGTTTGAAGAACGCGGGTGCCACATTTCAGCGGGCAATGGACTTGGCTTTTGCAAATGAGAAGGATGTATTTTTGGTTGTATACCTTGATGATCTGATGGTGTTTTCCAAATCTGACGAAGAACACATGTATCATCTGAAAACTGTCTTTCAAAAGTGTAGAAAATATGGTCTATCACTGAATCCGAAAAAGAGCTTGTTTGCCATGGAGGAGGGCAAACTACTTGGGCACATTATCTCAAACGATGGCATTCGTATTGATCCAATACGTGTACAGGCGATTTAGCAAATCGATCTGCCTCGGAATAAGAAGGAGATTCAATCTTTCAATGGTAAAATGATTTTTTTATGCCGCTTTATACCTAATCTTGTTGAACACCTAAGAGAGATTACAAACATGCTTAAGAAGGACAGCCAATTGAAGTGGATGGAAGAGGCTGTAAAATATTTCAATTTAGTCAAATTGGCACTTTATTCAGCTCCAATATTAATCAGCCCGGAATACACTCAGGATTTTATATTGTTTTCATTCACTTCGGAGCATACTATGGCAGCGGTGTTGATGCAGAAAAGAGATGATCAAGAAAGACCAATTGCTTTCTTCAGCCGAACTATAAGAGATGCAGCCTTAAAGTACAACATCATTGAGAAGCAAGCCCTCGCACTTGTGAAAGCATTGAAAGGTTTTCGGGTATACATTCTGCGTTCTCATATTTTGGCTTATGTTCCTAATGCTGCTGTCAAATATGTTTTAGTGCAGACAGATCCAGAAGGAAGACGAGGCAAGTGGATTGCAGCTTTGTTGGAGTATGATGTGGAAATAAAGCCCACAAATCTTGTTAAAGGACAGGGATTGGCAAAGTTAATGGCCGAATCAAACTTGCATGCTTTAGACATAAATCTGATCGCTGCTATGTCCGATGAGAATGAGGAAGGTACGTTAATTCAAGTATCTGAAATGTTTGCTATTTCTCCATGGTATTCAGATATCATATATGTTCTTCAAAATTTATCACCACCACCCGTCCTGACTAGAAACAAAGCTAGAACTCTCAAATTAAAGGCTGCCAAGTTTTGCATTCTAAATTCTGCACTTTATTGGAAAGATCCCGGTGGCATTCTTTTGAATTGTTTGGTGGAAGAAGAAGCAAAGCAGGTCATGGAGGATTTCCACGAAGGAGATTGTGGGGGTCACATTTTTTGGAAAAAAACAGCAAATAAAGTTCTGAGAGCGGGATACTATTGGCCGACATTGTTTGTTGATGTATATAAGGTTGTCAAGAGCTGTCATAAATGCTAGATTTTTGAAGGAAGGCAGAAATTACAGCCTTTGCCGCTTAAGCCCATTGAGGTGAGCGCCCCTTTTCAACAATGGGGGTTGGATTTCATTGGTGAAATTCATCCCGCTTCTTCCAGTCAACATCGGTGGATTCTCACGGCAACAGATTACTTCACGAAATGGATCGAAGCAATTCCCACCAGACAAGCTACAGATGCGGTAATTATTTCATTCCTTGAAAATAACATCTTGTCTCGCTTTGGTTGCCCGAATAAGTTAATCACTGATAACGCAGCAGCTTTCAAATCAAAAAGGATGGTAGAGTTTTGTCATAAATACCACATCATTTTGGGTCACTCAACTGCCTATCATCCACAAGGCAATGGATTGGCAGAGTCTTCTAACAAATCTTTAGTCAACATCATTAAGAAGCTGCTGGAAATCAACAAGAAGAGCTGGCATAAGAAGTTGGTCAATGCACTTTGGGCAGACTGGGTCAGTCAGAAGAAATCCATTGGTATGTCCCCCTTTGAGCTTGTGTATGGAGTTGACACATTGTTTCCTACCTCTCTCGCAACCCCGATAGTCAAACTTCTTCAGGAAGCCGACAATGAAGATGATCCTATGCAGTGAAGATTGAATCAAATGATCCATTTGCAACAGACAAGAGAAGAAGTTTTCCAAAACACATCCAAGTTTCAGGAGAAGATTAAGAAAATTTATGACAGAAAAGCAAAGGTGGAAAAATTTCAGTGGGATGATGTGGTGCTGAAGTGGGATGCCAGGAATGAGGAAAAGGGTAAGCATGGTAAATTTGAGAATCTCTGGAAAGGTCCCTTCAAGATTGTAGCATATCGGGGGTAGAGTGCCTTTCTTCTGAAGGAAATGAATGGAGAAGAATGCCCAGGAGGGCTGATCAATGGTTGGCTACTCAAGCGGTACCATTTCTGAAAATTTTTCTGTTGTTTCCATTGTCATTGTAAATACCATTTTATTTCAGTTTTGGTTTGAGTTTGTCTAGTCAGTCTTTGAGTCATTTTAAGTTCAAATTCGAGTTAGTTTGAGTCAAGTTCCATGTTAATAAATGGGTCAAGAGTTTCGTGTCGTTTTTTGAAATAATGACTCCATAGACCAATGGACGAAGGCACTGTCTAACTCCTCTAGAGATATGCTGTTCTTGGCACCTCTGAGGAGCTACCATCCCCATTGGAGCCAATGTTGGAGTCGGTCTTGTTAGTCCTCCGTCAAAGATCAAAAATCTTTTTGCATTTCATTTTTAGGTGTCTTGCTCCATTCGATAAACTGCATTTCGCTAGGGGGCATGCCAAAATCTGACGGAAGGGTCTTGTCAGTCATTACCCCTCATGCTTTGTACCTGCTAGCTCAGCCCTGTTCGTCAAAGTTCATTAAATGACAGTCAATATTTGGTATTTTAATGGGAAAAAAATCATATCAGTCATAGGTCTAGGGTTTCATAAGTCATTTTTTCAGAGTACCCAAGCACGCCAGCACTCCAGAGGGAGGTTCAACAAGTTTCATCTCCAAATTTTCATCATCCATAATGCTCAAGGGTGATTCCTCTTCAAAACTATGTTTTGAAGAGGAAATCGTCAAATTAATGTTTATGATAAATATGTAAAGTTCTCCAACATGAAGCACTTGAAAAGCTGGTTCTGGTCATCCTTTTCCAAATGCCATGACAACTACTCCTGCAAAAAATTGCCAAAAATTTCATCATTTTAGTCAAAAATCCAAAAAGAGAATGTAAAATACAGAGTTGTATTAAGTTGTGGAAAAAGTGCCAAAATGAAACATTGCAAAGTGGGTTTTGAAGAAACAAAAATCAAAACCATGACTCCATTGCCTTTATATAGATTTTCTCATGAGAAACAAAGTCATTTTACATGCCAAGGTCGGAGAGAAAGCATTTCAAAGGAATTTGGTGAGCCAGCGCGCGTTTTGGGTGAGGTTGAAGGTGTCTTGACAGGCGTGGCGCATACAGTAGGTGGCGCGGTGCACTGGGCCAGCGCGACGCATTGGGTGCGTTCCTCCAGTGCTAATTCTAACGGGTGTGGCGCACCGGTATCACGCGGCGCATAGAAAGGACAGCGCGACGCATACAGTATAACACATTAAAAACGCCTGAAATTCCTCCAAATCACCATTGAATTGTTTGGACACGCTAGGTAGGGTCGACATCTCTATGCTTCATACATTTTGTGTGTTGTGTGATGGCCATTTATGGTTCCAAATATTGAAACAAAATTTCCAAACCATACCTCTAAAAATCACTATGTCAATTGCTATTAAGGGTTGAAAATTCATCATTGTGATACCAAGTTTCCCCTTCCATCCCATCTGTCCCTTTGTCCTCCATCCCCTTTTTCCTTATACCATATCCCTTTGAATGTCATTGCTCCCCATCCCCTAAATTGACTAAACCCTTATCCCCATTCCCTTTCACCCATTTCCCAATAAAAAACCCCAAACCCTACCTTATGCCAAGTTCCCAAACCCTCCTACACTGCCCTAAATAAAATCTGCCCTAATACTCCTAATCCCTTCATATTTTCCCTCCCTAACAGTCCCTTGTTACATTGCACCCTTGGTGACAGATTTCACAGTCCAACACAGTCTTGCGACTAGCATTCATTTCTCCAAGAAGTTTTCACAGCATCAATTATGTCATCTGATTATTCATTCGACTATGAGGTGGAAACTCATAGTGACTCACCCATGGAAGAAAATGCACCCCAGAGGCCTCACAAAAGTGGCAGACATGTTAGAGAAGAACCGACTACCCTCACAGAATTGCAGGCCTGCCCTTTTGCCGTCTCTTGTTTTCGGTTTCAGTCATGCTATGAGTTTTGTGAAAAGGTTGCAAATATTCAATTCCACCATGAGTTGGCTCGCCTATTTGTTCTACATTTACAGGGTGCTCAAGTTACTTTGGCAGGGGTTACTTTCACACTTACACCGGACTCTATCTCATTAGCTACCGGCATGCCTAATATTGGAGAGCCATGGAATAAGAGACAAAAAGTTGACCGACAGCATTATGAGCCATATGTTAAACCTGCTTTCTTGAGGCAGCTTAAGAGGGTATTTCCCTTCTGATATCTTAAAGATGAATATGCCCCTCTAATGAAGTTAATTATGAAGTATTTCAATTGTGAAGGCCATTTCTCCCAGTTATATTCTTATCACATTAGGTTGCTCATGAATTTCACCCGGGTGCGCATGATGAACATCCCATATTTCATATGCCGAAACATAGAGAGGATGACCGCCCTTGTGCAACACAAGACCCCTGAGCAGCAGTTCAACAACATTTGTCACTTTGCTCTCATCAAGATTTTGGTGGTGCATCAGCTTGATTTACAGGGCATCACTTGGGATTATTTCATCTCTCGTGACTTCTTCCGAGCTTCAAAAGGACCTTCAGAGACTAGATTTGAGATAGGGGAACCTTCTCGTCAGTATGAGCACCATGAGACCGCCAGTGTGCTGGTATTCGTCACATATCAGAGGGGCGCTAGACATTTGTTTGCAGAAACAAAGCGAGTGTTATCTCCACCTAGGGAGGAAGGGGACTCGCTTCTGACATTAGCACTACAGGTACAGGACAGAGGTAAGGAGCCAATGCATGATGAGGGGCCATCAGGTGAACAAGAGACTGACTTCGTTCTCCTTCATGATGATGATATAGATACGGATCCGCAAAGTGCACAGCTTAAAGAGAACATCCAGGAGCAACAAACAGAGATTCAAGCCTTGTCCCTTGACTTGGAAAGAGCCAAATGGAATATGAAATATTTGGAGCAGAGGAACAAACAACTTGAGGATCGGAAAGTTGAGATAAAGTTGCAATTGATCAAGGAAAACTGGCAACACATCGTGGCAGCACAAGGTAGACCTATGGAGCAAAGAGATGAGGACCGGGAGTATGTTTTAGAGAAAGTGAACGTTCACTTGGAGCAGCTGTTGGAGAAAGCTAATAGGGAAAAAGCAATGCTGAGGCACATGACTCACCATTACATGGCCCAAAACATGAGCTCCAAAGCAAGAATCAGGAGCCTAAAGGAAAAATTGAGGAAGGTGGCAAAAAGACAAGAGAGGCAAAAGAGAAAGATCGGCTCTGAATCTTGGCCGAGGCTTTGTTGGTCTAGCATGAAATGTGATAGAGAAGGTACAACCCAAATTTCAAGAAATTTGGAGCAAATTTTTGCATTTTGAAATTTTGTGCACAAAAAACAGGTTTTTTTTCCCTGTGCGCCACGCCACCTGGCGCGTGCTTTCGCTAGGGAGCTCTAAATGAAATTTTTTTTATATTTTTGGATTTTCCATGGAAAATTACAACTTCTTGTGCATGGCCAAGAATTTTGGGCCAATTTTGAGTCCTCAAGAGGTCAAAAACACCCAAAAAATGACCTCTCTTCCCCTATTTTGACACACAGGAAGTAGTCTTGGGAGATTGCAATTTTGGAGGGGCAAATGGCATCCAAATTCAGAGATTCCACTTGGGTTGGAAAGTAGACAAGTAGGGATTTCCAACAAGCACACTTGGGCTCAATTTGGACTTCAGGAGGTGCCTCAGAACCTGCACCACAGTGGCGCGATGCATACATCCTTTGGCGCAGTGTAGAGAGACCCAAAGGCCAAAATCACTTCCGCTCCACGAGAATTCGATTTGCAATTTCCTCCAAGTGAGCCCGTTCATTAAAATTACATTTTTCATGGCATCAAAGGAAAAGTTTAAAAAACATTTTCATTAAAGGTTGGATTCTATCCAAGTGGTGAAAGGAAGGCAAGCAGTCACCCAAAAAATCTACGCTATAATTTTGTTTTTTTTGTAACGCTGCACCTATCACTAATGGTTGGCTTTTCATTTCCAATTTGTAATGATTTAAAAAAATCCCCAACTTTGGGTAGGTCCATTTCCTGATGGAAGAGTATATTTATTGTATGAAAAACCATTTGTAAAGGGTTGGTGGGAATTTCTGGGAAACGGTGGGAGAGAAAATCAGTTACTCACTGTACATTTTGACAGAGAAGTAATGAAAGGTTGCAGCTCTGGTTCATGAAATTCATGCGGCGTGAGTTTAGCAAATGCATTTTCTTTCTGTTTCATATGTATTTCGTTATGTTTCATAGTTCATTCATATTCATTTCCAGTGAAAGCTTCTAAGTAAGAAAAGGTAGAATTTAGTTTACTGCTCTGCCTTGGGGAAGTTTTCACATTCTATGTTTTCTTTTGTTGAAAAGGATTCATGTATTTATGCCCTTTTTCACCCTCTTAAAAAATCTCTCCACTTCATATTATTTCAAATCTAATTGCTAGACTTTCTGCCTGTCTTGCCTCACGAAATAATCTGCGTCTTTGAGTTCAATTCTTTGCTCATGCTGTTCCTTGGTCCCATACATCCTAGAAAACTCAGTCATTCATCAAAATACCTCTTTCATATTTATTTACCTAGCCCGAAATCCATATCCATTTTAAGTCATTCTCAGACCCTACTCGTTTAATTTTCACTGAGCGTGACCCAGAGAGAGCTCTCTCCTGTTCTGGTAGGGCTGGCTACTAGACTGAGCGTGGTTTGTGGTTACCCTAAAATTTTGCCTTCTTTTAGCCTAAGGCAGATTTAGGCTCTAACATATACCTCATTGACCCACACCACCTCCACCTTCACCCACACCGCCACCACCACCGTCACTGGTCAACATGTCAAATACGATGAAGTTTCCAATTTTCAAAGGCTTAGGAAGTGAGGATCTAGATCAGTTTTGGTTTGTTGTGAAGGCTATGTGGAAAACACACCAAATTATGGATGATAATATAAAGAAGGTGTAGTTAGTCACCACTCTGCAGGACCATGCACTGACATGGTATGTGAAGTATTGCATTGATAATCCGTTGGTGTCAATGGCAGATACTCAGACTGATTTGAACAAGTTCAATAAGCCTAAATATGAATCACAGTTGGTAATTGGATTAAAGGAAATCATGATGAGGCCCAGTGAAATTCCATGGGAGCTAGATCAAAGATTGAAGTGCAGGATCTGTGAAGCTAATATGAATCTCACAGATAGCCAGCACCGTGATTGGTTTACAGTTGTGCTCTTGCCCCACTTAAGGGTTGCTTTATCACAACAAAAGATATGAACTCAAGCAGAAGCCCTGGAAATCACAATGAGATTGCATGAGTCACCTATCTAGGATGCTTGTTTGGGAGTTCAACAAATTCATGCAAAGTTGCAGAACCTCTGCTTGAAGTGGCAGAGCTTGAAAAAGGAAAAAGTGGCTCGACCGGAGGTGTGCAAAGAAGTTTGGTGTCTCAAGTGTAAAAACCAAGGGCATGATAAAGATCATTTCCCTATCTTCATGAATTACATCATAGGAGGGGGACCTATGCCCCTAAGGTAGGAAGCTCTAGCAGGACTAAGTGTGGGGCCTGCGCTATTTGTCAAGCAGTCGGAAAACATGTAAAAACAATTGTCATTTGCTGCAAAAGTTTGTACAGAAACCACAACAATTGTTCTATGATTTCTACAAATCAGGGGCGCAAATGAGTCCGAAGAGGAGGAGGACCTAGTAGGGGTTGGGGTTAGGTCACTTGTTACAATTGCATGATGTCAGGACACTACGTGCAGGAGTGTACAAATTAGACACACCTGTCATGTCAATATTGCACTCAGTTTGACCACACAATCAAAGAATTTCCTATGTTGATGGCCAAGATGCAGGAGAAGAAAGTGCAACCTCAAAATCCAACCTAGAACTTACAGATGATGAGGGACGAGCCCCTCAAAGAGAACCTGAATTTGAATATCATACTGCGAAGCAGGATCACGACTAGTGACGATAAGGGAAAGAAACCTGAAGAAGGTGGATGGGTGTGCAAGGCTCAAGAAATGGAGGTGGGGTTTTATCTGGAGCATGCGAAGGAAACGTTCATGGAAGCAAAGAAAAGCTTCATTGAGGCCTCCACCTCAGGATGTCAGGACAAACCATCTGCAGAAGTTGACCCCTCTGTTCTTACCACCTTCTTAGTGACTTGCATGAAACTACTGCGCAATAGAAAGGCTGTGAAATGGTTACAGGAGTTTATAAAAAAATGTGCTGGTAAGGATAATACTTCTGATGCATCTCGTGTAGTTAGAAAGATCGGTAAGCATAAGGCAAGAATAGGGTGCAAGATGAGGCTTACCGTACAAATAGGAGACTATGAGATGGAGCAAGTTATCTTGGATTTGGGATCTGATGTGAACATATTTCCTAAACAAACCTAGGAGAGAATGGGGATACCTATGCTACAGTGGTCTTCAATTCGACTGAGGATGGTGAACCAACATAACATTATCCCTATGGGATGATTGCAGGGAGTTACTGTAGATATAGAAAGTGTAAGCTCGCTGGCTGATTTTGAAGTAATAGATATTGTTGATGGTAGCAATCCATACCCCACCCTCCTAAGAATTGATTGGGCTATCGATATGAATGGGGTCATCAATTTGAAGAATTAGACAATGTCGTTTGAAAGGAAATCGCTCCGCGTTGTAGTATACTTGGACCCTGCAGAAGGACCGTGCTATACTAAACCGTTCCGCGACTATGAAGAGAGTGATGATGATTTGGATTAGATCTATAAAATAATAGCGCAAGACCAAGACTGGGTTAATCTAATAGCTGATGGTCAAATTGCATGGGACCGCGAAAGTTCCTATACCTTAGATTTAGATGAAGAATGGGAACATTGGCAAATAGGCTGCATGAAGTATCCACACCACACTGCAACATGATGACAAAATCAATGCGCCATGTGTCGTCGGAGGTAAGAAATTTTCCTTATTACGATGGTTTAACTAACATAGATAAATTTTTGGATTCTTTTGAAAGAGAAGTTCCATAGGATTACCACTTTCAGGCATTGGACTGGGCACTGTGTGCTACACCCACTTGGTGGTGAGGTACACACAAAGAAAGCTTTGATGAGTGGCGCGATTACATAAGGATGATGAGAACGCAATTTGGTCATCTTAAAGTATGGGTAACTGAGAAATATGATGGGAGGAATGATCCACGTGATCATTTGGCCAAATGGACTAAGGTATATGGAACAGAGCCGCAGCTAGAATGGGTGCATTTATTCTGTCACACTCTGGACATAATACCTATTAATTGGTATTTGGAAATGGAGCTCCGCCACGACACCGCGGAGTGGGATGTTTTCAGAGAATGATTCGTGAGGACATTCAACTTTGAGGACGGGTTGAAAAGAATTGATGAGGCACTAGAGGAGGTTAAGGCAATGACCTTCCAAATCCCATAGGATCCTTTGGAATTGATTCAACCAAAGTGGAGCACCTAGCTGCATCATGCGCTAGAATGATATAATGTCACTAGTAAAGGAGAGGATGAGGATCCAAGGAATATTAACATCCCAGAAATATAAGGCCACCATGAGGTAGTGGGACCGCAGATAGAGAATCCAGACATCAATGCGCCATTGAAAACTAGGTAAGTAAACATTAGCACAGAGGCGGAGCTGAAGTTTGTGAAGATTAGAGATTATTAAGATGATCCTATGGTAGATAAAGTCACTAAGTTGCTCTGTGAGTATCAGGATTTATTCCCTACAAACTTTTCAGACTTGAAGGCATCATAGGCGATTTGGGAGTGGTGAAAATAACTCTGAAACTAGATGCAAAGCCTGTTAAGTAGAGGCCATATGGCCTTAATCCCAAATACAAGGAAAAGGTCCGCCTGGAGTTGGACAAGATGCTTGAGGCAGGTATTATTGAACCAGTGGAGGAATTTGAGTGGAAGAGCCCAATGGTAGTTCAGGAAAAGAAGCAGAAGGACGAAATAAGGATTTGCATACATCTAAGAATACTTAACGATGCCTGTGTCCATGATCCTTTCCCGACACCGTTTACTGACAAGGTCCTAGAAAATGTTGGAGGATAGGAGGCCTATTCGTTTACTGATGGGTTTTCTAGATACCATCAGATCAAGATCGCGCCAGAAGATAGGAGTAAAACAACATTCGTTGTGGAATGGGGTTGTTTTTAGTATACAGTAATGCTGTTTGGACTCAAGAATGCGTCGGCAAATTATCGCACGTAGTTATCATGACATTCAAGGAATTTATTCACAAATTCTTGGAGGTATATTTTGATGACTAGACAATGTTTGGGCTAGTCAAGCACCATGTAGATAGTCTATGCTTAATGTTGGATGCATGTCGAAGGGATCAGATTGCACTGAACCTGAAGAAGTGCTTGTTTTATGTCCCCTTTGGGATTTTTCTGGGTCATGTGGTATGCAGGCAAGGACTCATGTTGGATCCTGCCAAGATCGAGGTAATAATCAATTTGGAAGCACCAAGGGGTGTTAAGAGGTTGCACGCAATGCTGGGCCATACTGGGTACTATCATAAGTTTATCAAGGCTTATGATTAGATTACTGTGCCCATGGAGAAGTTTCTAAAGAAGGATGCAACATTCTGTTGGAATGAAGAATGTCAGCGCAGTTTGGATGTCTTGAAGGAGAAAATGGTTACTGCACTGATCTTGGGCTTCTCAGACTAGAAGAAAGAATTCAATGTGCACATTGATGCCTCGTGTATTGCATTCACAGTAGTGCTAACACAGGCTAGCGAAGGAGAACTGGATCACCCTATAGCATTTGCAAGTAGAAAATTATCAAAGGCTAAGAAGAATTACTCCACAACAGAGCACGAGGGATTGGCTATGGTGTACGCGCTCCAAAATTTCAGGCACTATCTGTTGGGCAGACATTTCAAGATGTACACGAACCACTCCACCTTGAAGTACCTAGTCAATAAGCCTATGTTGGGGGGGGGGGAATATGCATATGGTTGTTGTTATTGCAAGAATATGATTTTGAGGTAATTGTGAAACTAGGAAGGTTGAATGCAGGACTGGACCATCTGTTGCACATTGAGACAGGAGAGGAGCCTACTAATTTTGAGGAAGGGATGCCCGATGCATATCTCTTCATGATGCGCATAGTGAATAACAACTTCACGGATATTATCCACTTTTTTACTACAAGGACAACTCCAGAAGGTTACACCAGTCAGGAAAAGAAAGAATTGGTGGTGCGCGCCGCTGATTTCCTAGTAATTGAAAGCCATTTGTATAATATGGGATCGGACTAGATACTTCGATGATATGTGCTTGATTTTGAACGAAATTGTATCCTCGCTGAAGATCATGGGGAAGCTGCAGGAGGAAATTATGTAGGGAAAGAAACAACACAAAAGGATTTTCACATTAGGTTGTGGTGACCGACAATGCATAAATATTCTAAAGCATATTGTAAGGCATGCAATGCATGTCAGAGGACGGGTAGGTCATCTCGGAGGGATGAGCTATCACTAGATCCACAGGTGTCATTGCAACCATTTTAGAAATGGGAAATTGATTTTGTAAGACTGATTCAACCCCCTGGTAAGAAGACAAGTGCGCGCTAGATCATCATTGCGACAGAATATTTGACCAGATGGGCAGAGGCACAACCTGTGAAGGACTGTACAGGGGCAACAACAACAAAGTTTTTGTTTGAATATGTGTTGACCAGGTTCAGTTTCCTGAAGGTATTGATGAGTGACCATGGTACACATTTTCTCAATGAAACGATTAACGTGCTGATAGAAGAGTTCCAGTTTTACCATCAGAAAAGTACACCATATCATCCTGAGGCCAATGGAATAGTTGAGGCTTTCAATAAGATATTGGAGAATGTGCTGACAAATATTTGCAATGCACAGCAGAATGATTGGGACGTGCGCGTACCAGTAGTGTTATGGGCATACAAAACTACTTGCAAAAATCTAACTGGTCAGACACCTTTGGTGTAGAGGCTCTAATTCAGATGGAATATATCATGCCAAGTCTATGCATAGTAGCTTTGATAAGAATGGAAGACCATGGAGCCTTAGAATACTGGATCGTGTAGCTAATGGAGCTCGAAGAAGATAGGTTTCTGGATAGATTCCATCAGTAGGTTCAGAAGGAATGCGAAAAATCTTGTCATGATCGGCATATCAAAACCTTCAAGGTAAATGACTTGGTTTTATTATATGGTAGCAAGTTCACTAAGATTCCAGGAAAGTTTTAGATGCACTAGTTGGGGCCATATGTTGTTAAAGAAATTATAGATGGTGGCGCAATTCAGCTCGCAAAGTTGAATGGAGAACCATTTTTGGGAAGGGTAAATGGAAGCTGGTTGAAGCCATACATAGGGGATCTGGCTCAATGACTACATGATGGCAGGAAAGTATTAGCACTCCAAGCAGCTGCAAGGGAGCATGAGACTATAAACTACATTGCCCAGTTGGTGGAACTACATGATAGAGGGGCTGCGCGGAAAAGGGTGATGTCACAACATCAGAAGGTGCATGAAGAAAGTTGTGCTATGAGTGGAGATACCATGCAGCGCAACCACAAAATGGATGTTACAGTTAATATTCATGATTTCACAACTAGGAGAAGATTAAGAGGAGTGGGGAGGTGGCATTTAAGGGTGAAATATTTGAATATCTACCACCAATTTAACATTTATGGATGGATTTTGGGGGGGACGTTCAAATTTAATTCAAATTCGCCTATAATTTAAGCGTGGTTGTCTAGCAAAGAACACTTTTCACCCTTAGAATTTTTGAGCTGTGCTATCCATCATTTATGTATTCTCAGTTTTTTGCTTATTTAGACTAGGTGAGACTGCAAACACCAGAGGAGCTGTTGCCTCCGAGGGAGTAGCTTCGGAAGTTGTAAGCATGGAGGCTCCAGCTATTGTGCCTATGATGCTAAGGTCACCCAGGCTGAAGCCCACACTAGTACGTGAGAACCCCAAGCCCGAGAAAGACAAGCAGAAGAGGCCAATGCGGTCCACGAGTCACCAAGAAAGCACTCTGCTACCCAGGCTTAGAAGGAAGATAAACAACCAGTGAAGGATAAGGGGAAAGTTGTGGATTTGGAGGCTGAAGAGGGTGAGGAGGATATAGATGTTGAGGGCATGGATCCAATCTCCAAATTATCAGATTACATCCCTTCGCATAAGGGAAAGGTGAATGTCACTAAGGACCCAGATGTGGCAAAAATTCCTCATAAATACGCCCCTACTACTAGAGAGTATCACCTTTGAAGGCCCGCACTTGACACGGATTCCCCATTTGAAAATAGAAGAATAGGATTTGGTAGACCATGAGAGGTTCCCCCACCTTGGATGGAAAATTACATGAAGCGGGTGTACTATAAAGAATTTGGTGTCACCACATTGGAGCTAGTCGAGTGGATTCACGAAGTGAATCAGTGAGGGCTACTAAACCTACTGCGGGTGCCCCACTACCACTTCTCCAACATCAATATCATCATTATCAAGAAATTGTTGACCCTAGTACATGATGGATGTTTGTGGCTGAGTGCATCGATCCTAATCACAGACATGCTGATCCATCAAATCATGCCCCTGCCACATTCAGGCTTGAATCCGACGAAAGGAGTTTGGCAGAAAAGCCAGTGAGTGTGACCTATAAGAAAAGATGAAGGAGAAGTTCAACCTCATTAAGAATCCACGTGGGTACTCCATCACATCTATCATCGACCCTGTGGTGAAAATTTTCACACAGATCCTCATTGGTAAGATCATGAGGAAATGTTGTGTGGACAAGGTTCAAGGGGCAGTAATTTCGCTAGCTACACAGTGTGTGGAAGGTTCAGGATGAGAGAAAAACCTTTCACTATGCATGGATGTTGCTCTCCATCGTGCTAGTAGCTTGGGAGCTGGTGGAGGACAACCAATTTCCTCACTTGGAGAAAGGATTGCTAGAGGCTACACACTTCCACCATGTATATATCAGGGTGTGGAAGGCTCCGCAGTAGAAGTTGTTTTATCTACCTTATCTTGCCACATGCAATGCTATTTAGGAGGTTATCAAGCGATGGTTGGAAGATTGGAATTCTCCATCCGATCTCACTGCAGGCTCTAGCAAAGGTGTGGGGAGTTCCACGGAGAAGAAAAAGAAGGAGGTAGCAAAGCAGGTGGTCCAACAGTTGGCTGAGAAGCATAGGAGGGAGGCTAAGGAGAAGGGCCGGCTAGAAAAGGAGCATGCTACAAAGTAGTAGACTAAGTAGGAACAACATGACTCTAAGCGGAGTGGTAAATCCCCTTCATCTCAGACCAAGGAAGAGGAGCAATCAGAGCAAGGAGGAGATGCAGAACAAAGCACTCCATTCTAGGTGAAGAGATACAGGGAACAACAAAAGGAGGGGCCCCAGAAGAAGCCGAAAGTAACGAAGCCACCACTAGATCCCATCACGCTCATAGAAGGAAATCTCGATGAGATCAAAGATAAAGTGCGTAATACGATAGCATAACTATTACAGAAGTTGAAATAAAAGCACCTATAGTCACTGGGCACTCTTTAGAAGGATCTGTGTGAGATACAAGTCTAGACTAGTAGGATCTAGGTGGGCACAGGGAAGGTGAGCACTACATAGACAAGTCTGGCACGAGGGACTAGTCAAGCTGTCGAGATGGCCAAGTTAGTGGATCTTCGAGAAGTCGCACTAATGAAAGGGTCATTGAGCATAGAATCGGTAAATGACAAGGTCATCATAGGTACTATGAAGAACATTGGCCTCAACCTCACAGTGCTCCCCAACGAGTATCTTCACACACTGCAGACAATTGTGACAGTAGAGTTATGAGCATGGGAGTAGCACACTCTGAGCCTAATAAGTGAATATCAGGTGAAAAATGAGCAAATGTTCGTTGAGAAGACAGAGGCATTGAAGGCAAACGAGACAATCTAGGTGCAGAGTACCCAACTCGCAGCCGCAGTGGTAGAAGCATGCATGACAGTTCCAAAGTTACACATACCAGAGGAGGCTCCGCTTGAGGCCAATATCAGTAAACTTGCAGCGGGCATCTGTGATGCTAAGATAGAGGTGGCCTGAGTTCAGTTCGATCTCAACTTAAAAATTGCAGAACTAGAGCTCAGGTCATAGCCTTTGATCCTGCCAGAAGTTAGGGAATAGTGTGAAGCAACTATTAAGGATAGAATAGCCATTATCGATGTCATAGTGGTGGACTGCACAATGTTGTTTGAGTAGGCCATGGAAGTAGTGAAAACCCTACAGGAACATCCCAACCTACAGAGATTAAAAACAGAGACCCACGAGCTTCAACAATAGTATGACAAAGTTCGAGTGATGGCATGCATAGTGTCTACAACACAGTGCCTCACCAAGTTGCAGGAAGGGAAGAAACTCCTTTCACAGGTGGAAGCCGCACATAAAAAAGAGGTAGTCCTTAAGGTGCGATTGGACCCTTGGTTGGAAGAAGCCTACCAAGTCTCTGCCAACATATAGGAAAAGTTGGCGAACCTGCAGCTTACACAACAGAAGGTCAAATAGAACACTGAAGGACCAGCCACAGAACAACTGGTTTAACAGGTGAAGTAGGCAACCATGCAGAGCGTGGCTGAAGTAACAATCATGCAAGTGGAGTCGTGAAATATTCATAGCAAGATCTCTATGCCAGCTGAGTGACTCAAGGGTGAGTCACGATATTTGTGTTGTGGGCCTCTTGGGATGGGGTACCCTGGGTCAGTTTTGGGGCAAAATCCCAAGTTTTGGGGTAAAAGCCCAAGTTTTGATGTAAAAGACGTAAACTCTCTGCAAATTGTGGTCGTGAAATGCGTAGATAGTTAAGAGTCAAAAAGGGTTTTATCCTTCTTTTATATAACTTGAGTCAACTTTTAAAGATCTACAAATAGATGTGTCTTAGGGATATCTAAGGAACGTAATGGAAGTTGTTTATGGGTACGAGCGAAGAAGTCTGGTGCAAAGGTAGAAGTATTAGAGGAGGGAAAGGTCTGTAACTGAGTGTACAGAGGCATAGAGTAGTGTCCACAGCTGAGTGCGTGAACCCCTGCAACTAAGTGCATAGGGAAGTCTTGAGTCTGTAAGCTTAATTACATATCAATAAAGAAGATTGTTGTAGAAATTCATGTTTTTATCTATTAACTTATGTTATGTATGAATGCACTTTATGCTGTGATGAATAATGGTTTTATGAAATATTGATGTATTGATGCATGAATTTACTTGATCTACATTGTTATCTGAACATATTTAATGTTAAGTGATTACGTGAATATTATAGCATTTCCTATTAAAGTTACCAAACACTTAAGTAGATTCGAGCAAATAATGGTCTAAGAGTAAGCTATGGTGCACATAAGTAGCTAATTTGCCTATTCAAGGTCTGCAAAAGCGAGCCGTAGACCTTCGCGAAGGTTTAGAGGCCAATTGGAGGGAGTTACAGCAATAGGTTATAGGAGCATAGAGGTCTGCGCGAAGGAAAATCTAGGTCTTCAAAAGGACATCACATTGATCTCTGGGTACAGAAACTTGTTTCCCGCGTCCCCCCATACTGCTTCGTGTGAGACTTCAGTCCACACAACACGGATTAATGCTGAAAGGGCTAGTAGTGTAGGGATTTGTTTGCCGCAACTAACTCTAAACCTGGGTCAGGACCCCCTAAGCCAACAATCCTTAAAACCCTCTACGCCCTTTCTCATCACTCCCATTTAGTTAAAAGACCTTGGAAGGGAAGAAAAGGGTTTCTATAGGAAGATAACCTCCTCCTGTAGCATCCTGTGTAACCATTTTAGAAAAGTAATTATCCTAGTTTCTTTCGTTTCCCATCAAGTAGAGGGGGTGATTCCAACTCATGAGGTACTTTGTAGTAACCATACTGTTATCGGGAAAACTAGTGTCCATTCAGAGCTGCTAGTCCCACTAAGGCTGGTAGCTACCTTAGAAACAAACACACTAAAAACTACTTTCGTTTTCCTTTATGAGCAACAGATAAGAGAAGAATAAGGAGACCAACCTTTGTCTTACGCTTGGTTCCTTGCTTGATTCCTCTCTCTTCTGGTAGGTCTTTGCCACTCGCTTCTTTGTCTACCCAGCTTCAAGGAGTACCTGTAGAATCAAAGAAACATAACACTATCCAAGAACATAGATCTATTATCATAAACAATATAGGATCAAATGTACATTGACCACACAAATGCATAAATCATCAATCATACAAGAATGTGGAGGAAAACTTGAATAGATTTATTGATAATCAAGAAAGAGTAAAGAGGATTACAACCAATTGATCTGACCCAGCATCATCCTCTCAGCAAGAAAGCCCTTCTTCACCTCATGAAAAGCTTAGATCACCCAACACTATGATATTGCACCAAGAAACCAACAGCACTTCCTTACAAGATACAAAATTCCAGCCTCTAGATCTCTGGGATGAGGGATCCATATATAGATGTCTGCAAGGGAGGTGAGTCAGCTTTTGAGATTTGATTAGTTTCTTCTCTCTGATAGTTCTTCATTCCACTTGGAGATTGATGATCTCTTACTCATCCCTAGTCGAATTCAGAGAGGCAAGTGTCACAGGAGAGGTTTCTGGAAGATTCCATGCTCCTCCACCTTGCGGATTGACCCTGCCATTTGTCCCTTCTCACCCATCGCACCCCATAGAAGGGCTTTTTGACATGCATCGCACCTACTATGTGTATTCAGGTGGGATGCAACACACTTTGCCTATGGAGTAGGTGAAATGGTCCAATTTTGACCAGTTCTGAGTAGTTTTTCATGGAGAACTTCTGGGAGATGTTGTAATCAGTTGACCTTGTTCTTTTAGGGGTTAGAACAACAACTTTAGGGACTTAGGAGCCCTTGGTTTATGGACATTTATGCTTAGGGTTGCAGTGCCCAAAAATGTCTATAGCAGTTGCTCCCTAAAGCATGAGGTCGTTAATCTTTTTATGTTGGGTGAAATGCTTTATCATGAGGATCCGAAGTTTTTTTGAGCTGGAAGGCGACCTGTAATAAGATACAATACAATACATTATCTTCATATTATTTTCATGATCTAGCTTTATAAATTCATTTTCAGCTTTATAAATTCATTTTCATGTACATCATTGTTGCACAGATAATCATCCAATCTAAGGGATGATGGCAACCATCCATCCGGGCTGCGATATATATTCAGGAAAATAAAGACATCAAATGTACATCATTGCTGCACAGATAATCATCCAATCTAAGGGATGATGGAAACCATCCATCTAGGCTGCGATATATATTCAGGAAAATAAAGACATCAAATGTACATCATTGTTGCACAGATAATCATCCAATCTAAGGGATGATGGCTCTACCAGAATCATCAGTCTACACTTAGACGATTGTCTGCCCTATTTACATGAAAATGAATTTATAAACCTAGATCATGAAAATAATATGAAGATAATGTATTGTATTGTATCTTATTACAGGTCGCCTTCTAGCTCGAAAAAACTTCGGATCCTCATGATAAAGCATTTCACCCGACATCAAAAGATTAACGACCTCATGCTTTAGGGGGCAACTGTTATAGACATTTTTGGGCACTGCAACCCCAAGCATAAATGTCCATAAACCAAGGGCTCCTAAGTCCCTAAAGGTGTTGTTCCAACCCCTAAAAGAACAAGGTCAATTGATTATAGCATCTCCCAGAAGTTCTCCATGAAAAACTACTCAGAACTGGTCAAAACTGGACCATTTCACCTGCTCCATAGGCAAAGTGCGTTGCATCCCACCTAAATACACATAGTAGGTGTGATGCATGTCAAAAATCCCTTCTATGGGGTGTGATGGGCGAGAAGGGACAAATGGCAGGGTCAATCTGCAAGGTGGAGGAGCATGGAATCTTCCAGAAATCTCTCCTGTGACACTTACCTCTCTGAATTCGACTAGGGATGAGTAAGAGATCATCAATATCCAAGTGGAATCAAGAACTATCAGAGAGAAGACACTAATCAAATCTCAAAAGCTGACTCACCTCCCTTGCAGACATATATATATGGATCCCTCATCCCAGAGATCCAGAGGCTGGAATTTTGTATCTTGTAAGGAAGTGATGTTGGTTTCTTGGTGCAATATCATAGTGTTGGGTGATCTAAGCTTTTCATGAGGTGAAGAAGGGATTTCTTGTTGAGAGGATGATTCTGGGTCAGAACAATTGGTTGTAATCCTCTTTGCTCTTTCTTGATTATCAATAAAGCTATTCAAGTTTTCCTCATTCTTGTATGATTGATGATTTATGCATTTGTGTGGTCAATGTACATCTGATCCTATATTGTTTATGATAATAGATCTATGTTCTTGGATAGTGTTATGTTGCTTTGATTCTATAGGTACTCCTTGAAGCTGGGTAGACAAAGAAGCGAGTGGCAAAGACCTACCAGAAGAGAGAGGAATCAAGCAAGGAACCAAGCGCAAGACAAAGGTTGGTCTCCTTATTCTTCTCTTATCTGTTGCTCATAAAGGAAAATGAAAGTAGTTTTTAGTGTGTTTGTTTCTAAGGTAGCTACCAGCCTTAGTGGGACTAGTAGCTCTGCATAGACACTAGTTTTCCCGATAACAAAATGGCGACTCCACTAGGGATCGAACCCAGAATCTCTGGTTTCGCAGATATTTTTGGGCACTGCAACCCCAATAATTGTAATAGACATTTTTGGGCACTGCAACACCAAGCATAAATGTCCATAAACCAAGGGCTCCTAAGTCCCTAAAGGTTTTGTTCCAACCCCTAAAAGAACAAGGTCAATTGATTACAACATCTCCCAGAAGTTCTCCATGAAAAACTACTCAGAACTGGTCAAAACTGGACCATTTCACCTGCTCCATAGGCAAAGTGCGTTGAATTCCACCTAAATACACACAGTAGGTGCGATGCATGTCAAAAAGCCCTTCTATGGGGTGCGATGGGTGAGAAGGGACAAATGGCAGGGTCAATCCGAAAGGTGGAGGAGCATCGAATCTTCCAGAAACCTCTCCTGTGACACTTGCCTCTCTGAATTCGACCAAGGATGAGTAAGAGATCATCAATCTCCAAGTGGAATCAAGAACTATCAGAGAGAAGACACTAATCAAATCTCAAAAGCTGACTCACCTCCCTTACAGACATCTATATATGGATCCCTCATCCTAGAGATCCAGAGGTTGGAATTTTGTATCTTGTAAGGAAGTGCTGTTGGTTTCTTGGTGCAATATCATAGTGTTGGGTGATCTAAGCTTTTCATGAGGTGAAGAAGGGCTTTCTTGCTGAGAGGATGATGCTGGGTCAGAACAATTGGTTGTAATCCTCTTTGCTCTTTCTTGATTATCAATAAATCTATTCAAGTTTTCCTCCACATTCTTGTATGATTGATGATTTATGCATTTGTGTGGTCAATGTACATCTCATCCTATATTGTTTATGATAATAGATCTATGTTCTTGGATAGTGTTATTATGTTGCTTTGATTCTACAAGTACTCCTTGAAGCTGGGTAGACAAAGAAGCGAGTGGCAAAGACCTACCTGAAGAGAGAGGAATCGAGCAAGGAACCAAGCGCGAGATAGAGGTTGGTCTCCTTATTCTTCTCTTATCTGTTGCTCATAAAGGAAAATGAAAGTAGTTTTTAGTGTTTTTGCTTCTAAGGTAGCTCCCAGCCTTAGTGGGACTAGCAGCTCTGCATAGACACTAGTTTTCCTGATAACAAAATGGCGACTCTGCTGGGGAGTGAGTAGATTGTTTGTTCATCTACATTTGTTTACTTTATAAACTTACAGACAGAGCCTGAAGTCAAGCCAGCTAGCCTTCGAACTGCATTTGCTATGCAAGTGCAAAGTAGATCAACGTCGCTTCATTCAAGCTCCAGGTTTTGTTTATGAATTAAACGATTGATTTACAAGCTTTCTAATTGCCCTCGTGGTGGCTCTAGTAACCTCCTTAGATCTACCCCTGTGATTGATTTACTGATTACCACTTGCTCGGCCTAAATCCCTGAACTGAACTGCAAACTATGACCCGGAACCCAATCAAAGTCTCATCCCTGGTCCAGCGCACTGTCTGTTCTGTGAACTTCAAATGCATCGCACTTCCCGAGTGTAGTAGGTGCGTTGCATTTCAGTTTCACTGTGTTACAGGTGCGCTGATCAGACAAGGCCTTGTTCCTAAATTTTGGTTTCTGTGTTCACTCTTTTAAGCTCTATTCAGGAGTTTTGCTGCCTGTAGTCAGTACACCTCTGTTTGAAACCCCTTTCCTTGCTGTTATTCCGCCTCCATTGTGCAAAGAACTGTAAATGTTTTTATGTATTTTTGAGTCATTTTCAGTTCTCCTTTACAAAGAAGTAGCGTAATTGTACTGTTGTTTCTTGATTTGAAAGTGTCGCAAGTGTCGTTTTCAGTCATAGAAAAGAATCTGATTGTTCTTGATAGTCAATTACACTATTACTCTTGTATTTGATTTGAGTTAGTAGTTTTTCAAGTGTCGAAAGAAAGTTTTCAATTCCAAATAACAAAGTGTCGTCATTGTCCTCATTTTGTTTTGAAAAGAAACTTGTTAGTAATTGTCGCTTTGGAAAATAATTCAGATTTGTGCTTAGCTTTCTTTTTATCATTCACACATTAAGAAGGCTGAAAAAAATACATGCATGTGCATTTGCATTTAGACTGTTTGTTGGCTTGATTTAGGACAGTGCATATATTTTGTGCTCTATGCTCTTTGTTGAAAGAACGCCATCTCTCTTTCCTTAGTAGCTAGGATTTTCATTGCAGAAAGAAGATTAAACGACTGTTTATCATCTTAGATTGCATTTTAGGAATTGTATGTCTACATCATGCGGTGAACCTGAAAGGAAAATTTCTTAAGCAAGATCAACCATAAAATAAATTTAATGAATCTAAAAATGCTTTGGAACCTAACACACAACATCTAGAAGTCTAGGCTAGAGATGTATTTCAGCGTCGTAAAGCCTGGTAATTGTTGTTTTCACTGTTGGTTGGGTGATTCCTCCACTTTGAGACGATAAGTGCCAGTACGAACTTGTGCTCCCATGTACCGTCGAGTATATTTTGGTAGACCACAATAGCCTTTATCCTTTATCCATAGGAAGCCGTGTCTACCACCCTATCGATTGCAATGCACTAAACACAACATTCGAGAAGATTGACTGCCGTACCGTAAAAAGTATTCTGCAGTTTTGTGATTGGTTTGGTAATCCCTCTGTCTATATTTTTAGAGCAGTCCCGTTTTTTCCTTTTCAAACTCCTTAACAGAAAAGGTCTATCTGAGCACTTGTCACTTCAGGCTCATTAAAAATCGAAGGCGACTAGAGGCATCTTTTGTTTTTTCTCGACTCTTAAAAATTGAAAAAACAAGTTGTGTCAAAGCGTCTAAAAATTTATTTTAAATGGAATAATCATCACCTTTCCTACACTGATCTTAAGTTGAGAAAAATGGAGTCCACCAACCAAGGAGTTCCCCTTGGAGGAAATCCTAGTCCCTTCTCCTCTTGGGGAGATGTTGGTGCACCCCATATGGCCACATTGTCTCTTCCAGGATTGAAAATCGGATTGACATTGTTATATACATCCTTATTATGAGACATCTTAGGATTTTTGACATGCATCACACCTACTGTATGTATTCAGGTGGGATGCAACATACTTTGCCTATGGAGCAGGTGAAATGGTCCAGTTTTGACCAGTTCTGAGTAGTTTTTCATGGAGAACTTCTGGGAGATGTTGTAATCAATTGACCTTGTTCTTTTAGGGGTTGGAACAAAACCTTTAGGGACTTAGGAGCCCTTGGTTTATGGACATTTATGCTTGGTGTTGCAGTGCCCAAAAATGTCTATAACAGTTGCCCCCTAAATCATGAGGTCGTTAATCCTTTGATATCGGGTGAAATGCTTTGTCATGAGGATCCGAAGTTTTTTCGAGCTGGAAGGCGACCTGTAATAAGATACAATACAATAAATTATCTTCATATTATCTTCATGATCTAGCTGAGGCAGGCATTCACATGCTCAACTTTATACATTCATTTTCATGTACATAGGACAGACAATCGTCTGAGTGTAGACTGATGATTCTGGTAGAGCCATCATCCCTTAGATTGGATTATTATCTGTGCAGTAATGATGTACATTTGATGTCTTTATTTTATTGAATATATATCGCAGCCCGAATGGATGAAACTAGATCTGGGGTCTTCTATCTCGTTTGATCTTCACTCTAAGTACAAGTCGATCCATGTGAGAGATGTTCTGGAGTCGAACATGGAAAGACATCGCCTGAATACTAGACAATGATGTAAGTTGTTAACAGGCGCGAGAGGAATCACCGATAATGATAATAATCCTCAAGGTACTGCAGTACAATTCACGTGGTGTGAATAAGGGACTTGGCATCGAACACCACGAAAAATCTTTCGGTCGAAGGCCATTGAGGTAAACCCATTGCCGGAAGTGAGAAACTTGCCATTGAGGCATGCAAGCTTCAAAGTACTGAAAGGGTTGTTCCTAGATCGACTTCTTGGATAATGAGCTGATGTTGACAAGAAGCGATCTATCATAGGAGGGCCTTAGTGAATCCCACATCAATGACACGGAACGGAGCAAATGATTTTAATGGAGGTGAAAACGATCTGGTGATATATAGTTCAAGGTGGCGGTCATGAGAGAATGGAGTGAAAATGTATTATAGTGGGTGAGAGACAGTTGAATTCTCTGAGCGACTTCTCTTGAACATATTTGCAACACTGACATGATGGATTGGTAGCATTAACCCCAAATGTGGATGGTGTGATGGAACCATGGTGATGTGACCAGTGAATGGAACAACCCAACCCGACTCGGATGCAGAGTGAAAGTGTCATGTTCAAGAGCGACTTGCTACCAACAAAGTTTCTTCAAGTTTTCTTCCCAATTTTTCCCCAGTCATTGCTGACCAGTACCTCTTTATTTTTGTCAAGCTTGAGGAAGATAACATTTGCTTGTTCTATAATTTTCCCTTCGGGCAAACCCATCGCTATGTTTTAACGAGCCTAGCAATAGTGAAACTCGTTCTTGTCTGTTATGGACAAGTTTGTCGCTATTAGGTTTTAACGAGTTTAACGACAAAGATAACTCGGTCCTTTTCAATTTTAGAGAGTCTGAAAAGGGACGTAAAGGAAACTCCAAAAATCCTTTTTCGTCATCTAATCCCTTAAGTCCGAAAAAGTATAAAATAATACAAAAGGGATGAATTTTCGGTAATTTTAACGAGCCTAACAAAACAAGCGCTCGATCTTTTTGTGTAATAATCCTTCAGGTCCAAAAAGATTAAAACCTAAAGGAGGGATAGGACTTTCGGTCACTTTAACGAGCTGGAGGGGCCAATGGCTCGGAAATCTTTTCATATTTTACGAGTCAGTTGAAAAGAGCTTAAAGGAGACTCGTTTTTTGAGGAACGAGTGATAGATTCGGGTAGCAGCTGATTCCAGGTAAGGTTTGGAATTTTCCAATCACGGCAGTGTCACAAGGATGGCTAACAAGATCACTCTTTGCAGCTGTTCCTCAAAAGGGGTAAAAAGTCAAGTGGAGGTGAATGATCGGCCAATACAGAGTGGAGGTGATGATGAGAACACGACCAAGGCTTCAAAGGCTGAAGTAGTACATTCACGATGGTTATTTACCAAAAAATGGTTCATTTTTTAAAGAGCTTAAACGCTGGGGGAAACACTTTCTCATTGCTTATGTTTATTTTTTAACGAGCTTGAATTCCACGTTAAAACTGCTTGATATAACGGTCATTTCTTGACTTTACCATTAATGACTTTGTTCCTTCAAAGGTTGTGCTGCATGCTTAATTGCTTCATCAAACTAGTTAGAAATGAACGATACATGTTTGGAAAATGATTTAAGACACTAATATTTTACCTGAATTACGCAAAAAGTAATTGGAAATTGGTTGTTTATGATAATAGATCTATGTTCTTGGATAGTGTTATGATGCTTTGATTCTAAAGGTACTCCTTGAAGCTGGGTAGACAAAGAAGCGAGTGGCAAATACCTACCAGAAGAGAGAGGAATCAAGCATGGAACCAAGCGCAAGACAAAGGTTGGTCTCCTTATTCTTCTCTTATCTATTGCTCATAAAGGAAAATGAAAGTAGTTTTTAGTGTGTTTGTTTCCAAGGTAGCTACCAGCCTTAGTGGGACTAGCAGCTCTGCTTAGACTTCTAGATGTTGTGCGTTAGGTTCCAAAGTGTTTTTAGATTCATTAAATTTATTTTATGGTTGATCTTGCTTAAGAAATTTGCCTTTCAGGTTCACCACGTGATGTAGATGTACAATTCCTAAAATGCAATCTAAGATGATAAACAGTCGTTTAATCTTCTTTCTGCAATGAAAATCCTAGCTACTAAGGAAAGAGAGATGGCGTTCTTTCAACAAAGAGCATGGAGCACACACTATATGCACTGTCCTAAATCAAGCCAACAAACAGTCTAAATGCAAATGCACATGTGTTATAGCTCCAAATCTCACTCCTATGGTTTGTGATGCTATACTCATGGCCTAGGGAAACCCCTCCTTCCAGACCTGGTCCTAAAATTTAAAAAATAGTGTTTTATCCCTTATACGCGACATTGCCCTGAGTTAAACGCGTGTATACACGGGTCTGTGTATATCCAACCCGCGTGTATGTATTAAAACACTTAAAAAAATATAAAACTCCTTATTTTCGGTCGGAGATCGCAGGTTTTACCTGCTAATCACCTGTTAGTGCCCGTGGCCCAACTGTTCCCAACCAACTCCTAACTAAAAAACTACTTTGGAGATGGTATAAAAATACCTCAAAGGGAAGGCCTAAAGGAGTAGAGAAGAGAGAGAAAGGTTATTATGCTGAGATTTTTCCCTTGACCAGGTCTGAAGTCCCTTGTGCCTTCTGCACTTCCCCCATTTTGTACAGGAAACCTTTGTTTCCTTGTGTGTTGATGTTCATCCACCATTTATGACATCATGGAGAGAGTCATGGAAGGAGTTTGTTAGAGGCTTGAGGCTAGAACGGATCCGAAAGGAAGCTTTGCTTGGAGCCTGCTGAAGGTGACTCAGGTGAAAATATTCCTTTTTATGTACTTTATTTGTCTATAATAAAATAAACACATGTCTTGGTTCCTGAAATGAATCTTCTTTATGTTAATGATATTAATGTTTAGAATTCATATGTAAATGGTTGTTTGGATTTCATAACTAACTACCTTTCTTTATAACATCAAGATGGTTTCTTTATAAGTTTTGGTCCATGTACTGCCGTGTTCTTTGAATTGTTTGTTCTGTAGGACAAAAGAGAAGAAGGGAACTCCAAGAAGGGTTTAGACCCTAAGGGCCTTCTCAAATGTAGGACAAAAGGTACGTACCCTTATCATAGAATTTTCTTACAATAGCATAATGGCTGTGTGAATGTATGTTTCTTTGAATAGATAACTTTCAGTCTGCTAGGGTTTCAACCCAAAAAACCCTAGGGGAACTTTTCCCACTATCAGAATTGGCGACTCCACTGGGGACAACACTCTTGTTGTTCCTAGTTTGGGTGTTTTTCAAGCCAATCAGGGCTCAGCTTCCTTGTCTGCTTGCTGTTACTGTCTAGTCTGTTCTTGAACTTTAAGCTTTGCCAGTTTCTTCAGTTTGTCTTTTTTATTTTTCTTGAAGCTTTTCATATACGTTGTTTTTCTTAGATATAGAGGCGTATATACGCTTGTTTCTTTGAGTTAACCCATGTATACGCAGGTTTCCTCAAATACAGTCGCATATACACACAATCTGTACTTCAGTACAGTCGCGTATATATTGCAATTTTCAAGATTTATAAATCTTTTCAGTCTCTGAAGGTTTTTCTGGTGGTTTGAGTCAGTCTGAAACAGTCATTTTCCAGTATCAGTTATTTGTTTTATAGCAAGCATATTTTTCTGAATTCTCTCTGATCATAAGGAGTATTGGTCTTATTTTTTGTTGATTGCAAGCGTCATTGTTTTTTGCTAAAGCACGCAAGATTTCTTGCTAGGAATCTTGGCTGCTCTGTTTCATCAGGGTAGGAAGATTGATCACAATTTTTGTGTTAATCTTGCTTTTGGCGACTTTTTGTTTGCTTGACAAAATCACTTTTTGTGACCATCCACTTCTTTGTTTCATGAAAGTTGTTGATTGACACTTTTTTGGAATTTGTCTTTTTGATCTTTTTGGTTTTCATTGCCAAAGCTTTCATTGCTGCTTTTGATTGTTAAGAGCGATCGCAAGCACATTTATTTTGTTGAGTTTTCATCCATTGTGTGGTGTCGATTCGCAAAAGTGTTTAATTGCCTATTCTTCAATCACAAGTTTCAGTGTTGTTGAGAGCATTTTTTTGAAAAGACTTTTTTGTTTGTTGCTTTGAAGAAAATCTTAGTTTTTCTTTCTTGAACTTGCTTTTCATTTGGTTTCCTTTTAGTGAAGTGAAAGTGCTTTATGTTTGTCTTAGAACTTGTTTTTAGTGTTTAGACGAAATGAATGGTAGCATCTCATATTCCATCTAGACATTATAAGTGGCAAGATAAAAATAGATAAGCAAGCAACTTTCATTTTTGTTTTTAGAGTAGTTTTAAATCTTGCATCCACATATAGTTGTTGCATTAGGATAGATTTGCATCCCCTTTTAGGCATACATAGCTTTGTTAGCTTTTGTGAGTGTGAAGTGTGAATTAACGAAAAGAAAAGAAAATTTTGTTTTATTAGAAGTACCTCTGAACCCTATAGAAATTTCTCTTCATCGAAAAACGAAAAAGTGCATGTGCATGTAGTTAAGTTTTTATTAATTTCTTTTGCATCAAAAAACACCACTAGTTTCACTTCTGTTACCTTGTGACTTAAAGAACAGCCTAATAAAATCAAGCGCTAACTAAAATTCACTAGAACTTTTTCTTTTAGTCAATTACACCAACAAGATTAGGATTTTAGGGCCTTGGATTAGGCGAGTGGAGAGTTAACTCTCCAAGGCCATATAAACGTCAAACGTAGGAGTCTGAATAACAAGAGAAAATCCAACAGCGTTAGGAAGACCAAGAAAGATCTGGGTCTGGGAGTTAAGCATGAGGGTCTGTGAAGACAGGGAAGAGAGATACCCCCTCTCCTACTTGTCCGAACTTACCTCACGACTGTTCTGCCTAGCTTCTGCGATGAGTTGGTATCCATAGTTGCTACTCCTAGGGAACTACATAGGTGGCTGTGGAGGGGAATCCCATGGCATCTGAGGTTGACGTTGCATCACTCTCGACAGTACTACTGGAGGGCACCCTTGCGAAGCTTGGGGGCTTGCACCGGCGCAGGCTGTTGTTAGGAGGTCAACGTAACTTCCTCTGATACCTTCGCTGATAGGACTGGGCCCTCATCATCCCAGACTATCTTCGGAAGGCCCCTTAATTCACTTTCTCGTATTTTGGTGTCCGGTCTTAATCACCTGGAGCGGAAATACTTGGAAGTTGTTTGACTGGCTGTATCTTTAGGGACTTTATAGTGTGTGCTCTGTGCTCTTAGTTGGCCTAGATTTGAATTTTTTGAGTCTTTAGTTAGATCATAACAAAAAATTCAAAGTGGCTGACCAATCTCCTAGACGGTCTTGAAGACTTCGTGGTCTTTCGCCACCAAGTTTAGAGCCTTCTCCTAAAGGTGCAGAGGCAATACTACCAGTGGGTTCCATCCCACGCCGGTTGACGCATCAGGGATTGATCCTCCTCTTGGGGGCATTAGTGCTCAAGCAAGGCCTGGCACTTCTGAACAAGAGAGAGACACTCCAGTCCTTTCTCGAGTTCTCTTTCAAGCAGAGAATAACATAGAGGTAGAAGAACTCTCAGAGTCGTTAGCGTCTCCGAATTCTCCACTACCATCTAGTCATCCAGACGTATTACAATACGTTGGGGCTCCGACGCATAGACCGTCAGGTCCAGGTTACGCTACGCGCTTACCATCAATGACCACTACTGGAAGCATGGCTTCTACAAGTGCTACGACTATGGAAACCCCAACATCGGTGCAAGGGGGAGGAACCATTTCATTCTCCTCTGCTTCCTTGTTTGGATCTTTTGCTAGCACATCTTTAGTTGGGTCTACCTCCATTCTGTCCACGAGTGGAAATGCCCAAACCAATGCTTTTGGTACTGGATTCTTCCCATTTGGCACCCACTCACAGGGTATTCCATCGGTTCCATTTAGTGCCGCTACGTCCATGATGGGCAGACCGGCTTCATTCCAGGGTTTTCCTTTCGGAAGTGGTCATATACCACATTCCAACCTGACGGTAGGATCCATGCCTTTTTCTTCTGTAGGACAAAGCAGCAATCCTTTCCAAGGTTGGAATAACCCTAGGGTTAGTAGCGCGGGAACTGGGAATCCATTTATCGATCAACATGGAAATAGGCCGTACTCCACGGTTAGTTCGTTTCAAAGTATTCCTCCCCTTGCTTCGGCTTGGAATCCGTATCAGGGGTTATCAACTCCTTACAATCCTTTAGGAGGAAACTTTGCTGGTTATGGAGGCTATACGGTCGGAGTTGGTCAAACTCTGAATTTTGCTGGATCACAAGGCTTGCCTTTTGGTTCAGCCGGTTCTACTGGTTACTTCAGGTAGCCTGGTGCCTCCCAAATTCTAGGACAATCTTTTCAGAACTTTGGAACTTTTGCCCAGAGTGGGTGGAATCCCCAAGGTCCTCCTAGGCTTCCGTTTCTGGCAATGTTGAACTTGCCGGATCTCACTAAGTTAACAAATGACCCAATCAAGTATAATCCGGCCTGGCCTCCGGTCCCAACCAAACTCCCTTCGAACATTCCAAAATTCGAAGGGAAGAGTGGTGAATACCCAGGCGACCATGTGACCACATTCCACTTGTGGTGCTCATCTAACTCCCTTATCGATGACTCGATTAGGTTGAGACTCTTTTAGCGCACCTTGACTGGTAATGCGGCCAAATGGTATATAGAGTTGCCAGGGGGCAGCTTTACATCTTTTGCTGACTTAGAAAATATTTTCTTAAATCATTTCCAGTTGCCTATCCGCTATGATGTCGGAACTGAACTTCTGGCCACCTTTCGTCAGGATAAGGCAACCCACTTTTCTGACCATATTCAGGAATGGAGACGGAGAAATAGGCTCATTAAAGCCAAAATCCCTCCGGAGTACTGTCTCGAGTGGATTTTGAAGTCTTTACAACCTGAGATCTCCAAGGATGTCTCCATGTCCGGGGTCTATTCTAAGGAGCAAGCCATTTTTAGGGCCCAACAATTAGAATTGATCTACTCTCAATCTGGGATCCTACAAAAGTACTTGACAAATGCTCCTGGATCTAAGGTTGATGTAGCTAAGTCGAAGCCAGGTCTGTACGCGAATGGTATCGTTGGGTCAGTAGACACAACTACCGTGAACTTGTTGAATCAATTGCAACAGTTGTCCTTGCAAACTACTTATAACAACCAAGTCACATCGTCTAATCCCCCCGCTTCCCAAACTTCTTCAATTAATGCCGTCCAATCTGATAACCCCAAAGGAAATCAAAATTCCAATGGAAAAAAGAAAGGACGATGTAAGAAAAAGAACCAGGATGGGAAGCCTGATGCAAATAAATCCAACAACAACGCTGGTGGTGGTAGAAATGAGTCGAGAAAGAAAGTCAAGTTTCCATGCAAATTTTGCAGTGGAGACCATCTAACTCATCTCTGCCCTAAGATTGAAGACGCTCAACGCTTGTTAGGACAGCAAGGGACTTCTATTTCTCAAGCTGTGTTAACAAACCCATTTCCCCAAGGGCAACAACTTCTTGCTGGCGCGAGTTCAAACCCTGGAACCTCCGCATGGGGCAACCAGGAAGGGGAAAAATCGTCAAATGTTTTCATGATGGGTTCTAATGTCCATGTGGCTACTCGGTCATGTGATTATGGTGAAGCCGAAACTTCTAAGGACAAGACTGTTCCCGGAAGTACTGACCTTCATGTTGAGCGACCCCCTGTCGAGACTATACCACGGATACCGAAAGGTTCCGCTAAACGCGTGACTATTAATCCCAATGCTAGGGCCGCCCAAAATTACTTCATTGTGGAGGATCTGGCTCAGAGTCCATGCGCCATGTCCGCTTTAGAGGTTCTCCAGTCGTGTCCGGCTCAGAGAAGTGCTTTACTCTTTGCGATTGGAGCAGTCGATCCAGCTAACTCTTTAGTGCTCACTTTTGACATGTTAAATGTCAAAAAGCGACTCCCTCATCATATGGCTTTCCAAATAAAGTCTACATACCGGAAAATCAATATTTTTCGCACCGTTATAGATGAAGGAGCCTCCACATGCATCATGTCAATGTCATGCTGGAAGGCTATTGGATCGCCTTCGGCTATTCCTTCACCCACCGTCTTGACTGCATTTGATGGTCATTCTCATAAGCCACATGGGATTTTCCCGGCCTTTCCTATATGTGTTGGAGGGAAGGTCGTCAATATCGAAGTTGAAGTCATAGATGCTAACCTAGACTATAATCTCCTATTAGGAAGGAACTGGGTATACGAAATGGACGCCATCGTTTCGACTCTGTTTCATGTCAGTTACTTTCCTCATGAGGGGAAAATCGTTAAGGTTGATCAATTGGACTATTTTCCAGTCGATCCTCAAGCAAACTCTGACTCTACTATCCCTTTAGTGGATAACCCTCGCCCGCCGACTGAGAATTTAGGAGTAGGGATGGATTCCTCATTAATGGGTACATTTGATCTTCCCTCTCCTTTCGCTAAAATAAATGCTATTTCATCATCTAAGGGGTCTCCTCGAGAAGAGTTCTTTCGAACTCGTTATTTTTCAGACCCTTGGACCTTGCCTTCACCTACGACCACATTAGTTGAAGGACAAGTAAATGGAATGGCATTCCTTATATCTACAGCCGAGCTTAGATATCAGTCTATCGTAGACTCTGCAGACAACCACTCTACTCCTTTTTCCGAAGAGGAGTTAGATGGTCATGTGGCCCCAGCTTGGAGCCTTGATTCTACCTCTGCATTAGACTGCTTAGATTCGGTTTTACCTTCTGAAGAAGCAATCCTAGAAGTAATGATGGGTATAGATCGACCTTGGGAAGACTTACACCATCGTTCATACTTTCTTCCTCCATTGCAGGAAGTAGAATCTAGATTCTCCGAGATCCTCACTAGTGATGTTTGTATGGTGTCAAACCCTTTGGCTCCAGCACACATTCGTGCCGAAGGTAATATGTCGGTAATTTCAAAAACGATACCTATAAACATCTCTAGGGACCCTAACGTCATCGAGAATATCTTCATCGGAATTGAGTGTTCCCCTGAAGAAATTCAAATTTACACCGACCTATTTAAGGAATTTCATGATGTATTTGCTTGGTCTTATGAAGAAATGATGGCATTGATCCTTCTATAGTTCAACATGAGATCAAGACGTATGAAAACGTGAAACCGGTTCGTCAAAGGCTTCGGCCGGTTAACCCTAGGAAAGAAGCAGCTATCAAAGCTGAGGTTGAGAAGTTGATAAGGGCGGGTTTTATATACCATGTTGCTCTTACTGATTGGGTTTCTAATCCAGTCCCTGTGGATAAAATTCAAGGAACAATCCGAGTATGCATCGATTTTAGGGACCTAAACAAGGCTTGTCCGAAAGATAATTACCCCACGCCATTCATTGATCAAATTATTGACGAGTGTGCAGGTAATGAAATTTTTTCCTTCATGGATGGTTTTTCGGGTTATAATCAAATTTCTATCCGTCCTGAAGATCAACATAAGACAACCTTTATATGTCCCTGGGGTACCTTTGCATATAGAAATTTGCCTTTTGGTCTTAAAAATTCTGGAGCCACTTTTCAGCGGGCCATGTCATATTCTTTCCATGACATCAAACATGTCATCAAGGCATACTTGGGTGATCTCGCTGCCCGTTCTTGAAAGAGAACTGATCATCCTAGTCATCTTCGATTGGTTTTTGAACGATGTCATTTTTATAAAATCTGGTTGAATCCCAACAAGTGCGTTTTCGTGGTTACGTCCGGTCGATTGTTAGGGTTCATCGTGTCCAATGAAGGGATTCAGGTTGATCCCTTCAAGGTTGAGGTAATAGTTCAGTTGCCTCCCCCATCCTCAATTCGACAACTTCAAAGTCTCCAAGGGAAGGCTAATTTCTTAAGATGGTTTATAGCAAACTATGTCGAGATCACTAAAGGGTTCATGCGTTTGCTACGGAAAGGAGTTCCATTTGTGTGGGACGACTTTGCGCAGCGGTCGTTTGATGCTTTGAAAAATTCATTAGTCTTTGCACCACTTTTGAGTCCACCGGATTATGGTAGAGACTTCCTTTTATATCTCGCTGCAGTAGAATCAACCATTGGTATGCTTCTCGTTCAGGAAGATGATGCTCTCACCGAGCATGTGATTTATTATTTGAGTGGCAGCTTAATAGGTCTTGAACTTCGCTATTCTCCAGTTGAGAAATTGGCCTTGGCAGCTGTCCACGCTATCCAGAGGCTCCGTCATTATATCCTGCTACACGAAAACTTTTGTCTTAGCGGCGGTCAATCCATTTCAATTTGTCCTCAGTAGGCGAGTGATTGGGGGCAAATATAATAGATGGATAGTCGTTTTGCAAGAATTCGATCTTGAGTTCTTGTTTGACAAGTCTAAGAAATCCATGGTTTTCGCGGAGCTAATTTCTGAGCTACCCTGTGGAGAGGATACTGTTTATGAGGAAAGTTTTCCCGACAAAAATTTATTCCTCATGTCTTCACTCGACCTTTGGTATGGAGATATCATTGTTTATCTCCAGACTTCGAAGTTTCCCTCTACTTTCTCCAAGGATGAGCATCGAAAATTACGTCACATGGCTAAAAACTATGTTATCATTGGTGACACATTATACCGTCGAGGGGTTGATTCAATCCTTCGGCGTTGTTTAACCATAGAGGAAGCAGATTCAGTGCTCAATGACTGCCACAGTGGAGCTTGTGGTGGTCATCTATCAGGGCTTGCTACAGCCCAGCGCATCTTATGTGCCAACTATTTTTGGCCTTCACTCTTTAAAGACTGTGTGGAAGCGGTCAAACGCTGTCACCCTTGTCAAATTTTTACTCGGAAGATGCGCGCGCATCCAGCTCCTCTTTTTCCCATTGTCACCGTCGGTCCCTTTACTAAGTGGGGTATTGATTTTACAACTTGTAATCCGCCTTCAGCGTCGAATCACAAGTACATTATCGTGGCTGTAGACTACTTTACGAAGTGGGCTGAGGCCATGCCTACCTATAAGAACGATAGTGACACAGCAACATTGTTTCTTTTCAATCATGTTATCTCAAGATTCGGTATTCCAAGAGAGATTTCCACTGACCATGGCAGTCATTTCGATAATCAACTGATGTCCGAATTGGCTCTTAAATTAGGTTTCCGCCAGGAGCATTTGTCCCCTTATTATCCTTAGGCCAATGGACAAGTCGAGGCAGTCAATAAAACTCTTAAGACGATACTCCAATGGACAATCGATAAAAATCGGTCCAATTGGCACATTATGTTGTATTCGGCTCTTTGGGCATACCGAACCTCCGTCAAAATGGCTACTGGTTTTACACCTTTTCAGTTGGTTTATGGGATGGAATCTATCTTTCCAGTTGAATGTGAAATTCCATCCCTTAAGTTAGCTATTGAGCTCCTTCCTGAGACTTCGAGTCTTGAAGAGCACCTAATTCACTTGGAACATCTCGATGAGCAGCGTCGAGATGCCACCACGATGAATGAGGCTCATAAGAAAAGGGTTAAAACACAGTATGATAAGTCTGTTCGTCCTCGAGTCTTTAATGAAGGTGACCTTGCCTTGGTCTATGACCAAGATAAAGACACCTTGGGGGCAGGCAAATTTAAGCCTATGTGGTACGGTCCTTTCATTATTAAACGAGTTTTAGAAAAAGGGTCGTATGAGTTAATTGACTTTGAAGGAAACAAGCTGGCGGAGCCCTGAAATGGGCTCTACCTAAAGAAGTACTTTGCTTAGTTTTGGCCAGGCAATGGCTTCTTTGTATTTTATGTATATTTGTACATATATCGTCAAGAGTTTTCTGATATCAACACTTTTTGGTTTGCTGCGGCAGGTGTTGATGGATGATTTGGTCTATTTTGGGTTCGCCGATGGTGCTAGTCGGCACACTCGGAATCTTGCTTCCGCAGCTTGGGTACTCTATTATCCAACTGGTCAATTGATGGCATCAAGAGGCGTGTGCATCAGTCCTACTTCAAACAATATGGCCGAGTATACTGCTGTTATTAATTTATTATCCAAGGCAATCTCTCATGGGATCGACTCATTGGTAGTGTATCTTGATTCGCAATTGATAGTGTCTCAATTAAATAACATTTATCGGGTACGAGATCCATCTTTATATCACCAGTATTTAAGGGCGAGGTTGTTGCAAATATCATTTACTTATATTAATTATTTGCACATTCCAAGATCTCATAATTGGTTAGCTGATTCTATTGCTAATCAGGCATTAGACTGGCACATCAATCATTCATCATAATAAAATCAAGCATAAAAAAGTCAAACTGTATATATATATATATATATATATCTATATATATATATATATATATATATATATATATCGTAAAGCATCTCGAGTGTACATATGTGTGTCCAAAAAATATACAAAATTGGGACTGAAATGCCCATAATCATGTCCGGCATATCTAATGCCTTGGCTCAGGATGAGCGTCTAAGTATGTAACTATAGCATTGGCCACACGCCAAAAAATGTGAACCCAGTCACGTGGGATGCCAACCACATGACGCTGCATATCCTTAGGAAGGTCCTCTATGATGGCCATCGGTACTTGGCAGCTCAGTCTCGTCAAGTGTCGCTGGACATTGTTTAGAGTCCATTCTGTATCAACAGCTGCCTCTTCGGCTCCTCGGCCGCGCCGTCCATGCCGCGGGAATCCATCTGGTCGTACCGACCCGATGTTTGGAACATGATCATCATATCAGTAATTTGAATCTCATCAAAAATATTTTTCAAAATTCATCATTATATTTGAAAAATCCAAAAAAATTATAAAATCAAAAAATCTTACCAATCTCGCCCCATGCTGCATTCGGTGGTAACGCTAGATCAGGCTCTCCTCGGAAATCCAGCCCAGCATAGGGGTAGTCATCCACGACGATGATCTGCTGATCCCACCAGGTGAAGAAGCCATCGTCGAAGGCAGTCCTTGGGACCTCCCCACCCCCCAGACGTTTCATCAGATCAACCCACCGGTCCATGCGTGGATCGCGTGGGGTGCTGATGGAAACTGCTACCTTGGGGCGGAGTGTGGGAACCTTCTCGAAAAAGAAAGTACATAGGATAGTCCCATATCCAAAGTTCTTGGTCTGACCCCTCCTGATAGAAGTGAGCTGGCTCTTCATGTTGGCCAGAAGAGGAGTACACCAGTTGAACACAGTAGTGAGACAGTCAACTGCCACGCTCATGTTTAGCCGTGATGCTTGATGCAGAGAGGATGATCCATTCACTCGAGCCATGGTGAACAGGATAATCCTAAGTGATAAACTCGCCACATGTGTGATGGAAATCTGGCTCCCAACCTTCTTGGGATGTCCCGGGCAGTATATCTGTACATAGTCCTCTATCGAGAGGCTACTCCATGTCCTGCCCCGGGACTGTACTACCTCTCCCCTTCGGGAAAGGCCCGTGATAAAATAGATATCCTCCACTTCTACCCTGAGCGGCATCTGATCGATCATAAAGGCTTCCCCATCAACATCCCAATAATCAATGAGCAACTCAAGCAGACGCGTGTTCACTTTCAAATTCGGCAGTTTGAAAAATTTAAGCAAACCGCATCCCCTTAGCGCATCTAATGCTTCTGGACTATTCATAACTTCATTGTCTACCATTGCATGCTCTCTTTCACGCCATGTGAGAGGCATCCTGAGAAAAAATTGATTTAAAACCGTTAGTTTTTGTTTAAAAATGATTCGCGGCATATACGCGGGTCCCTGTGCACACAGTAGCGTATAGGGCCCGCGTGTACGCGGGTTCAATATTACCAACTAGCGTATACGCCATGGGCAAATTTTTGACAAAAGTTCAACGGTGAAACATCAATAAAAAATCTTAAAACCTGTCACAATCAATTGCAAGCTAAGTATAAGAGTTACCTGGAGGTTTTCGATGAATTTGAATGGTTGAATCTGGCTGTGGGAAGTTTGCTCCTTTTGCTCCAAATCCTTTGCTCTCAAACTCAAATGGCAAAAATGGTGAGTCCAAAATGCTTTTTATAAGTTTTGAAAATGCAAAATTTTTTCAAAATTTTATTCTGTTTAGCCTCATGTGACTTTTAACTTGGGAGCTTGGAATGTCGAGATTGGTCTGTTTTTCAAGACATTTTGGACGATTTTCAGTTTCGAGACGGTTCCGTGACTGCTGACCCGTCATGGCAGGTATCGTTTTCTCACTGGAATATAGGTTAGGGACATCATTTTTCCATTGCATTATGCATACTAGCCTCCATTTTCCGATACATCTGCCATAGGGTCGATCCCATCGTGTTATGGTTCGTAATCCATCTTCACTCGTCGACTCTTTAAGTCATGACAGGATGGTAGAGCCATCCTTTACATGGGCATCCTAGTTAGCACCTCACTGACATTTGTTGCCCATGCTGCTCTGATTTGAGTAGGCTCAGAGTCCTCTATAGTCCCGTCATGACTTATGCGTTGAAGACTCATTCCTCTTAGCTTCTCCGCTTTGTTCTGGCCCTATACCCTAGAGGCTCCTTTGTGTTGAGTTGTACTACTGCATTGCATGTTGACCACTTGCACCTTTTGGCCTGGAGTCGGCTTCACTTGGACTCGTGTTTAAGCCAACTTTTGACCATGACGTCTGCAAAATAAACCTTGCATACCTTTGACTTCTGCAACTTGACACACTTTGACCCGTGGAAGGAACATACCTTTGAGTGTCACTGACCAGTTTTCACCTCCCTGCATTGAGCATAGGAACGTTCCCTTCCCAGGAACTAGATCATCTGTTTCACCGAAACTCATTCTTTCCACCGTACCATAGCATTCTTTTATTCTTTTTCCAGCTTAACAGAAAAAGACAAAAAAATAAATATTCCAAAAAGAGCGGGAACGAGACATTATTTCCATTTATTGTTGGCAGCTAGAGTCAGTCATGTCGCCTTTGAACAAAGCACTCAAAACAAAGTCTCCTCCTCATGGGTGGGATTTAGTTTGACTTAGGTACGCCATAACCTTGTTATTGAGTCAGTTCTCCCCCAATTGGTTATCTCTTCCAATCATATGGAGGGTTCGTTCATGCCTCCTGCATGGCGAACTTATACAGAGTCTTCATATGCTGCCACATAGTCACATTGAGTCGTGCTTTTGTTCAAGGGAAGTTAGCCTGAGTCGACCTCTCTGCGGTGTCTCTTGACTCATTTTTCAGTCGGCCATCCTTGGTTGTCAATGTCATGTCTATTATCACATCAGTTATATTGGTCCTTTACTCGTGCCGGTTTGAGAAGGTCCCCATTGACTTCTTGTTGGCGGGTCTTGTCCTTATCGACGATGACATCTTGCTCTGAGGATAGGCCTAGAGCCACACCCTGCCCCTATTTTCATTATTGTTAGGTCACCTTGTGCTCAGCATCGATCAGTATCATGGGTCTTTGACTGGGTGGTTTCCCTTGTGTTCGACGTTAGCTTACATTATCACACATTGGGATTCGTGCAGTACCTTGGTTTCCATTTGACCCTATTGGTGGATACCTCGCCTCTATGTCAGCTTTCATTATTGGTTGGTTCAGAGGGTTTCTGCCGTGTGCTAGCCACATCTTGTGTATGCCGGAAATGTACTTTGGTTGGGTTACTACATCTTTTTCGTCCGATTCCTTCCACATTATTGGCCTACGGGTTACACTCGTGCTATATTGATGAAGGATACCTTAATGCCTTCCTTCTAGCATATCTTTCCCTATCAACTCTGACTTATTGCTTTGGGGCAAAGATCTAGAGTCCATTTGGCAGTACCTTGGGGTTTGCAGTCATTAGTGGCAGATCCTTCACTATCGATAGTGGGAAACCATCATTGTCTCCTGATTGATAGATTCTTACAGGTGTTCGACTCTAGCTCATCTATTCACACTTGTTAGAATGTACTGGGTACCTTGACGCTCATTATCATTATCGGTGAGTAGTCTCGCATTTGTTAACGGTATACATCAATGACCGGTAATCAAACGATTTCTCACATGGTCGACTTCAGATCATTTATTCCCATGGTGTAGAAATGTACCACGGCGGTCGGTGAAGACCTAAGGTTGTATCAGCATTCATTGGTTCACTTGACAGTTGCTCCTGTTGCTGCTAGTTGATACCACTCCACTTTATATGTTGTAGTCAGTCATGGTGACATTTTATATGCTGGCACCTGAGTTTGCAGTGTAGTACCATCCTATTCCATCATGTTCAGTTGGTATCTTTTGGGAACAATCTCTGATATCAGTGATCCGTTGTATCTTTCAGCATCATTGACAGTCTTATATGTGATATTCAGACATGTACTTGTTCATTATGATCAAATGATCCATTATGTATCTTTCAGTCATTTATACTTGTATACTTAGTGGATCCACTTGTAAATGATATGCGAACATGATTTACTTTTTCAAAGCATGGGTATGCCCACCTCAGACAGTGTTTCTTTCTAATCTCCTTTGGTGGCTTGGCAGGCTGAATTCTGGTGAAGTCCTCCTCGGTTTTTGACAGACTTCCTTTCCATGTACTTGCATAATATATTTCGGCCATCATGTACCCCTTCTGACTTCATATATTAGGGGGCATCTGTTATAGCTCCAAATCTCACTCCTATGGTTTGTGATGCTGTACTCATGGCCTAGGGCAACCCCTCCTTCCAGACCTGGTCCTAAAATTTAAAAACAGTGTTTTATCCCTTATACGCGACATTGCCCTAATTTAAATGCGTGTATATGCGGGTCTGTGTATATCCAACCCACGTGTATGTATTGAAACACTTAAAAAAATATAAAACTCCTTATTTTCGGGTGGAGATCGCAGGTTTTACCTGCTGATCACCTGTTAGTGCCCGTGGCCCAATTGTTCCCAACCAACTCATAACTAAAAAACTACTTTGGAGATGGTATAAAAAGACCTCAAATGGAAGGCCTAAAGGAGGAGAGAAGAGAGAGAAAGGTTATTATGCTAAGATTTTTCCCTTGACCAGGTCTGAAGTCCCTTGTGCCTTCTGCACTTCCCCCATTTTGTACAGGAAACCTTTGTTTCCTTGTGTGTTGATGTTCATCCACCATTTATGACATCATGGAGAGAGTCATGGAAGGAGTTTGTTAGAGGCTTGAGGCTGGAATGGATCCGGAAGGAAGCTTTTCTTGGAGCCTGCTGAAGGTGACTCAGGTGAAAATATTCCTTTTTATGTACTTTATTTGTCTATAATAAAAGAAACACATGTCTTGGTTCCCAAAATGAATCTTCTTTATGTTAATGATATTCATGTTTAGAATTCATATGTAAATGGTTGTTTGGATTTCATAACTAACTACCTTTCTTTATAACATGAAGATGGTTTCTTTATAAGTTCTTGTCCATGTACTGCCGTGTTCTTTGAATTGTTTGTTTTGTAAGACAAAAAAGAAGAAGGGAACTCCAAGAAGAGTTTAGACCCTAAGGGCCTTCTCAAACGTAGGACAAAAGGTACGTACCCTTATCATAGAATTTTCTTACAATAGCATAATGGTTGTGTGAATGCATGTTTCTTTGAATAGATAACTTTCAGTCTGCTAGGGTTTCAACCCAAAAATCCCTAGGGGAACTTTTCCCACTATCAGAATTGGCGACTCCACTGGGGACAACACTCTTGTTGTTCCTAGTTTGGGTGTTTTTCAAGCCAATCAGGGCTCAACTTCCTTGTCTGCTTGCTGTTACTGTCTGGTCTGTTCTTGAACTTTAAGCTTTGCTAGTTTCTTTAGTTTGTTTTTTTTATTTTTCTTGAAGCTTTTCATATACGTTGTTTTTCTTAGATATAGAGGCGTATATACGCTTGTTTCTTTGAGTTAACCTGCTTATACGCAGGTTTCCTCAGATACAGTCACATATACACGCAATCTGTACTTCAGTACAATCGCGTATATATTGCAATTTTCAAGATTTATAAATCTTTTTAGTCTCTGAAGGTTTTTTTGGTGGTTTGAGTCAGTCTGAAACAGTCATTTTCCAGTATCAGTTATTTGTTTAACAGCGAGCATCTTGTTCTGAATTCTCTCTGATCATAAGGAGTATTGGTCTTGTTTTTTGTTGATTGCAAGCGTCATTGTTTTTTGCTAAAGCACGCAAGATTTCTTGCTAGGAATCTTGGCTGCTCTGTTTCATCAGGGAAGGAAGATTTATCACAATTTTTGTGTTAATCTTGCTTTTGGTGACTTTTTGTTTGCTTGACAAAATCGCTTTTTGTGACCATCCACTTCTTTGTTTCATGAAAGTTGTTGATTGACACTTTCTTGGAATTTGTCTTTTTGATCTTTTTGGTTTTCATTGCCAAAGCTTTCATTGCTGCTTTTGATTGTTAAGAGCGATCGCAAGCACATTTATTTTTGTTGAGTTTTCATCCATTGTGTGGCATCGATTTGCAAAAGTGTTTAATTGCCTATTCTTCAATCACAAGTTTCAGTGTTGTTGAGAGCATTTTTTTGAAAAGACTTTTTTGTTTGTTGCTTTGAAGAAAATCTTAGTTTTGCTTTCTTGAACTTGCTTTTCATTTGGTTTCCTTTTAGTGAAGTGAAAGTGCTTTATGTTTGTCTTAGAACTTTTTTTTAGTGTTTAGACGAAATGAATGGTAGCATCTCATATTCCATCTAGACATTGTAAGTGGCAAGATAAAAATAGATAAGCAAGCAACTTTCATTTTTGTTTTTAGAGTAGTTTTAAATCTTGCATCCACATATAGTTGTTGCATTAGGATAGATTTGCATCCCCTTTTAGGCATACATAGCTTTGTTAGCTTTTGTGAGTGTGAAATGTGAATTAACGAAAAGAAAAGAAAATTTTGTTTTATTAGAAGTAACTATGAACCCTATAGAAATTGCTCTTCATCGAAAAATGAAAAAGTGCATGTGCACGTAGTTAAGTTTTTATTAATTTCTTTTGCATCAAAAAACACCACTAGTTTCACTTCCGTTACCTTGTGACTTAAAGAACAACCTAATAAAATCAAGCGCTAACTAAAATTCACTAGAACTTTTTCTTTTAGTCAATTACACCAACAAGATTAGGATTTTAGGGCCTTGGATTAGGCGAGTGGAGAGTTAACTCTCCAAGGCCATATAAATGTCAAATGTAGGAGTTTGAATAACAAGAGAAAATCCAATAGCATTAGGAAGACCAAGAAAGCTCTGGGTCTGGGAGTTAAGCACGAGGGTCTGTGAAGACAGGGAAGAGAGATAACCCCTCTCATACTTGTCCGAACTTACCTCACGACTGTTCTGCCTGGCTTCTGCGACGAGTTGGTATCCATAGTTGCTACTCCTGGGGAACTACACAGGTGGCTGTGGAGGGGAATCCCATGGCATCTGAGGTTGACGTTGCATCACTCTCGACAGTACTACTGGAGGGCACCCTTGCGAAGCTTGGGGGCTTGCACCGACACAGGTAGTTGTTAGGAGGTCAACGTAACTTCCTCTGATACCTTCGCTGATAGGACTGGGCCCTCATCATCCCAGACTATCTTCGGAAGGCCCCTTAATTCACTTTCTTATATTTTGGTGTCCGGTCTTAATCACCTGGAGCGGAAATACTTGGAAGTTGTTTGACTAGCTGTATCTTTAGGGACTTTATAGTGTGTGCTCTATGCTCTTAGTTGGCCTAGCTTTAAATTTTTTGAGTCTTTAGTTAAATCATAACAAAAAATTCAAAGTGGCTGACCGATCTCCTAGACGGTCTCGAAGACTTCGTGGTCTTTCGCCACCAAGTTTAGAGCCTTCTCATAGAAGGCGCAGAGGCAATAATACCGGTGGGTTCCATCCCACGCCGGTTGACGCATCAGGGATTGATCCTCCTCTCGGGGGCATTAGTGCTCAAGTAAGGCCTCACACTTCTGAATAAGAGAGAGACACTCCAGTCCTTTCTCGAGTTCTCTTTCAAGCGGAGAATAATATAGAGGTAGAAGAACTCTCAGAGTCATTAGCGTCTCTGAATTCTCCACTACCATCTAGTCATCCAGACGTATTACAATACGTTGGGACTCCGACGCATAGACCGTCAAGTCCAGGTTATGCTACGCGCTTACCATCGATGACCACTACTGGAAGCATGGCTTCTACAAGTGCTACGACTATGCAAACCCCAACATCGGTGCAAGGGGGAGGAACCATTTCCATCTCCTTTGCTTCCTTGTTTGGATCTTTTGCTAGCACATCTTTAGTTGGGTCTACCTCCATTCCGTCCACGAGTGGAAATGCCCAAACCAATGCTTTTGGTACTGGATTCTTCCCATTTGGCACCCACTCACAGGGTATTCCATCGGTTCCGTTTAGTGCCGCTACGTCCATGATGGGCAGATCGGCTTCATTCCAGGGTTTTCCTTTCGGAAGTGGTCATATACCACATTCCAACCCGACGGTAGGATCCATGCCTTTTTCTTCTGTAGGACAAAGTAGCAATCCTTTCCAAGGTTGGAATAACCCTGGGGTTAGTAGCACGGGAACTGGGAAACCATTTATCGATCAACATGGGAATAGGCCGTACTCCACGGTTAGTTCGTTTCAAAGTATTCCTCCCCTTGCTTCGGCTTGGAATCCGTATCAGGGGTTATCAACTCCTTACAATCCTTTAGGAGGAAACTTTGCTGGTTATGGAGGCTATATGGTCGGAGTTGGTCAAACTCTGAATTTTGCTGGATCACAAGGCTTGCCTTTTGGTTCAGTCGGTTCTACTGGTTACTTCAGGTAGCCTGGTGTCTCCCAAATTGCAGGACAATCTTTTCAGAACTTTGGAACTTTTGCCCAGAGTGGGTGGAATCCCCAAGGTCCTCCTAGGCTTCCGTTTCTGGCAACGTTGAACTTGCCAGATCTCACTAAGTTAACAAATGACCCAATCAAGTACAATCCGGCCTGGCCTCCAGTCCCAACCAAACTCCCTTCGAACATTCCAAAATTCGAAGGGAAGAGTGCTGAAGACCCAGGCGACCATGTGACCACATTCCACTTGTGGTGCTCATCTAACTCCCTTATCGATGACTCGATTAGGTTGAGACTCTTTTAGCGCACCTTGACTGGTAATGCGGCCAAATGGTATATAGAGTTGCCAGGGGGCAGCTTTACATCTTTTGCTGACTTAGCAAATATTTTCTTAAATCATTTCCAGTTGCCTGTCTGCTATGATGTCGGAACTGAACTTCTGGCCACCTTTCGTCAGGATAAGGCAACCCACATTTCTGACCATATTCAGGAATGGAGATGGAGAAAGAGGCTCATTAAAGCCGAAATCCCTCCGGAGTACCGTCTCGAGTGGTTTTTGAAGTCTTTACAACCCGAGATCTCCAAGGATGTCTCCATGTCTGGGGTCTATTCTAAGGAGCAAGCCATTTTTAAGGCCCAGCAATTAGAATTGATCTACTCTCAGTCTGGGATCCTACAAAAGTACTTGCCAAATCCTCCTGTATCTAAGGTTGATGTAGCTAAGTCAAAGCCAGGTCCGTACGAGGATGGTATCGTTGGGTCAGTAGACACAACTACCGTGAACTTGTTGAATCAATTACAGCAGTTGTCCTTGCAAACTACTTATAACAACCAAGTCACATCGTCTAATCCCCCCACTTCCCAAACTTCTTCAATTAATGCCATCCAATCTGATAACCCCAAAGGAAATCAAAATTCCAATGGAAAAAAGAAAGGACGAGGTAAGAAAAAGAACCAGGATGGGAAGCCTGATGCAAATAAATCCGGCAACAACGCTGGTGGTGGTAGAAATGAGTCGAGAAAGAAAGTCAAGTTTCCATGCAAGTTGTGCAGTGGAGACCATCTAACTCATCTCTGCCCTAAGATTGAAGATGCTCAGCGCTTGTTAGGACAGCAAGGGACTTCTAGTTCTCAAGCTGTGTTAACCAACCCATTTCCCCAAGGGTAGCAACTTCTTGCTGGCGCGAGTTCAAACCCTGGAACCTCCGCAGGGGGCAACCAGGAAGGGGAAAAATCGTCAAATGTTTTCATGATGGGTTCTAACGTCCATGTGGCTACTCGGTCACGTGACTATGGTGAAGCTGAAACTTATATCAAGCAGTTTTAACGCGGAATTCAAGCTCATTAAAAAATAGACATAAGCAATGAGCAAGTGTTTCCCCCAGCGTTTAAGCTCATTAAAAAATGAACCAATTTTTGGTAAATAACCATCGTGAATGTATTACTTCAGCCTTTGAAGCCTTGGTCGTGTTCTCATCATCACCTCCACTCTATATTGGCCGATCATTCACCTCCACTTGACTTTTTACCCCTTTTGAGGAACAACTGCAAAGAGTGATCTTGTTAGCCATCCTTGTGACACTGCCGTGATTGGAAAATTCCAAACCTTACCTGGAATCAGCTGCTACCCGAATCTATCACTCGTTCCTCAAAAAACGAGTCTCCTTTAAGCTCTTTTCAACTGACTCGTAAAATATGAAAAGATTGCCGAGCCATTGGCCTCTCCAGCTCGTTAAAGTGACCGGAAGTGCTATCCCTCCTTTAGATTTTAATCTTTTTGGACCTGAGGGATTATTACACAAAAAGATCGAGCGCTTGTTTTGTTCGGCTCGTTAAAATTACCGAAAATTCATCCCTTTTGTATTATTTTATACTTTTTCGGACTTAAGGGATTAGATGACGAAAAAGGATTTTTGGAGTTTCCTTTACGTCCCTTTTCAGACTCTCTAAAATTGAAAAGGACCGAGTTATCTTTGTCATTAAACTCGTTAAAACCTAATAGCGACAAACTTGTCCATAACAGACAAGAACGAGTTTCACTATCGCTAGGCTCGTTAAAACATAGCGATGGGTTTGCCCGAAGGGAAAATTATAGAACAAGCATATGTTATCCTCCTCAAGCTTGACAAAAATAAAGAGGTACTGGTCAGCAATGACTGGGGAAAAATTGGGAAGAAAACTTGAAGAAACTTTGTTGGTAGCAAGTCGCTCTTGAACATGACACTTTCACTCCGCATCCGAGTCGGGTTGGGTTGTTCCATTCACTGGTCACATCACCATGGTTCCATCACACCATCCACATTTGGGGTTAATTCTACCAATCCATCATGTCAGTTTCACAAATATGTTCAAGAGAAGTCGCTTAGAGAATTCAACTGTGTCTCACCCACTATAATACATTTTCACTCCATTCTCTCATGACCGCCACCCTGAACTGTATATCACCAGATCGTTTTCACCTCCATTAAAATCATTTGCTCTGTTCCGTGTCATTGATGTGGGATTCACTAAGGCCCTCCTATGATAGATCGCTTCTTGTCGACATCAGTTCATTAACCAATAAGTCGATCTAGGAACAACCCTTTCAGTACTTTGAAGCTTGCATGCCTCAATGGCAAGTTTCTCACTTCCGGTGATGGGTTTACCTCAATGGCCTTCGATCGAAAGATTTTGCATGGTGTTCGATGCCAAGTCCCTTATTCACACCACGTGAATTGTACTGCAGTACCTTGAGGATTATTATCATTATCGGTGATTCCTCTCGCGCCTGTTAACAACTTACATGATTAGCTGGTAATCAGGCAATGTCTTTCCATGTTGGACTCCAGAACATCTCTCACATGGATCGACTTGTACTTAGAGTGAAGATCAAACGAGATTGAAGACCCCAGATCTAGTTTCATCCATCCAGGCTGCGATATATATTCAAGAAAATAAAGACATCAAATGTACATCATTACTGCACAGATAATCATCCAATCTAAGAGATGATGGCTCTACCAGAATCATCAGTCTACACTCAGACGATTGTCTGTCCTATGTACATGAAAATGAATTTATAAAGTTGAACATGTGAATGCCTGCCTCAGCTAGATCATGAAGATAATATGAAGATAATGTATTGTATTGTATCTTATTACAGGTCACCTTCCAGCTCGAAAAAACTTCGGATCCTGATGACAAAGCATTTCACCCGATATCAAAAGATTAACGACCTCATGATTTAGGGGGAAACTGTTATATACATTTTTGGGCACTGCAACCCCAAGCATAAATGTCCATAAACCAAGGGCTCCTAAGTCCCTAAAGGTGTTGTTCCAACCCCTAAAGAATAAGGTCAACTGATTACAGCATCTCCTAGAAGTTCTCCATGAAAAACTACTCAGAACTGGTCAAAATTGGACCATTTCACCTGCTCCATAGGAAAAGTACGTTGCATCCCACCTGAATACACACAATAGGTGTGATGCATGTCAAAAAGCCCAAGATGTCTCATAATAAGGATGTCTATAACAATGTCAATCCGATTGTCAATCCTGGAAGAGACAATGTGGCCATATGGGGTGCACCAACATCTCCCCAAGAGGAGAAGGGACTAGGCTTTCCTCCAAGGAGAACTCCTTGGTTGGTGGACTCCATTTTTCTCAACTTAAGATCAATGTAGGAAAGGTGATGATTATTCCATTTAAAATAAATTTTTAGACGCTTTGACACAACTTGTTTTTGCAATTTTTAAGAGTCGAGAAAAAACAAAAGATGACTCTAGTCGCCTTCGATTTTTAATGAGCCTGAAGTGACAAGTGCTCAGATGGACATTTTCCGTTAAGGAGTCTGAGAAGGAACAAACGAGACTGCTCTAAAAATATAGACAGAGGGATTACCAAACCAATCACAAAGCTGCAGAATACTTTTTACGGTACGGCAGTCAATCTTCTCGAATGTTGTGTTTAGTGCATTGCAATCGATAGGGTGGTAGACACGACTTCCTATGGATAAAGGATAAAGCCTATTGTGGTCTACCAAAATATACTCGACGGTACGTGGGAGCACAAGTTCGTACTGGCGCTTATCGTCTCAAAGTGGAGGAATAACCCAACCAACAGTGAAAACAACAATTACCAGGCTTTACGACGCCGAAATACATCTCTAGCCTAGACTTCTAGATGTTGTGTGTTAGGTTCCAAAGCATTTTTAGATTCATTAAATTTATTTTATGGTTGATCTTGCTTAAGAAATTTTCCTTTCAGGTTCACCACGTGATGTAGACGTACAATTCCTAAAATGCAATCTAAGATGATAAACAGTCGTTTAATCTTCTTTCTGCAATGAAAATCCTAGCTACTAAGGAAAGAGAGATGGCGTTCTTTCAACAAAGAGCATAGAGCACAAACTATATGCACTGTCCTAAATCAAGCCAACAAACAGTCTAAATGCAAATGCACATGCATGTATTTTTTTTAGCCTTCTTAATGTGTGAATGATAAAAAGAAAGCTAAGCACAAATCTGAATTATTTTCCAAAGCGACAATTACTAACAAGTTTCTTTTCAAAACAAAATGAGGACAATGACGACACTTTGTTATTTGGAATTGAAAACTTTCTTTCGACACTTGAAAAACTACTAACTCAAATCAAATACAAGAGTAACAGTGTAATCGACTATCAAGAACAATCAGATTCTTTTCTATGACTGAAAACGACACTTGCGACACTTTCAAATCAAGAAACAACAGTACAATAACGCTACTTCTTTGTAAAGGAGAACTGAAAATGACTCAAAAATACATAAAAACATTTACAGTTCTTTTCACAATGGAGGCGAAATAACAGCAAGGAAAGGGGTTTCAAACAGAGGTGTACTGACTACAGGCAGCAAAACTCCTGAATAGAGCTTAAAAGAGTGAACATAGAAACCAAAATTTAGGAACAAGGCCTTGTCTGATCAGCGCACCTGTAACACAGTGAAACTGAAATGCAACACACCTACTACATTCGGGAAGTGCGATGCATTTGAAGTTCGCAGAATAGACAGTGCGCTGGACCAGGGACGAGACTTTGATTGGGTTCCGGGTCACAGTTTGCAGTTCAGTTCAGGGATTTAGGGCGAGAAAGTGGTAATCGGTAAATCAATCATAGGGGTAGATCTAAGGAGGTTACTAGAGCCACCACGAGGGCAATTAGAAAGCTTGTAAATCAATCGTTTAATTCATAAACAAAACCTGGAGCTTGAATGAAGCGGCGTTGATCTACTTTGCACTTGCATAGCAAATGCAGTTCGAAGGCTAGCTGGCTTGACTTCAGGTTCTGTCTGTAAGTTTATAAAGTAAACAAATGTAGATGAACAAACAATCTACTCGCTCCCCAGCGGAGTCGCCATTTTGTTATCAGGAAAACTAGTGTCTATGCAGAGCTGCTAGTCCCACTAAGGCTGGCAGCTACCTTAGAAGCAAAAACACTAAAAACTACTTTCATTTTCCTTTATGAGCAACAGATAAGAGAAGAATAAGGAGACCAATCTCTATCTCGCGCTTGGTTCCTTGCTCGATTCCTCTCTCTTCTGGTAGGTCTTTGCCACTCGCTTCTTTGTCTACCCAGCTTCAAGGAGTACTTGTAGAATCAAAGCAACATAATAACACTATCCAAGAACATAGATCTATTATCATAAACAATATAGGATGAGATGTACATTGACCGCACAAATGCATAAATCATCAATCATACAAGAATGTGGAGGAAAACTTGAATATCTTTATTGATAATCAAGAAAGAGCAAAGAGGATTACAACCAATTGTTCTGACCCAGCATCATCCTCTCAGAAAGAAAGCCCTTATTCACCTCATGAAAAGCTTAGATCACCCAACACTATGATATTGCACCAAGAAATCAACAACACTTCCTTACAAGATACAAAATTCCAGCCTTCGGATCTCTGGGATGAGGGATCCATATATAGATGTCTGCAAGGGAGGTGAGTCAGCTTTTGAAATTTGATTAGTGTCTTCTATCTGATATATCGTGTTGATAGAACTTCTCTCTGATGCCATCAAACATGGCATACGCCGACTTGTCACTAGGCTAGACTCACAGCTCGTCATACTAGACTGCTAGATGTTGTTAACGGGAAAACTAGTGTCTATGCAGAGCTGCTAGTCCCACTAAGGCTGGTAGCTACCTTAGAAACAAACACACTAAAAACTACTTTCGTTTTCCTTTATGAACAACAGATAAGAGAAGAATAAGGAGACCAACCTTTCGCTTGCGCTTGGTTCCTTGCTTGATTCCTCTCTCTTCTGGTAGGTCTTTTCCACTCGCTTCTTTGTCTACCTAGCTTCAAGGAGTACCCGTAGAATCAAAGTAGCATAACACTATCCAAGAACATAGATCTATTATCATAAACAATATAGGATGAGATGTACATTGACCACACAAATGCATAAATCATAAATCATACAAGAATGTGGAGGAAAGCTTGAATATCTTTATTGATAATCAAGAAAGAGCAAAGAGGATTACAACCAATTGTTCTGACCCAGCATCATCCTCTCAGCAAGAAAGCCCTTCTTCACCTCCTGAAAAGCTTAGATCACCCAACACTATGATATTGCACCAAGAAACCAACAACACTTCCTTACAAGATACAAAATTCTAGCCTCTGGATCTCTGGGATGAGTGATCCATATATAGATGTCTGCAAGGGAGGTGAGTTAGCTTTTGAGATTTGATTAGTGTCTTCTCTCTGATAGTTCTTAATTCCACTTGGAGATTGATGATCTCTTACTCATCCCTGGTCGAATTCAGAGAGGCAAGTGTCACAGGAGAGGTTTCTGGAAGATTCCATGCTCCTCCACCTTGCGGATTGACCCTGCCATTTGTCCTTTCTCGCCCATCGCACCCCATAGAAGGAATTTTTGACATGCATCGAACCTACTGTGTGTATTCAGGTGGAATGCAATGCACTTTGCCTATGGAGCAGGTAAAATGGTCCAGTTTTGACCAGTTCTGAGTACGTTTTCATGGAGAACTTCTGGGAGATGCTGTAATTAGTTGACCTTGTTCTTTAGGGGTTGGAACAACACCTTTAGGGACTTAGGAGCCCTTGGTTTATGGACATTTCTGCTTGGGGTTTCAGTAACAAAAAATGTCTATAACAGTTGCCCTGTAAAGCATGAGGTCGTTAATCTTTTGATGTCGGGTGAAATGCTTTATCATGAGGATCCAAAGTTTTTTCGAGCTGGAAGGCAACCCATAATAAGATACAATATAATACATTATCTTCATATTATTTTCATGATATAACTGAGGCGGGCATTCCCATGCTCAACTTTATAAATTCATTTTCATGTACATAGGACAGACAATCGTCTGATGATTCTGGTAGAGCCATCATCCCTTAGATTGGATGATTATCTGTGGAGCAATGATGTACATTTGATGTCTTTATTTTCCTGAATATATATCGTAGCCCAGATGGATGAAACTAGATCCGAGGTCTTCAATCTCGTTCGATCTTCAATCTAAGTACAAGTCGATCCATGTGAGAGATGCTCTGGAGTCGAACATGGAAAGATATCGCCTGATTACCAGCCAATGATGTAAGCTGTTAACAGGCGCGAGAGGAATCACTGATAATGATAATGATCCTCAAGGTACTGCAGTACAATTCACGTGGTGTGAATAAGGGACTTGGTGTCGAACACCACGCAAAATCTTTCGGTCGAAGGCCATTGATGTAAACTTGTCATCGGAAGTGAGAAACGTGCCATTGAGGCATGCAAGCTTCAAAGTACTGAAAGGGTTGTTCCTAGATCGACTTCTTGGATAATGAGCTGATGTCGACAAGAAGCAATCTATCATAGGAGGGCCTTAGTGAATCCCACATCAATGACATGGAACAAAGCAAATGATTTTAATGGATGTGAAAACGATCTGGTGATATACGGTTCAGGGTGGCGGTAATGAAAGAATGGAGTGAAAATGTATTATAGTGGGTGAGACACAAGTGAATTCTCTGAGTGACTTCTCTTGAACATATCTGCGACACTGACATGATGGATTGGTAGCATTAACCCCAAATGTGGATGGTGTGATGGAACCATGGTGATGTGACCAGTGAATGGAACAACCCAACCCGACTCGGATGCGGAGTGAAAGTGTCATGTTCAAGAGCGACTTGCTACCAACACAGTTTCTTCAAGTTTTCTTCCCAATTTTTCCCCAGTCATTGCTGACCAGTACCTCTTTATTTTTTTCAAGCTTGAGGAGGATAACATATGCTTGTTCTATAATTTTTCCTTTGGGAAAATCCATCGCTATGTTTTAACGAGCCTAGCGATAGTGAAACTCGTTCTTGTCTGTTATGGACAAGTTCGTCGCTATTAGGTTTTAACGAGTTTAGTGACAGAGATAACTCGGTCCTTTTCAATTTTAGAGAGTTTGAAAAGGGACGTAAAGGAAACTCCAAAAATCCTTTTTCGTCATCTAATCCCTTATGTCCGAAAAAGTATAAAATAATACAAAAGGGATGAATTTTCGGTAATTTTAACGAGCCGAACAAAACAAGCGCTCGATCTTTTTGTGTAATAATCCCTCAAGTCCAAAAAGATTAAAATATAAAGGAGGGATAGCACTTCCAGTCACTTTAACGAGCTGGAGGGGCCAATGGCTCGACAATCTTTTCATATTTTATGAGTCAGTTGAAAAGAGCTTAAAGGAGACTCGTTTTTTGAGGACCGAGTGATAGATTCCGGTAGCAGTTGATTCCAGGTAAGGTTTGGAATTTTCCAATCACGGCAGTGTCACAAGGATGGCTAACAAGATCACTCTTTGCAGCTGTTCCTAAAAAGGGGTAAACAATCAAGTGGAGGTGAATGATCGACCAATACAGAGTGGAGGTGATGATGAGAACACGACCAAGGCTTCAAAGGCTGAAGTAATACATTCACGATGGTTATTTACAGGAAATTGGTTCATTTTTTAATGAGCTTAAACGCTGGGGGTAACGCTTGCTCATTGCTTATGTGTATTTTTTAACGAGCTTGAGTTTCGCGTTAAAACTGCTCGATATAACGGTCATTTCCTGACTTTACCATTAATGAATTTGTTCCTTCAAAGGTTGTGCTGCATGCTTAATTGCTTCATCAAACTAGTTAGAAATGAACAATACATGTTTGGAAAATGAGTTAAGACACTAATATTTTACTTGAATTACATAAAAAGTAATTGGAAATTGGTTGTTTATGATAATAGATCTATGTTCTTGGATAGTGTTATGCTGCTTTGATTCTACAGGTACTCCTTGAAGCTGGGTAGACAAAGAAGCGAGTGGCAAAGACCTACCAGAAGGGAGAGGAATCAAGCAAGGAACCAAGCGCAAGACAAAGGTTGGTCTCCTTATTCTTCTCTTATCTGTTGCTCATAAAGGAAAACGAAAGTAGTTTTTAGTGTGTTTGTTTCTAAGGTAGCTACCAGCCTTAGTGGGACTAGCAGCTCTGCCTAGACTTCTAGATGTTGTGTGTTAGGATCCAAAGTGTTTTTAGATTCATTAAATTTATTTTATGGTTGATCTTGCTTAAGAAATTTTCCTTTCAGGTTCACCACGTGATGTAGATGTACAATTCCTAAAATGCAATCTAAGATGATAAACAGTCGTTTAATCTTCTTTCTGCAATGAAAATCCTAGCTACTAAGGAAAGAGAGATGGCATTCTTTCAACAAAGAGCATAGAGCACACACTATATGCACTGTCCTAAATCAAGACAACAAACAATTTAAATGAAAATGCACATGCATGTATTTGTTTTCAGCCTTCTTAATGTGTGAATGATAAAAAGAAAGCTAAGCGCAAATTTGAATTATTTTCCAAAGTGACAATTACTAACAAGTTTCTTTTCAAAACAAAATGAGGACAATGACGACACTTTGTTATTTCGAATTGAAAACTTCCTTTCGACACTTGGAAAACTACTAACTCAAATCAAATACAAGAGTAACAGTGTAACTGACTATCTAGAACAATCAGATTCTCTTCTATGACTGAAAACGACACTTGCGACACCTTCAAATCAAGAAATGACAGTACAATTACGCTACTTCTTTGAAAAGGAGAACTGAAAATGACCCAAAAATACATAAAAAAATTTACAGTTCTTTGCACAATGGAGGTAGAATAACAACAAGAAAAGGGGTTTCAAATAGAGGTGTACTGACTATAGGCAGCAAAACTCCTGAATAGAGCTGAAAAGAGTGAACACAGAAACCAAAATTTAGGAACAAGGCCTTGTCTGATCAGCGCACCTGTAACACAGTGAAACTGAAATGCAACGCACCTACTACACTCGAGAAGTGTGACGCACTTGAATTTCATAGAATAGACAGTGCACTGGACCAGGCACGAGACTTTGATTAGATTCCGGGTCACAGTTTGCAGTTCAGTTCTGGTATTTAGGTCGAGGAAGTGGTAATCAGTAAATCAATCACAGGGGTAGATATAAGGAGGTTACTAGAGCCACCACGAGGGCAATTAGAAAACTTGTAAATCAATCGTTTGATTCAAAAACAATAGAGGATCAGATGTACATTGACCACACAAATGCATAAATCATCAATCATACAAGAATGTGGAGGAAAACTTGAATAGCTTTATTGATAATCAAGAAAGAGAAAAGAGGATTACAACATATTGTTCTGACCCAACATCATCCTCTCAGCAAAAAAGCCCTTCTTCACCTCATGAAAAGATTAGATCACCCAACATTATGATATTGCACCAAGAAATCAACAACACTTCCTTACAAGATACAAAATTCTAGCCTTCGGATCTCTGGGATGAGGGATCCATATATAGATGTCTGCAAGGGAGGTGAGTCAGCTTTTGAAATTTGATTAGTGTCTTCTCTCTGATATATCGCATTGATAGAACTTCTCTCTGATGCCATCACACATGGCATAACCGACTTGTCATCAGGCTAGACTCACAACTCGTCATACTAGACTTCTAGATGTTGTTATCGGGAAAACTAGTGTCTATGTAGAGTTGCTAGTCCCACTAAGGCTGGTAGATACCTTAGAAACAAACACACTAAAAACTACTTTCGTTTTCCTTTATGAGCAACAGATAAGAGAAGAATAAGGAGACCAACCTTTGTCTTGCGCTTGGTTCCTTGCTTGATTCCTGTCTCTTCTGGTAGGTCTTTGCCACTCGCTTCTTTGTCTACCCAGCTTCAAGGAGTACCTGTAGAATCAAAGCAGCATAACACTATCCAAGAACATAGATCTATTATCGTAAACAATATAGGATGAGATGTACATTGACCACACAAATGCATAAATCATCAATCATACAAGAATGTGGAGGAAAACTTGAATAGCTTTATTGATAATCAAGAAAGAGCAAAGAGGATTACAACAAATTGTTCTGACCCAGCATCATCCTCTCAGCAAGAAAGCCCTTCTTCACCTCATGAAAAGCTTAGATCACCCAACACTATGATATTGCACCAAGAAACTAACAACACTTCCTTACAAGATACAAAATTCCAGCCTCTAGATCTCTGGGATGAGGGATCCATATATATATGTCTGCAAGGGAGGTGAGTCAGCTTTTGAGATTTGATTAGTGTCTTCTCTCTAATAGTTCTTGATTCCACTTGGAGATTGATGATCTCTTACTCATCCCTTGTCGAATTCAGAGAGGCAAGTGTCACAGGAGAGGTTTCTGGAAGATTCCATGCTCCACCTTGCAGATTGACCCTGCCATTTGTCCCTTCTCACCCATCGCACCCCATAGAAGGTCTTTTTGACATGCATCACACCTACTGTGTGTAGTCAGGTGGGATGCATGCACTTTTCCTATGGAGCAGGTGAAATGGTCCAATTTTGACCAGTTCTGAGTAGTTTTTCATGGAGAACTTCTGGGAGATGCTGTAATCAATTGACCTTGTTCTTTTAGGGGTTGGAGCAACACCTTTAGGGACTTAGGAGCCCTTGGTTTATGGACATTTATTATTGGGGTTGCAGTGCCCAAAAATTTCTATAACAGTTGCTCCTTAAAGCATGAGGTCGTTAATCTTTTGATGTTGGGTGAAATTCTTTATCATGAGGATCCGAAGTTTTTTTGAGCTGGAAGGCGACCTGTAATAAGATACAATACAATACATTATCTTCATATTATTTTCATAATCTAGCTTTATAAATTCATTTTCAGCTTTATAAATACATTTTCATGTACATAGGACAGACAATCATCTGAGTGTAGACTAATGATTCTGGTAGAGCCATCATCCGTTAGATTGGATGATTATCTGTGCAGCAATGATGTACATTTGATGTCTTTATTTTCTTGAATATATATCGCAGCCCGAATGGATGAAACTAGATCCGGGGTCTTCAATCTCGTTCGATCTTCACTCTAAGTACAAGTCGATCCATGTGAGAGATGTTCTAGAGTCGAACATGGAAAGACATCATCTGATTACCAACCAATGACGTAAGCTGTTAACAGGCACGAGAGGAATCACCGATAATGATAATGATCCTCAAGGTACTGCAGTACCATTCACCTGGTAAGAATAAGGGACTTAGCGTTGAACATCACGCAAAATCTTTCGGTCGAAGGCCATTGATGTAAACCTGTCGCCGGAAGTGAGAAACTTGCCATTGAGGCATGCAAGCTTCAAAGTACTGAAAGGGTTGTTCCTAGATCGACTTCTTGGATAATGAGCTGATGTCGACAAGAAGCGATCTGTCATAGGAGGGCCTTAGTGAATCCCACATCAATGACACGGAACGGAGCAAATGATTTTAATGGAGGTGAAAACGATCTGGTGATATACGGTTCAGGGTGGCGGTCATGAAAGAATGGAGCGAAAATGTATTATAGTGGGTGAGACACAGGTGAATTCTCTGAGCGACTTCTCTTGAACATATCAGCGACACTAACATGATGGATTGGTAGCATTAACCCCAAATGTGGATGGTGTGATGGAACCATGGTGATGTGACCAGTGAATGGAACAACCCAACCCGACTCGGATGCGGAGTGAAAGTGTCATGTTCAAGAGCGACTTGCTACCAACAAAGTTTCTTCAAGTTTTGTTCCAAATTTTTCCCTAGTCACTGCTGACCAGTACCTCTTTATTTTTGTCAAGCTTGAGGAGGATAACATATGCTTGTTCTATAATTTTCCCTTCGGGCAAACCCATCGCTATGTTTTAACGAGCCTAGCGATAGTGAAATTCGTTCTTGTCTGTTATGGACAAGTTTGTCGCTATTAGGTTTTAACGAGTTTAACGACAAAGATAACTCGGTCCTTTTCAATTTTAGAGAGTCTAAAAAGGGACGTAAAGGAAACTCCAAAAATCCTTTTTCGTCATCTAATCCCTTAAGTCCGAAAAAGTTTAAAATAATACAAAAGGGATGAATTTTCGGTAATTTTAACGAGCCGAACAAAACAAGTGCTCGATCTTTTTGTGTAATAATCCCTTAGGTCCAAAAAGATTAAAATCTAAAGGAGGGATAGGACTTCCGGTCACTTTAACGAGCTGGAGAGGCTAGTGGCTCGGCAATCTTTTCATATTTTACGAGTCAGTTGAAAAAGAGCTTAAAGGAGATTCATTTTTTGAGGAATGAGTGATATATTCGGGTAGCAACTGATTCCAGGTAAGGTTTGGAATTTTCCAATCACGTCAGTGTCACAAGGATGGCTAACAAGATCACTCTTCGTAGCTATTCCTCAAAAGGGGTAAACAATCAAGTGGAGGTGAATGATTGGCCAATACAGAGTGGAGGTGATGATGAGAACACGACCAAGGCTTCAAAGGCTGAAGTAATACATTAACGATGGTTATTTACCAGAAATTGGTTCATTTTTTAATGAGCTTAAACGCTGGGGGAAACACTTGCTCATTGCTTATGTTTATTTTTTAACAAGCTTCAATTCTACGTTAAAACTGCTCGATTAATCTAGTCGCATAATAAGGATGTCTCATATACAAAACAACATTATTTCAAAGCTTTTCCCCACATCCTTTCTTTATGCAGGTTAGGAAACGACCAATCCTACGAGTTTAAAGGGTTAGAGGGCCTATAAATTTAAAAAATAAATGGTCACTCTTCGCTTGCATGCCAAAAGGTTTGCATGCCCCCAGGTATAGTGAAATAGAGTTTCGAGGTTACCCCTCAATTTGCAGACAAAACATTTGTTTTATCGGGAAAGGCCTACCTTTTCAGGTTACCCCTCAATTTGCAGACAAAACATTTGTTTTATCGGGAAAGGCCTACCTTTTTCAGGTTACCAAAGATTGCTCTATCTGTACCACAAACAAAACACTTCTTCGGCGATGTCTACCGAAATAGACAAAGGTGAGTGGCGCAGATACCTCCACTCACATAACTTTGACGAGGGAATCTTATTCTAGCCTAATCCCATTTTCCTAAATGAATGGGTGTGTCAGACTAGTCATATATCCTTCGCGGAAACCTACCCTATACCTGAAGTTTTCCTGCCAAAGCAGACCAGGGTGCATGCCCCCTGGGTTTTAGTCATGCCCTCCAAATCACTCGCGCTCATCAGGAGGACGAATTGTGGATTGATGAGACATTCCTTGCGTGAAAAGACCATTCAGGGATGGTATATGACTATTTGCTATGCGTGAACCAGGGAATGAAAGCTGGTTTACGAGCTTGACCACTCTTCCTTCGTGCGGAAAACCCATTACTCTAAAGAGTGAGGAGACAATATCTCCCATGCAATAAATATAGTCTCGTCCAAGGAGTAGATTATAATCCAGGGGTCCTTGGACTACCATTACATTCATGTGAATAGTTTTCCTTCTCAATGTTATCGGCATATCGGGAAGGATCCCTAATGGTTGACTGGTTCCTTTGTCAAAGCCTGTTAGATTTCTCATCTCAGGCAAAAGCGATGGCGAACTAAGCGCTTTCCAAGCAGTTGAGGAAAGGATACTCATAGAAGCCCCTTCATCTATGATGGTACTGGCCATAACCATTCTATATACTTGAGCGATGATTCGGAATGGCACACTAGCCGGTAAACGGGGTCTGCCTAGTAGATTCCAGTCAAAGGAAACAACCAGGTTGCTTGGAGGTGGGATCGAATAGACGGCCGGGTAAGACTCTGACGAACTTCCTTCCTGTGGTAAAGGAACGGGTAGACTGCCCCCATGTTCATCGTAGTATGTGCTTACGAAGAGAATTTGAACGGTGTCGTTCTTGTTTTCTTCGGTGATTGTATCATCTGAAGATGGACCTTCTGAAGGCAAGACCGGGTCAATTGCTGCCTTGACCTTTTGACTTTCGTCTGGTATGGATTCAGATGGTTTATCTTCAATGATAGATGCTTCAGCCGACCACAAGGGTGTGTCAGCCGAATTTTCAACTAGCGATGGACTCGGCAAGAGTTTTTTGTATCCAGGAGGAAGCCATAACGATGAAACCGGACAGTCGTCCAAAACTCTTTTAGCTTCATCTAAGAAGGGACAACGATGGATAGCGTGATCGCCTTCACACAATTTACAAGGAAATTTATATTTTCATTTTTGTCCAGGGGCTTCACTTTCACTAGTTGACGGTGTCTGCTCAACATGATCGTCAGAGGTTGATGACACCGGATTGTGCAAATGAGGAGACCAGTCCCTTAAGATCCGAGGGATGCAAGGACAATCTCGATGATAGTGGTCTCCTTTGCAAATGACACATGGCGATTTAGGCCTAGTCGGTGCAGTGTGTGGATTTTCGCTAGACGATGCTTGGTTACCCCTTTTCGCCTTTGGCTCCTTCTTCTTCTTCTCTTTCTTCTTCTTCTCCTTCTTCTTCTCAGTTACTTGATTTTGGGCTTTACCAGCTTCATCAAGCGAAGAGGAAGGAGGAGAGGAAGAATTGGACAAAGTAGAGGGTTGGGGGGTAACTCTAATATCGTTTAGTTGCTGACTTGACTGTTCAGGAATCACGGTATTCTGAACGACAGAAGTTGAGAAGAGCCATACGGGCAAGCCGATTGTCAATCCTGGAAGAGACAATGTGGCCATATGGGGTGCACCAACATCTCCCCAAGAGGAGAAGGGACTAGGATTTCCTCCAAGGGGAACTCCTTGGTTGGTGGACTCCATTTTTTCAACTTAAGATCAACGTAGGAAAGGTGATGATTATTCCGTTTAAAATAAATTTTAGACGTTTTGACACAACTTGTTTTTGAAATTTTTAAGAGTTGAGAAAAAACAAAAGATGACTCTAGTCGCCTTCGATTTTTAATGAGCTTGAAGTGACAAGTGCTCAGATGGACCTTTTCCATTAAGGAGTTTGAAAAGGAACGAAAGGGATTGCTCTGGAAATCTAGACAGAAGGATTACCAAACCAATCGCAAAACTGTCGAATACTTTTTACGGTACGACAGTCACTCTTCCCAAATGCTGTGTTTAGTGCATTGCGATCGATAGGGCGGCATACATGGCTTCCTATGGATAAAGGATAAAGCCTATTGTGGTCTCCCAAAATATACTCGACGGTACGTGGGACCACAAGTCCGTACTGGCACTTATCATCTCAAAGTGGAGGAATCACCCAACCGACAGTGAAAACAATAGTTACCAGGCTTTACGACGCCAGAATACGTCTCTAGCCTAGACTTCTAGATGTTGTGCATTAGGTTCCAAAGCGTTTTTAGATTCATTAAATTTATTTTATGGTTGATCTTGCTTAAGAAATTTTCCTTTCAAGTTCACTGCGTGATGTAGATGTACAATTCCTAAAATGCAATCTAAGATGATAAACAATCATTTAATCTTCTTTTTGCAATGAAAATCCTAGCTACTAAGGAAAGAGAGATGGTGTTCTTTCAACAAAGAGCATAGAGCACACACTATATGCACTGTCCTAAATCAAGCCAACAACTAGTCTAAATGCAAATGCACATGCATGTTTTGTTTTTAGCCTTCTTAATGTGTGAATGATAAAAAGAAAGCTAAGCGTAAATCTGAATTATTTTCCAAAGTGACAATTACTAACAAGTTTCTTTTCAAAACAAAATGAGGACAATGATGACACTTTGTTATTTGGAATTGAAAACTTGCTTTTGACACTTGGAAAACTACTAACTCAAATCAAATACAAGAGTAACAGTGTAACCGACTATCAAGAACAATCAGATTCTCTTCTATGACTGAAAACGACACTTGCGACACTTTCAAATCAAGAAACGACAGTACAATTACGCTACTTCTTTGTAAAGGAGAACTGAAAATGACTCAAAAAATACATAAAAACATTTACAGTTCTTTGCACAATGGAGGTGGAATAACAACAAGAAAATGCATTTCAAACAGAGGTGTACTAACTATAGGCAGCAAAAATCCTGAATAGAGCTGAAAAGAGTGAACACAAAAATCAAAATTTAGGAACAAGTCCTTGTCTAATCAGCGCACCTGTAACACAATGAAACTGAAATGCAACACACCTACTACACTCGGGAAGTGCGATGCATTTGAAGTTCATAGAACAGACAGTGCGTTGGACCAAGGATGAGACTTTGATTGGATTCCGGGTCACAATTTGCAGTTCAGTTCAGGTATTTAGGCCGAGGAAGTGGTAATCAGTAATTCAATCACAGGGGTAGATCTAAGGAGGTTACTAGAGCCACCACGAGGGCAATTAGAAAGCTTGTAAATCAATCGTATAACTCATAAACAAAACCCGAAGATTGATTGAAGCAGCATTGATCTACTTTGCACTTGCATAGCAAATGCAGTTCGAAGGCCAGCTGGCTTGACTTCAGGCTCCGTCTGTAAGTTTATAAAGTAAACAAATGTAGATGAACAAACAATCTACTCGCTCCCCAGTGGAGTCGCCATTTTGTTATCGGGAAAACTAGTGTCTATGCAGAGCTGCTAGTCCCACTAAGGCTGGTAGCTACCTTAGAAACAAACACACTAAAAACTACTTTCGTTTTCCTTTATGAGCAACAGATAAGAGAAGAATAAGGAGACCAACCTTTGTCTTGCGCTTGGTTCCTTGCTTGATTCCTCTCTCTTTTGGTAGGTCTTTGCCACTCGCTTCTTTGTCTACCCAGCTTCAAGGAGTACCTATAGAATCAAAGCAGCATAACACTATCCAAGAACATAGATCTATTATCATAAACAATATAGGATCAGATGTACATTGACCACACAAATGCATAAATCATAAATCATAGAAGAATGTGGAAGAAAACTTGAATAGCTTTATTGATAATCAAGAAATAGTAAAGAGGATTACAACCGATTGTTCTGACCCAACATCATCCTCTCAGCATGAAAGCCCTTCTTCACCTCATGGAAAGCTTAGATCACCCAACACTATGATATTGCACCAAGAAACCAACAACACTTCCTTACAAGATACAAAATTCCAGCCTCTGGATCTCTGGGATGAGGGATCCATATATAGATGTCTGCAAGGGAGGTGAGTCAGCTTTTGAGATTTGATTAGTGTCTTCTCTCTGATAGTTCTTGATTCCACTTGGAGATTGATGATCTCTTACTCATCCCTGGTCGAATTCGGAGAGGCAAGTGTCACAGGAGAGGTTTCTGGAAGATTCCATGCTCCTCCACCTTGCGGATTGACCTTGCCATTTGTCCCTTCTCGCCCATCGCACCCCATAGAAGGGATTTTTGACATGCATCACACCTACTATGTGTATTCAGGTCGGGTGCAATGCACTTTGCCTATGGAGCAGGTGAAATGGTCCAGTTTTGATCAGTTCTGAGTAGTTTTTGATGGAGAACTTCTAGGAGATGCTGTAATCAATTGACCTTGTTATTTTAGGGGTTGGAACAACACCTTTAGGGACTTAGGAGCCCTTGGTTTATGGAAATTTATGCTTGGGGTTGCAGTGCCCAAAAATGTCTATAACACATACCACTCCAAGAAAGAATCTCCAACAGCAGCAACAACACTTGAGACATCAACAAAGGACTTGATCACATAGAAACAACAATGGTCAAATACCACGAGGACAAGAGAAGGTATACACAGGAGTAGAAAAACATTACAAGACAAATGCCCTTGGTGATAGTACAAAGGTCCTGCACCCCAACATGCACACCCCTACATCAGTGAATCACGAGGTACGCATAGGTATGAAAATCTGTCATCTCTTCCCGATGTGTAAATATTGAAAAATGTATGAATTTTGAGAAGAAGTATTTTTATAATCTATAGGTCACCAACTAGCTTGGCCACCCTCATTCAATAAACAAAAAGTGATTATGAGCCCTCATGTAATGTGGAGGTGTCACATCAGTCAAGATGAGATTACAAGGAGTGGGTATTGATTACAAGGGATGAGGGAATGATTACTCCAGGTGGGGAAAATGGTCCAAAAGAGGAAACCTCGTGCCTTTGCCAAGTCATCACAGTGCTCCAAGCCCTAGCCAAAACTGTAATATAATGTATTGAGTCTCAAATTCTCTTGCATATATGCTCATTTTAAAAATAGTTAAGGTGAGGATGAGTCTCGGGAGCCATCGAGGAGAGTTAAAACTTGCTCAATTTTTTCTACAAGAGGAAGCTACATGAAGCCTTCAAATGCTACAGGAAGATTGAAAAATTCCTAGAGGAAGCCTGAAAGGGTGAAAGAATGCTACCAAGGGTCGATTTGGTCTCCAATTATCCTTATCCTAGGCCATGTGGTAAAAATTAAGTGCAACCTCTCATTCATCTATGCATAACTTATATGCTGGTGCACCTTGAATTCTAGAGGAAATATCAGTCATTTTGTGAATTGAAAGAACTTGTCTGGTTGTAGAATAGAGGGATTATAACAAATTGGCATCAACTAGGAATTTCAACCCTCTACTTCCACTGAATTACACATCAAAGCAATTACATAAAGCATCCCTCGTTCACCTAATTGAAAATAGAGGAAAGAGGTGGGAGGGGGATTCAATAGAAGGGAGGCTACAAACACTAAAATAATTCATCTTCACCCTCCTATATTAGAATTTTTTCAAAAACATCAGTGGTTAGGATTCTTTGAACTACTGAAGGGATATGATGATGAAATTACATATGAATTTTTAATGGCCCTAAACTCTCAGACAAGAGTCAGTGCCACCAATGTGGTGAGGGGATTAGCTATTTCAATCAACCTGGAGCTAATTAGCAGGGTGACAACCCTTCCCGTAGGGATCCAATGGAGAAGAGAAGAGAAAACCTCTAGTGCCATTTCCAAAAATAAATTCTTCACTGTTGATGAAAAACCAATTGAAGACAAGAATGGAGTTAGGAGGGAAAGCCTACACTATCCCTGGGATGAGGTGGCCTCCCATATCCTAAAATACAAATCCTGTGATGGAAGGATGAGTGTAGTCTATGGCTACCATTTTAGATTACGCCATGAACTAAGTTTTCAAGTAGAATTTCCCCTAGCCCAAAGACTCAGTGTACCATATTTCCTCCTATAGTCCGTTAGGGACATCAGCCAAAATGTGAGAGAGGGAAATCATCAACACCTAGGCCACCATGTCCTCATCAAAATAATAGTGGTACATGATTTGAATAAAATAAGGATCCCATTCCTTTGTCCAAATTCGTGGATATGGATATATATACCTTCATTTTCATTCAAACTGTCACACCATGTGAGACCCCAACCTCTAGTGTTGGAAGAAGAGAGGGGAAAGAAGAATGAAGAAGAGGAAATGAAGCAGTGGATAGACATAGAGAAGGATGTAAGCTTCTATCCTCAAGAAGGCACACCATCAAGATAACCTTGGGATGTTAGAGAGGCCACCAGGGCCATGAAAGGCATGGAGATAGATGAATGAGTTGCTCAGAGGACAAGCAACAATTTCAGTAGGGGGATGATGATGAGGCTCATCAATAGGTATATCATAAGAGTCATAATGCCATCCTCTAGCTTTAAAATAATCTCTTTCTCACATTTATTTACAAATTTTGTTATATTATGCTTAGTGTGAGGAGTAAAATATGTGTTGTTATGTCATGTGGCCTAATATGTTTTAAATGTTGGAATTTGAGAAATTTTGAGATAATTTGAATCCAGGAGATCGTAGTAGACAACAATGAGAGATTCTTGGAAATTGTCTCCCTTCTTAAATGCTTAAATCATTTAAAGATCACCACTTTATCTATCATCAACTCAAGGTCATTGGCAGCCAAGCCAGTGCAGTTCAAGGAAGATCTAGATCCACCTTTCTCAAGTTTGGGAGACAAACATCTCTATTTTCTAGGGAGCTATTGGTAGCTACCCTTTTATATAAATAAACATGCCAAGGAACTCATTAGGATTCAAATTTTTGTTATATCTAAGAGGCTATTGAGCTCAAGCACTTGTAACTGCTATTTTTATTATTATGTGATGTATTTGACATTTCTGTAATGATAATGAAATTTTGCTTAGTGATCCATCATTGCGTTAGTCCAGAGGCTGAAGACCTTGGGTTTGGGCCCAACCCCAGTAGCTTAGGTCAATCTTATGTATGCATATTTCTTTTAGCTTAGAATGTTTGATTAATTATTGCATCTTAGTAGAATATAGTTCCTCAAAAAGTCTGTGACTGTGGCCTCTATCTCATCTCTCTCATGGGAGCATGATTAGAGGACTCCACCATCACAACCCAAAAACATTATGTGATTTCTTGGAAAAGTCTACATTTGTTATCTTTATTTACATATGATTGTTGTATCTTAGAATTTAATTCATTGCATATATTAGATTTCTTAGCATCAGTTAGATAGTTTCCAAATTCAACTCATCTTTTCCACCATTGGTTGTAATATTTTGTAAATGAAAATAAGAACAAGTGCATGTGATGTTGCAGGATTGTTGGACCTGCAGGCAAGGGATATTTTCACCATTTCCATCTAGGACTTCTCCACTCTCTTTTGATGAATGTCAACTGATTTTCTTGATCTCCTTTTTTAGGTCACTCTAATCAGCCTCCTAGTCCAAAAACTGGCCTTCCTAAAGTGTTGAGCCTAGCTAGGGGTTAGGTCACCCTCCACCCATACAAAACAACCTTCATACATATTTCCATCCATTGATTCCATCATTATTACCTTCCAAACCCTCTCGTCACCCTTCGTGTAACATTTCAGGACTTCCTGTAGAAATACAAGAATCCTGTAGCAACTTCCTATAACACACTTGTAGCAGCATGTTTTGCCCCTGTTTTGACATGAAATGGCAGTGTAGCTTAGTATAGGAGTAGGTTAAGCCCCCCATATTGGATTCCTAGGCCATTCCCTCAATTCCTTTTCCTTTACTGCAAGAGAAAATAACATTAGTTCCTTCATCATACATTTGGAAATTAGGGCATTAATTAATCTGTAAGGGTGAAATAGATAAATGATGCATGAATTACTGAGTTGTGAGTTGGTAGCTAGATGGTTGATTGAAATTACTGTAATTTCTTGGATTGATTTAGTAGCATTTACAAGTTGACAACATTTACAAGTTAGAGTTGAAAAGAATTTACTTTTTCTGCACTAGGATTAGCTTTTGAATCATTCTTTTAGTAGTTAATCTCCCCTAGTTGAGTAGAAGAATGGTCTTGGAGCCCTAATGATAAAATTACCTAGTTGAGGGTGGCATGAGTAGAATTCCATCTAATCCATATATAGCATTGTCACCGCGAAGTTTGTATGAACCCCGAGTTGATAAATTGAGTTGAGGAGTCTTTAGGAATTGCAACACTCTTGGTGCAATAACAGGGCTCGCCACATGAAAATGGAAATTATGCAAAAAATTAGATGGAAACAAAATAAAATCACACACACACACACATAAGACACAAGATATGCTCTGGGAAACCCTTTCGAGAGAAAACCTTGTTGGAAGGTGAGGTCACTTCACTCTCTTTCTCTGCTTGGAAAATAAGACTGCAATTACAAAAAGGTATTGTGTGTGGCCCGTGGGCTGCTATAGTGCTTAGATCCTCTCTGTGTTCCTTCCTCCTATCTCTCCTGGCTATTTTTTCTCAACTATGGAATAAAATTCTCTCAAAATAATGAAATGCCTCTTTCTCCTAGTGGCCTGATCATAACACAGCCTGATAGCCTACTAGTGGTTAAGTTTGCCTACATCAACTCTTAACTAGAGTTACAATATAGAATCTTCTAGAAAATTTTACATAAAAAACACGTGTCTATCCCCTTTTCCATGAATAATGGGGGTTGACACAACATCCTCCCAAATTATAGGTGTGAAAATAGGAAGGCCAACTTCTGAGTGGCATAACTTTTGCATATGAAATCTGATTGATGTACTTCATGCATCATTGGAAAGATAATTGTGTGTAGAATAGCATGAAATGGTGTTGTGCTAAAGTGAAAATTTTTAACCCCCATAAAAATGTCGTTTGATGCCTCAAAATGCTACCAGAAGGTTTCAGACCCCATTTTGCCGAACTCAGTCCCACCAGTAAAAATGGTCTGTGAGATAATTCATCCACTTTTTCCACTACAAATACATTGAGATGGATGAAAAACAATATAATGATTGAATCCATATCACACCTCCCCATTTTGGGATAATTTTGGTCCCAAAAATATTTTACTAAATGAGGTGAGGAAATGTTTCGTCCACCTTCTCTTCGGTGTACCATTTAGCTTTCCACGGAAGTTGCCCCTTCAACCCAATATGTTAAAGGTCATGTTGGCCCTATTCTATAGATATGGACCTATTATGCAGAACTACATCTTCTGTCAACTCTTCCTAGGTGTCAACTCTTCATGATATATCATGGAAGGCTCATAGAGTTTCAAATTCTCTACATTCACAACTAAGCAAATGTGCATATATGGTGGTAAACTAAGTTGATAGCCATTATCACCCACCTTTTCCAGTATCTTAAAGGGAGCATACCTCAGAGCCTTGATTTTCTTACTAGGCCCTTGCAATGTCTCCTTGTTCAATTGTATCCATACTTTGTCTTCCACCTTGAATGATTTCTTTGTTCTGTGATAATCATGCTTGGCCTTATACTTCTCCTATGACTTCTGCAGTGTGCCTTGTAGTTGTATATGGATCTTCCCAATCTTATCTATTAATTTTTCAGCCCTCAAATCATCTCCTATAATATCTTCCCTCACTCCTCCTTTCTACCCATATGCAATTTCCAATGGTGAAGGCTGAAAATATCCAAAACAAGTTTCAAATGGGGACTTTCCTATAGAAGCGTGGATTGATCTGTTGTAATAATGTTGTATATAAACCATATTTTCATCCCATGTATTTGTATGCTTCTAATTGTATCCCCTTAGAAGTTACACCAAATTCTTGTTGACTACTTTTGTCTACCCATCTGTCTATGGATGGAATGTTATAGATCTCTTCAACTTTGTGTCCATCTTCTCCCACAATGTAGTCCAAAATGCACTAAGAAATATTGTATCCTAATCGAAATGATTCTCTATGGTATCCCAAAGTGAACCCAGACCTATCCAAAGAACAAGTTTGTTGCTTCTTTTCTATTGATGGTATTTTTACAGGGCATCAAAACACACATCTTGTTGAACCTGTCAACTACCATGAGAAGGTAGTCATGTCCCTTTCTGGTTTTTGGTAAACCTACCACAAAGTCAATGTAAATTATTTCCCAAGGATGAGTAGATACATGTAAGGAATGATATAGACCCTATTTCCCATTGTTAGATTTGCTGGTACAACAATGTAGGTTTTAACCCTGTACAGAAATTACCTGCATATGAATTCTAAAACATAGAAAATAAACAGTGCGAGAGCAGAACACATAAAACACATATACACAGATATTTTCCCCTAGATCCCAAAACCGAGACTACCAGCTTGATTTTTCATTATTTTCCTTTCAATGTTACAATACATATTTATACATGCCGAAGCATCCAATACCATGGACTGAAAACCATCCATCGCATCCAATACCATGGACCAAAAACCATCATGTCCAATAAACATGTGCAAAAATCATGCACAAAACCATAGGTGGGTCCATCCAACCTAACATAGGGTCGAAAACCAAAATTTTCCAGGGCGCTGCCCCGAACCCCATAAAGTAGGGTTACGGGTGCCCTTCAAACCCCCCATTAACTACATGGAAAGAATATAACACAACCCAACATTCTCCCTCTTGTTGTTTTCTTTCCACAGGGGACCAAAGGAGAGCTTAGTCATTTTCCCAACCCGGAAATGCTCATTGTCTCTCTACACCAAGAGAACTTCTCAGAGCTCACAGATTTTGTCAATGCATTTGCAGTATTCTTCAAAGTGTCTGCCTTTACCAACAACACCTTTTTGTCTTCTATCATATCCCTCACAAAGTGATACTGAACATCAATGTGCTTTGTCTTTGAATGATATGCAGGGTTCTTTGCCAAGAAAATTGCACTTTGGCTGTCACAGTCTATCCTTATAGCTTCCTATACTAACCCCATACTTGAACACAATCTCTGCAACCAAACTGCTTCCTTGCTTGCATGAGTGGCTGCCATGTATTCTACGTCTGTAGTTGATAGTGCCACTATAGATTGTTTCTTACTCATCAAACTGACCGCACCTCCAAATAGGTTAAACACATACCCACTTGAAGATCTTCTCTGATCCAGATCTCCAGCCCAGTCTGCATCAACAAAGCCATGAATATCCAACACTCTATCCAATCTTGGTCTTCCTTGGTAGCACAAACCATAATCACTAGTGCCAAGCAAATACCTAAAATTCACTTCACTGCTGCCCATTGCTCCTTTCCTGGTTTTGACATAAATTTGCTTAATACTCCCACTGCATGTGCAATGTCTGGTCTAGTACAGACCATTGCATACATCAGGCTACTGACTGCACTTGCATATGGAACACGGGACATGTCCTCTTCCTCTTCTTATGTCTTGGGACATTTTTCAGCAGATAACCTCACACCTACAGGAATAGGAACCTTCACCGGTTTACTATCCTACATATTAAACCTCTGCAGTATTGTCTTGACATACTTCCTCTGGTTTAACTAGAGCTTTCTATTTGCTCTATCTATTTTAATTTCCATGCCCAAAGTATAGTTTCCAGCACCAAGATCTTTCATGTCAAATTTGGAGGACAATTGGGTCTTCAAATCTTGGATAATTTCCTTGTCATTTCCAACTAGCAACATATCATCCACATACAAGACCAAATAAATAACATGGTCACCATTTAATTTAAAATACATAGAGTGATCTACTTTGCTTCTGGTGAAGCCAAGTCCCCGTATAAATGTATCAAATTTTTGATACCACATCCTTGGTGACTGTTTTAACCCATATAGAGACTTCTTTAACTTGCATACCAGTTCTTTCTTACCCTTCATCACAAAGCCTTCAGGTTGCTTCATGTAGATTTCCTCTTCTAAATCCCCATGAAGAAATGTTGTCTTCACATCCATCTGTTCTACCTCAAAATCAAAAGCAAAAGCAACAGATAAAAGTAATCTAATAAAAGTTACCTTGGCAACAGGAGAAAAAATGTCACCAAAATCAATTCCTGGCACCTAGGAATAACCTTTTGCTACCAACTGAGCTTTTTATTTCTCCACTTTTCCTTCTACATTTGTCTTCTTTTTGAACACCCATTTGCTGCCAATGGGTTTCCTTCCAGCCAACAACTCCACCAAATCCCAAGCCTCATTTTTGTGCAAAGATGCCATTTCATCAACCATGGCCTCTTTCTAGAGTTTTCCATCCTCTGAATCCACTACTTCCTTCACAGTTCTGGGATCATCATCAGTAACAGACAAAGCAAAATTTGAATAGAAAGAATATGGACTATACCTTTCTGGCTTCCTTCTTTCTCGAACTGATCTTCTTACACCCGGAGTTTGTGGCTCTTCATCTTTTGATTCCTCATCTGCTGTAGAGTCTGATTCTTTCTCCTTTATCTCAAACTCTATCTTCTTAGGTTCATTTCGTTGGACTTCATGTTTAATAACATATTTCACCTCTTTGAACACCACATCTCGGTTGTACACAACCTTCCGTGTGACTGGGTTCCAAAGCCTATAACCCTTTAAACCATCCTTATACCCAATAAGTATGCACTTTTCAGATTTACTATCCAACTTGGTTCATTTCTCCTTTGGAACATGTACATATGCATCACATCCAAATACTCTCAGATGTGAAAGAGAGGGTTTCTTACTAGTCCATACCTCTTGTGGAGTCTTATCCTTCAACGCTACTGAAGGTGACATGTTGACTAGGTAACATGCAGTATCCACCGCCTCTGCCCAGAATTCCTGTCCTAACCCGGCACCACTAAGCATGCTTCTTGCCGTTTCCATCAATGTCTTATTCTTTCTTTCTGCAACTCCATTTTGCTGAGGTGTATATGGAGTAGTCTTCTACCGTGCTATACCACACTTCTTACAGAATTCTTCAAATTCCTTACTGCAAAACTCTCCACCGTTATCTGTCCTCAACACCTTTATCTTCTTCTCTGTCTAGTTTTCCACCAGAGCCTTAAATTCTTTAAACCTTTCAAAGACTTCATATTTCTTCTTAAGGAAATATATCCATGTATTCCTTAAGAAGTCATCTATAAATGATAAATAGTACACAGGCTTACCCAGTGATGGAACCTTCACAGGTCCAAACACATCATTGTGCACAAGTTCTAATATCAGTTTCGCCCTCTTACTACCAGAGGGGAAGCTCACTCGATTCTGCTTCCCATATACAAAATTTTCACAAAAATCAAAATCCAGAGATCTATTACTCATACCTTCTACCATACCTTTACCATGAAGTATCCAAAGGCCCTTTTCTCCAATATGTCCAAGCCTTTGATGCCACAGCATGGTTTTCTCTCCAAAGACCACTAGATTTTCTGCTCCACTTTCAGGAACCACAAAACTATTGCACCCATCAATAACAGTGCTACCTTGCAACTTGTACAGAGTTCCAATCTGAACTCCCCACATCAATACCAGTGCTCCTCGAACCATCTTGCAAGTATCCTTCTTGAACACTGTTTTTACACCTGCATCATCCAACTTGCTAACAAAAATCAGATTTTTGGCTAATGCAGGATTATGTAGAACACCTGGAAGCGTTCTAACCCTTCCACCTTGCAACTTCAACTTTACTTTTCTGCGACCAATGATTCTAGCCTTCCTGTCATCCCCCAAGAAGACATCACCACCATCATATTTCTCATACTTGCAGAACCACTCTCTATGGGGAGTGAAGTGAAATGATGCACCTGAGTCAATCAACCATGCCTCATTATCTACATGTGTACTTGAAGAAGCCAAGTACACATCCCCACCTTCATCTAAGGTGATTTTTGGCTCTGCAGAAGGAGCATCATCAGATCCCTTTCCTTTATCAGGAGCTTTAGATTTACAGTCCCTTTTGAAGTGCCCTTCCTTTCCGCATTTCCAACACACCACCTTTACATGTTTTCCTGGAGATTTAGATCTCCCTCTAGATTTAGATCTCCCACTCGAATGACTTATTTTTGTTTCTATTCTGGGACTGTCCTCATATAGACAAGGCATCACCATTCTAGCTCTCCATATTTTTCCGTCTCATCTCCTCCGTTAGCAAGGATGAGACAATTTCATCAAAATGCAAGGTAGTTGCATTGCTACCTATTGCAATGACTAGACTATCCCACGAATCTGGTAGAGAACACAACAAACTAATGCACTTATCTTCATATGAAATTTTAATATCAACAGATGCTAACTGACTTGCCATAGTATTAAATGCATTCAGATGCTCTGTCACCGAGTCTTCATCTTTCCTCCTCAGGTTATACAACTTTTTTTGCAGGAATAGTTTATTCACCAGAGACTTAGATTGGTACAAAGTCCCTAACTTGTCCCACAAAGCCTTCACTGTAGCTTCCCCTGATACATTCAGCAATACTGAATTTGAGACACACAATCATATTGTGCTCTTTGCCTTCCGATCGAACTTCTTCCATTCTTCATCGGACACTCCCATTGGTTTAGTACCTAGATCTACCGCGATCCACTGGTCTTTATCCACAAACAAATCCTCCATCTTGAGTTTCCACAACTCAAAAATCCGACCATTAAATTTCTCGATCTCTATCTTTCCATTGCTCGCCATCTTCTCCACCACCAGAATCGATCTCGCAGATCTCCCACTGAATAGGGTCTACCACATGCCCGAGCGAAAACCCTCAGCAATAAAGGCGTCCCCTTGAAGCCAAAACTGCTCTGATACCAAATGTAGGTTTTAACCCCGTATAGAAATTACTTGCATATGAATTCTAAAACACAGAAAATAAACAGTGCAAGAGCAAAACACATAAAACACATATACACAGAGATTTTCCCCTGGATCCCAAAACCAGGACTACTAGCTTGATTTTTCATTATTTTCCTTTTAATGTTACAATACATATTTATACTTGTTGAAGCATCCAATAACATGGACCGAAAACCATCCATCGCATCTAATACCATGGACCGAAAACCATCACGTCCAATAAACATGTGCGAAAATCATGCACAAAACCATAGGTGGGTCTGCCCAACCTAACATAGGGTCCAAAACCAAAATTTTCCGGGGCGCTGCCCCGGACCCCATAAAGTGGGGTTACGGGTGCCCTTCAAACCCCGTGTTAACTATGTGGAAAGAATATAACACAACCCAACAAAAAAAGCTTCCATCCCCTTATGAACCTAGCTACCTGCTCTTGCATCTTGGGCCAATACACATACCTCTCCATGTTAGCCATTGTCTTCCCTACACCAAAGTGCCCTGCAAAATTGCAGGTGTGATCCTCTCTAATCATCTATTGTCACTCACCTTTTGGAACACATAGCTTATCTTTCTGGTAGAGTAGTCTATCCTAAAGATGGTAGTCAATGGTGTTGTTGCCATTGTGCACATGAATCTGACTCTAAAATTGCTGATAGACCTCCTTGAAGTCCCCATCCTCTAAATATACCTCTTTGCATGCATCATGGATGAATGGCTCCATGTGCATAAGAGTCCCCAAAGTTGTAATCTTTGATGTGGGTGGCTTTGAAAGCATGTTGACAAACTTGGTTATTTTCCCCTTCTTATACTTGATCACCAAATGAAACTACTGTAAAAACCCCATCCACTTGTAATCCCTAGTCTGTTCTATCTTACTGTGGTCTTGGAAGTACTGTAACGATTTGTGATCTATGTGGATTACTGTCTCCTTTTCCATGAGATAGTGCTTCCACTTCTTCACAACCTACAACATCTCATATAGCTCCTTATCATAGGTAGGGTAGTTAATAATTTCCTTGTGAAATACTTCAGAGGTAGCGAACAAGCTTTCCTCTCTACTTCAAGATAGCTCCCATAACATACCAACTTGCATTTGTATCCATTTGAAAGGGGTGCTGTAAGTTTAGTAATGCAAGAATTAGAGTTTGACTGATATTCTTCTTTAACTCCTTGAAAGCCTTCTACTGACCTTTTCCCCACTGGAAAATCTTACTAATTGTTTTTATAGCATGGACCGGTGTTGCTACCACTGAAGATGAGGATATGAACTTCCTTAGGTATATTTTCTCCTGCATGAAATTCTTGATCTCATAAACATTAGTAGGAACCATCCATTACATGATTGCCTCCATCCTTGAAGGATCTATCTTCGATTCTCCTCCACCGATCACATACCTAAATACACCATGGACTATTGCGTAAACTCGCTCTTCTTGATATTTTCTAGTAGTTGGTTCTTCTTCAATGTTTCTAGTACTTGTGTAAAATGTGAAATATGCTCTTCCTAGGTAGGACTATATAACAATATATCATCCAAATAGAAATAACAAATGAATCTATAAAAGGACACAATACATCATTCATTAATCTCGTAAATGTAGCTGGTGCATTACATAGGGAAAATGGTATAACTAACCACTAATACAAATTTTGTATGGTTTTGAAGGTGATCTTCCATGTATCTTATTCTTTGACTTGAACCAAGCGATATCCAGACTTCAAGTCTAGCTTGGTGAAGTACTTTGCTTTTTGCAACTGATCTAGTAGATCATATATCCTGGGTAGGGGGTATGTATTCTTGAATGTGATTTTATTCAACGCCTTGTAATATATACACATCTGCCAAGTCCCATCCTTCTTCAAAACAATGATGATGGGTGACCCGCATCGAGATTTACTCAGTCGAATGACACCCTTTTCCACTAGCTATTGGAACTATTTCTTCATCTCACTTGCTTTTATAACGGACTACCTGTACAACCCAATATTTGGAGATGGGGAGTCAAACAATATCTAGATCTCATGTTCCACTTCTCTCTTTGGTGGTGACCCTTTGGGATCTTGGAACACCTCCCTGTATGCCTATAATAACTCCTCCAATTGTTGTTTTTGTTTCTTAGTACATCCCTCTAGGGATTCCTTTCCTCTTATTAACTCCTCTTCAAACTGTTTTTCTCTTAAAAACAATAAAACATACTTCTTGCTAGAACTGATCAATTTCTTGTCTTGGTTGGCACTTACCAGTGAAATTTTTGAGTTTCCTTTGTGCACGTTGATGATAAATGATTTTCAATCCTTGACGTGTCAATACTGATTGGATCTCCTCATGAATATTTCATCTTTCATGTACATGTATGGACTCCCAAACATGAATCCACATACAACAAGGGGAACCACATATAAATCTACTTCATCAATAAAATCAACGCTAATAGAAAATATAATTTTACACTTTTTTGTTAGCTTCGGCCCTGCATCCTTATTTACCCATCCTAGTGGATATGGGTTTGGATGATCACAAACTTCCAGTCCCAACTTCTTGACCAACTCTGTTGTAATGAGATTCACCCGTGATCCTGAGTCTAACAGAGCATCAATCTTCTTCTTCTTGACCTATATCTTTATATGAAAGAGTTCTATCATTTCTTTCTATTCCTATGGCTGAAGGCTACTCAGATTCACCTCCTACTGCATTGATGTACAAACAATCTTCTCATCCAAATCTGAGCTCCTTTCAAGTTGGTTTCTCGAATCTGTAGCCATGAGATTCTTCTTCTTGTTCTTCAGGTTTAGCTCTAGATGAAACATCCAACACTTTTCCTATGTATCGCCATCAATGTTGAAATGGTTGCAGTGGTTGCTAGGATCTTTGCACTAGTGTGCTATGGCTTCCGTCTTTTATCTTTTCCCCCTTTTTTTTCTTCTTCCCCTCCATAGAAGCTTCTTGTTTCTCCTTTCTACTTAGATCCACTTGATTGTGTTCTTTTCATGCCTATGTTCTCCATGTATTTTGCTTGTACACAAGCCTTGTCCACTGATTTGGCCTCAAACAACATCGCTTGCTCACGCATATTTCTATGAAGACCCCCCAAATACTTGAGGCTTACGTCTGGTTTCTTTGGAGAGATACTAAATATTATAGCCATCTTCCTAAATTCTATGGTGTACTACTGCACTCTTTGGCATGACTTTTGTTTGAAGTAATGTCACCGAATCCACTAGTCCTCCATGTACCCAAGGGGATAAAACTGTGACTTAATGAAGGCTTTGAAATATTCCCACTTAGCCACTAGAGGTTCTCCCTCCAAAGTTAGGGTTTCCTTGTGGCTCTCCCATGAAGCTAGTGCATGGCCCTCCAATTTCAGCCACACAAATGATATTTTCTCTCCTTCGTCAATCTGATGGACGCTGAAATAAACTTCCAATTGTTGAAACTAACGGTTCAGCTTTAGAGCATCAATATATTCATCTTATGGATTGATATTGATTTTTTCTTCCATTTTTAATAGGGATTGATTCATGACACTCAAACTTGGTTGATCTTTTTCAGGTTCTTTCTTCGACTGGTTCTTCATTTCTCCTTGGTATTTTGATCCCCATTCTAATTTTTCCTCTACATTCAAACCCCTATATTCTCCAAATATTCATAGCTTTCTATTCAAGGCTGCCATGAGGAGGCTTACATTAAAATTGATATTTGCAACTTGTCATGTGAGGCACGTAAACCTCACCTCTAAAGGATCACAAGGTTCATTTACAAATTCATCGACCATGATTAGGGTTTTATGATTTTCCATCCTCATCAATCTAGATCCATGTAATATCCAAAAAATACCCAAAGAAACCCACTTTGATACCAAATTATCTGTAAAATTCTGTGGATATTCCACTAGAAAGCTCATCACAATAAGATCTGATAAAAATATATTAAAATTATGAATTATTTTCACTATTACAGTTTTATTAAATTTTAAGATTTTTAAGTTTAACTATAATTAGTGCATGCATGAAAATGGAAATTATGAAGAAAAGTAGATAATGTAAAAATAAGTACACACACACACACACATAATACACAAGATATGCTCTAGGAAACTCTTTCAGGAGAAAATCGAGCTGGAAGGTGAGGCCACTTCTCTCTCGTTCTCTGTCTGGATAATAAGGCTACAGGTACAAAAAAGTAATTTCTGTGGCCCGTGGGATCCTACAGTGCACATATCCTCTCTTTGTGCTCTACCTCCTATCTCTCCTAGATATCTTTATTCAACTATGGAACAAAATTCTCTCGAAAGAATGGAATTCCTCTTCCTCCTAGTGGCTCGGCTATAACACAACATGATAGCCTACCAGTGGTTAAGTTTGACTATATCAACTCTTAACTAGAATTAGCATGTGGACTCTTATAGAATATTTTACATCAGAAAAACATGGCTAGCCCCTTTTCCATGAATAAAGGGGGCTGATGTGGCATCCTCCCGAATTATAGATGTGAAAATAGGAACTTCAACTTATGAGTGGCATAACATTTGCATATAGAATCTGATTGATGTGCTTCTTATGCCGCTGGAAAGATATATGTGTATAGAATAGTACTAAAAGGTGATGTGTGAAAGTGACAAAATTTCACCCCCAAAGAAACATCATTTGATGCCTCAAAACGCTCCTAGAAGGTTTTAGACCTCGTTTTGCCAAATTGGGTCCCGCTAGTAAAAGTCTCCCATGAGTTAATTCCTCCACTTTTTCCACTCTAAATGCATGGAGATGTATGAAGAACAATATAATGATCCAATCTAGATCATAATTAATTTTTTTGGATACGTTATTGTGAACTAATCTAATTCCTGGATGTAGTTTCTTATTTTTCATTGCAACGACCTTTCTGACATTACGACTCATGGGAGTGGAATCCCAATCCCCATTGGGGAAAATTCATTTACTTTTTCGATTTAAGTATCATGATTTTGATAAGTTTTAGTTACTCTTTCTTCCAATTATGAGTATGTTTACCAATTTTGTAATGAATTCTAAGATAATGTTTTGGATGGGATGTTGTATAGGTCTAAATTATGTAATGTTGTGCAAAAACATTAATTGAAAATATGTTTTCGAGAATTTCCTTTCATATTTCATATATTAACTAATGTTTGTAAATGATCATAATTAAAATTATGGTTCACAGGATCCCAATTCCAGTCCCCATTGGGATGAATGCATTTAATTTTGTGATTTAAGTATTAGGATTTTGATAAGTTCTTTACGCAGCAAAGATTATTCTCTGGACCATGACTTTGTATTCAATCCTCATTCCAATTTTGATTACTTTGTATTCGAATTTTGAGTCTATTGACCAATTATGTAAATAATTCTAAGATAATGATTTTCATGAGATGTTGTATAAGTCTAAATTATGTGACATTTTGAAAAAAAAAATTGAACATAAGTTTTCAAAAATTTTTTTTGAGAATTTATATATTACCTAAGGTTATATAATTGATCATAATGAAAATGAATTTATGATTACTCTATTCTAATATTGAGACTATTTACCAATTTTTTATGAATTCTTAGATATTGTTTTTTGTCTCAACTTGTATAGCTCTATATTCTATTGTATTTTCCAAAAACATTAATTGAACATAAGTTTATGAGCATATGATTTTGAGATTTTATATTGTATCTAATGTTTTGTAATTGATCATAATGGAAATGAACGTTCAATAATAGTTTTGCATCTTGGATATCTGTTCCATATGTAGCATTTATTTTAATAATAGGTGTTGAAATGCAACAAGAAAATCTTGATTTAATTTTGTCCTTGAATTAAATTAGGGATAAAATTGTAATTCCACATTACAAAACAACTTGTACAAGTTAACTAAGTTAATTTGACTTAATTGGCTCAGTTAATTCAAGCTGAGGGTCTAAATTGAGTCACGTAGAGTGTATCCTACTTTATAGGAGCCTTGGTTGAGTTTATTTTGAGTTGTAATTAATTAATCCAATTTAACTGAGTTAAAGTCAGTGAAAGTAGTTCCAACTGATGGAGGAATTGGGAGGAGATTAGAGTGTGGAGTGATTCTCCATGTGTTCAACAATTTAACTAATGATTCACTCATAAAAACTCATGCATGTTAGATAGGAGAGTTACCCAGTTGATATTAGAGTTCAGGGACAATGTACTATCAGTTGTATAATCATCCAAATTGTATAGGTGGTGCACACAATTAGAGGAAGGCATACGAGGATTGATCAATTCATATTGAAGAATTTCCCTAATTAATAGGGGGATAATTCCCAAGGAAACAATGCAAGGAAATAGGGGCTTGCGCAAGAATAAAATTGGTAAAGTATTGGCCTACGCTTGTCTAGGAAGCTATGAGACATATAGAGATAATGAAGAGGTTGCTCGAGCTTGAGAAAAACATTGTAATCATATCATATTTGTTAGGTCCATATACTACTAGTGTAACCCCTTATTGTTACTAGTACAACCCCCATATTATATTGGTGTGCCCATGTAGTCCCCATATTGTTATTATTGTGCACTTACATTATTATTGTTATGTCAACCCTGATTATATTATGACCCCTTAGACTCCTATATATAGAAAGGAGGTCTTGTCATTTGTATCATCCAACAATTGTTCATTTGTGTAATATAAAGGAAGTTCCCCCCTCAAAGAGGCTTATTTTCTAAGGTGTTCATCTATCTTTTCTATCGTTTTGTGTGTTGGTTTTATAACATTTGGTGTCAGAGCTTTGGATTCTAGGGTTTCTCTGCTCCAAAACACGTCAGTGTGGAAGTTTCACTATAACTTCTTTTCTGCGATGTTTCTGAATCTACAAAAAAAACCCATTTGAGAAGAAATCACACTGAATCTCACGTCTGAATTTTAGATATTGTCTCACTACATTTGTGGATATATGTTCTGAGGAAGTTAGGCTTTTGGAAGACGCCTGAATTACATCCTAAACAGGTGACCTATGAAAAATCATCATAACTATCTCTCTGAGCATCAGATTAAAATTTTGTAAGAAGTTAAAAAAAGAGAAGAGAATGTAGTTTTCAATGTATAGTTTTCAGATCCAAAGGTTAAAACAGTGACAGGTGGAACTTCATAACAGTTTGCTCTTCTGAAAAGGTATATAATCAGGTCATATTGGGAGATTTTGTATAACTCTTTCTTGGAGAATCCAATTTCGATCAGACTGGTGGCATTGGAAGGAGGATGCAAAGGGCTACTGTAGGTCACGATTTTAGAACTGGAAGATCCGATATTACAAAGTTACAGTCGTTGCAAGTTCAAGCTCCCAAAATCAAGAAAAAGCGAGATGAGGAAGTTTGATGGCAAGGATCTGGTAAATTGAATACTACATATGGAGAAATATTTTAATCTACATGGTGTACCACTGTTACAAAAGGTATGTATTGCATCTAATTATTTAGAACCAAATCAATTTTTATGGTACAAAGGGCTTTGTTCTCATAAACCACTTCTCACATGGTCAATTTTCACAGAGGAAATGATAGCACATTATGAGGATACAAAGAGAAACACCTTCTTTAGCCAATTGATAAATCTCAAACAAAAGGGTTCAATGGCAAAGCACATTGAGGACTTTCAAAAATTGAATATAAGGGTAAATGATATTCCAAAGAAGCAAAGGATTGATGTCTTCATAGGGACTTTAAAGGATAACATTCAACATGAGGTTCGTCTTTGGGAACCTGATTCATTGGAGAAGGCATTCAAGTTGGCAAGAAAAATTGAAAGCGAAATTATGGAAACAAGTAATTATACCCCTCACAATTATAAATATGGAAGTGTTGTTTCTCCTAGCCTTCCACAACCTACAAGGGTGGCACCACAACAATTGGAAGAAAGAAGAGCAAAAGGACTTTGTTACAATTGTGATAACAAATACATTAAAGGTCATAACTATGCTGAGAAGAAATTACTTTACATTGATAGCGAATAGGAGGAAGAAAATGATCAAGAAACATAAAAAGAAGAGGATATACACTAGGAACCAACCCCAGAGAAAGAAGAAATGAATCTGACCATATCTTGTAAGGAATTGGCAAGATTTACCACTCTTCAAACTCTCAAGATAGAAGGACATATTAAGAAGAAAAAGGTTCAAGAAGTGAAAGATCACATCGAGAAAGAAGAAACGAATTTGACCATATCTTGTAATGCATTGGCTAGAATTACCACTCCTCAAACTATCAAGATAGAAGGACATATCAAGAAGAAAATTGTTCAAGAAGTAAAACATCACATCGATCATCAAGAAATGAATCCAACCATATATTGTAATGCATTGGAAGAAATTATCACTCCTCAAACTCTCAAGATAGAAGGACATATCAAGAAGAAAAAGGTTCAAGTAGTGAAAGATCACATCAAGCATCAACAACAAGTTCTCCAACTTTTAAAGGATAATGCCACTTTGGTGCAGAATCAAATGAAACAATAGGAAAATTAAGATAGCAGTGAAAGAAGTTTTTATGTAGGAAATTGGGTATTTTTACGGCTATATCTTAAGCAAGCTATTTATGAGAAGGAAATGTTGGCAATACTACATGCACTTAAGAAATGGCAACCTTACCTAATGGGAAGACACTTGAAGGTAAAAATGGATCATGATAGTCTTAAATACTTTTTAGAACAAAGATTATCTTTAGAAGAACAGAAAAAATGGGTCACAAATATGTTGGGTTATGACTTTGAAATCATCTACAAAAAAGGGAAGAAAAATGTTGTTGCATATGCACTCTCAAGAAAGGATGACAAAATGGAAGCATTGTTTTGTGCTATTTCTATTATCCAACCAGATTGGATAAAAGAATCAAGGGATGAATGGAAGAAGAACAAAGAAGTGTGGCAACTCATTCAAAAGTTGCAGAAGATCCCAGTTCTAACAATATTTCCAGAACTTGACGAGGAAGGAAAAATCATATTGGAACCTGGAGCAGTCACAAGAACAAGAACCCAACAACTACGAAATCAATCAATTTTAGAGTATCTCATCGAGTGGAAGAACTTACCCACTAAAGATTCCACATGGGAGGACAAGAATTTTATACAGAAGCACCAAGAACTACTCAAGCAATGAGGACAACACTTTTTGAAGGAGAGGGGCATGTTAGGTCCCTATACTACTAGTGTAACCCCTTATTGTTATTAGTACAACCCCCTTATTATATTGTTGTGCCCATGTAGTCCCCATATTGTTATTATTGTTCCCTATAGAAGCCCGCCATTGTTATTATTGTTATGTCGGTTCTGATTATATTATGACCCCTTAGACTCCTATATATAGAAAGGAGGTCTTGTCATTTGTATCATCCAAGAATTGTTCATTTGTGTAATGTAAATGAGGTTTCCCCCTTGAAGAGGCTTATTTCTAAGGCATTCATCTATATTTTCTATCTTTTTGTGAGTTGGTTTCATAACAATATTTTCTGAATAATGCAATATACACATAGCATTGGTTTTTGGTTGTGGTGTTCCCCAGGAAATAATTGTGTAATGTGTTGATTGAATTCCTTCTCTTGTATGTTTCGTGATTTCACGATCATTTAATTGTTTTCACTGATGAGTAGAGTAGATTCAAGTCTATTGTTTTAGTAAATTACAGTTAGCAGTTTGAATCTACAAGCGATCTATACATGGTATTAGAGCATAAAGCACTCTAGAAGAGGAGATACGAGTTTGTCTTTTGAAGGTGAAATCAAATTTGCAGTATCATTCTTGAAAGCCAGCAGGATGTCGTTCTACGGATTGAGACTCAAATATGATCTTGAGGGTAGTTTGAACCATATTTCTTGGAAGGATAGGATGGAGGCAGTGTTGGAAGAAAATGATCTGAAGGAATTCATAGACAAAAATATTCCTAAGCCTCCAACAAATGATGCTCAATATCTGGCAGAGTGGAGGAAATTTGTTGCAAAGTAGAAAAGGATCATACTAGAACGAGTTCGATATCATATTGTCTCAAACCTCCACGGGAAGGAGACTCTGTATGCTCTATGGAAGGCCTTTAAAAATGTCTTTAAGAACAACAATGACCACAATTTGCTGGCACTGAAGGAAAAGCTCCGGAAAATCAAGATGGATAGCAACACAATACCAAAGTACTTGAACAAGTTCATCCAATGTCTGGATGAGATTGGAAGTGTTGGTGTTATAGTTGTTGAAGATGATATGGATATCCTAACACTTCTATTCCTTCCCAATATTTGGCACAACTACCAGGATTCGGTAAATGGGAGGGAGAAGATACTAGAGTGGGAGCATTTGTGGTCTAATGTAGTGAAAGAAGAGATTCAACAAAACACCAAACATGGATACTCATCCAAACATCATGATGAGGAGAAATTTTCCTTGGATGGAAAGGAAAAGAAAGGGAAAGGGAAGTCATCCCATTCCAAATCAAATTCTAGTGAAAAAGACAAGAGAAGAAGGACTTATCAAATATTAAATGTTTTCACTATCATGATCTAGGACACTATGCCACAAAGTATCCATAAAAGAAGGCCTAAAAGAAGCCCTCAGGATGAGCAACAGGTGAATCTCTTACTTCACAATTTGAGTTGGATTTCACCCTCATTGCTTTCATGGTGACATCGGTGATGGGTAGTGTGTGGTATCTAGATAGTGGAGCCTCATTCTATATGAGAGGCAACAAAGAAGTTTTCAGTGACTTGGACGAGAAGGACCTCCAAATGCACATCAATATGGGAGAAGATGGAAGGCATAACACAATCAACATCGATACTATTACTTTCTAGTGGGAGTTTAGTTCTCCTCCCACATTAAAATATGTCATGTATGTTCCGGGTTTAAAGAAGAATTCAGTTTTAGTTGCTATGTTGGATGATTGTGGCTACAATGTGATATTTAGAAAAGGAAAGGATTTCCTTCATCACATAACCCTGGGAAAAGTGAAGCAGAGTGGGGTTCGAGTGAAGTAACTCTACAAATTAGATGTAGGAGATTGTGCTACTTTGAGCACAAAATCAGAGAAGTTGCAGAGTCGAGATATTGGTGAATTATGGTAGAGAAGATTGTGCCATCTTCACCATGGAGCTTTGAATATCATGCAACATATTTCTATAGGACCTCCCAAGGGTGCATTAGAGCAAAGAGATAGATGCAAAGGGTGTACATTGGGGAATTACATCAAAGCCACCTTTCATGATAAGGATAGTCGAGTGCAAGTGATCCTTGAAAGAGTTCACTTAGATGTGTGATGATTATTCTCAATAGAGGCCACGAATAAGAAAATGTATTATGAAATATTTGTAGATGATTTATCATGTAACTACTGGATTTTATTCATGTAGAAGAAATATTATACATTCTCTAAATTTTGTGAATTTAAAGCACTTGTTAAGAAAGACACTGGCAGGAAAGTGAAGGCTCTAAGGAATGATAATTGTGGAGAATATTTATCAAATGAATTCAAGAACTTCCATGCATCAGAAGGCATTTTGCAGTAGTTAATAACACCTGATAACCCACAAAAAAATGGGGTGGATGAAAGGAAGAACAAAAATATTGTTGGAGCGCCACAAACAATGTTACATGATGAGGGCCTATCATTGTAATTGTGGGATGAAGCACGCAAAAAAACTGTATATATGTAGAACAGGAGTCCTCACCATATTATTAGGATGATTACACTAGAAGAATCTTTTTTACGTAAGAAACCAGATGTGACACACTTCAGGATCTTCGGTTCATCAATTTAATATCATGTTGCCAAGGATATAAGGAAAAATCTAGAGCCAACAACTGAGTTGGGAATATTTGTGGGGTACACTGATACACCTCATAATTATAAGGTGTACTCTCGATCTCATAGGATGATAGAAGTTCATAGAGATGTGAGGTTTGATGAAGATAATGCCATGGGATTTTCCCTTGAAAGGGAACTTTAATTGCATGGAGATGAGGATCTTTTAGCTCCAAAGGAGGAACCTTAGATGATGTGGAGAAGCCACATGCAGAGGAGCAAAGAGTGGAAGCACTGCCTCATGCAAATACTACCAAAAGATGGGAGGAAGTGCACCAGAGAGGCTGAAAAATTGATGCATGATGCTAGAGAGAATGTGGGATCACCCACATCACAGCACAGTCAAAGGAGGTCACCAAATAGGTACACTAGATACATGACTATGATGAGTGACAGTGTAGATATTGATCCATCCTCATTCGAGGATGTAGTGCAAAAACAAGTATGGGTTGGTGCCATGGTAGTAGAGTATGACTCCATTACTAGAAACAGTGTTTTGGAAGTGGTCCCAAGACTAGCGGACAAGTTAGTGGTGAGTTCTAGATGGATTTACAAGGTAAAGAAAGCATCATATGGGAGTGTGGAGAAACACAAGGCCAAATTCATGGCCATAGGGTTCTCTCAGGTGGAGGGAATTGATTATAAGGAGACCTTTTCTCCAGTAGCAAGATACTCTTCAATTAGATCTATTCTAGCACTTTCAGCATAGATGGAATGGAAGATACATCAGATGAATGTGAAGACAACATTCCTCAATGGAGTGATTGAGGAAGATGTGTACATTGAGAACCTGGAAGGATTTGAGACCTTCAACGAAGACTTGCATGTGAGGAGACTCAAGTGAGCATTGTATGGATTGAAACAAGCACCCTGTACTTAGTACACCAAGATTGAAATATATTTCACTCGGTTGGGCTTCACCAAAAGTGAAGCAAAAGGAAACCTTTACCATATTGTGGTTGAAGGTAAATTGTTGATTATAGTATTATATGTCGATGATTTAATTCTAACATGTGATGAGACGCAGGTAAAATCTTGTAAAGAGGATATTGCAAGATAATTCAAGATGAAGGACCTGGGGCTCATGCATTATTTCCTTGGTATGTAAGTATGGCAAGGAGATGAGGAATTGCTTGTCTCTTAGGGAAAATATGCCAACGATATACTAAAGAAGTTCCACATGGAGAGCATCAAACCCATGGAGACTCCTCTAATAGGGAAGTGGAGGAAGGAAGATACTACTTCAGGTGAAGTAGTGGAGGATACTATTTATAGGAAACTTGTGGGTTCACTTGTGTATTTGGTGAACACATGAACAAAAATATGTTTTGCAGTTAACCAACTTAGCCAAGCAATTGTTAATCCAACCAAAATCTATTAGAATGTAGTTAAACATGTATTGAGATACCTCAGAGGCACCACTCAGTTTGGTCTTTGGTACAGACAAAAAGAGGGAGTGAAGCTTCAAGGCTTCATAGATGAAAATTGGGAAGGGATTTCATCCAATAAGAAGAACACATTAGGGGGACTTTTTAGTGTTGGGTCAGTAGCAGTGTCTTGGTACATCATGAAGCTAAGATCAATTGCACTCAGTTAAACAGAAGAATAATACATGGTTGCTAGTCAAGATGCTTGTGAGGTTATCTGGATGAGGAAGATCCTTGTTGGGTTATTTGGTCACCATATGGATCCTATAGTGATAATGAGAGTTGTATCAAACTCTCTGAGAATCTAGTTTTTCATGATCAGTCCAAGCATATTGATATTCGGTATCACCATCTATGAGATTGTGTGTAAAGGAGAATCATGTTGTTGGAGTACATTCCTACAAAGGAAAAATATGCAAACATCTTGACTAAGGCAATCTCAAGAGGCAAAATTGATTTTCATAGAGGCAGGATTAGGGTATCTGAAAATCCCTTTCTTGTTGAGAGGGAGTGTTGAAAATGCAACAAGAAAATCCTGATTTAATTTTGTCCTTGAATTAAATTAGGAATAAAACTTTAATTCCACATCACATGACTACTTGTACAAGTTAACTAAGTTGATTTGACTTAGTTGGCTTAGTTAATTCGAGTTGAGGTTCTAACTTGAGTCGTCTAGAGTGTATCCTACTTTATAGGAGCCTTGGTTGACTTTATTTTGAGTTGTAATTAATTAATTCAGTTTAACTAAGTTAAGGTCAATTAAACTAGTTCCAACTAATGGAGGAATTAGTAAGAGGTCATACAGTGGGGTGCTGCTTCATGTGTTCAACTAGTTAGCTGATGATTCACTCATAAATAACTCATGCATGTCAGATCCAAGAGTTACGCAATTAATATTGGAGTTCAGGGATAGTGTATTATTAGTTGTATAATCATCCAAATTGTACAGGTGTCGCATGTAGTAAGAGGAAGCCCTATGAGGATTGCACAATTCATATTGAGGAATTCCCCTGATTAATAGGGGGATAATCCCAAGGAAACAACGCAAGGAAATAAGGACTTTGTAAAGCAGAAAATTGGTTAAGTATTGAGCTAGGCTTGTCTAGGAAGCTATGAGACAGATAGAGATATGCAGAGGGTGCTTGGGCTTGAGCAAAATATTATAATCTTCTCATATTTTCAGACTGCTGCAATATATAGATAGCGGGAATTTTTAGCTATTGATTTCCCCAATAAATCATTGTGTAATTCATTGATTGAATTCTTTCTCTTGTATGTTTCATGTTTTCACGATCATTTAATTGTTTTGCTTATGAGTAGAGTAGATTCAAGTCTATTATTTTAGTAAATTACAAGTAGCATTTGGAATCTACCAGGAATTTCTACAATAGGTATGGAAATTGGCATTTGAATCTAAATATAGTTCTTGTTACTGTAACTGTGTTGGTTAATGTTCAAGACTTCTCAATGACAAAGAATAATTACTTTTTTCTAGTTCTAAGTTTGTATACCAAATTTGTGGATAATTTTGAGATAATGCATTTGCATAAGTTTTTGATGATAAGGCTGTGAGATTTTATATTATACTTAATGTTATTTTATATATAAAGACTGATTATTTTGTTTTATTTTCTAAATTTGGGCTTTTGTGATCCATAATTAAATAAGAAAAGTTTTTCGGTAGAACTCACATAAGAGAAATTTTTGGCTGACGTGTTTCAAGCCAACAAGTGTGGTTCATCATTAGGACCAGATGAAGAGGCAAACCTTGGCAAAGGCTTAAATAGAGAGCAATGTAGAGGCCATAATTTCAAGTAACGACTATATTTGAACAATAATATTTAAATTATGATATTAATTTACTAATATATTAAAAACAAATATTATTAAAAGATTCTATTACTGGGATATAATCGAAAATAAATAAAAAAGTTAAACTCCAAACAAGGAGGGAAGTCAAAAATTATAAAAAGGAGTCAAGAACTTAATCGAGGCAAGAGCATTTAATAAATAAAAATAACTAATGGAAAATAAATGAAATAAAAGAAATATATATATATATATATATATATATATATATATATATATATATATATATATATATATATATATATATATATATATATATATATATATATATATATATATATATATATATCTATATATATCTATATATATATATTCAAAGAGAAGTAATCAAAAAATAAGATAGGGTCAACAATAAAATACAAGGCCGAGGCCCGTTAAACAAATAACAAAATTACTAAAAGGAGTTAATAATGAATAAGATGATAAAATACTTAAGAAAATGCAAAGGATCAAGAAATAAACTCTAATGAAGAAGAAACAAACAACAAATATTATAAAAAGGGCAGCAATACCTACATAGATAAATAAACAAACAAAATAAATCCCAGAAAGAAACCTAAAAAACTAGGAAGACAAGATAGGGACCCAACTTCTACTAATAATCCAACCATCGTCTCTATTCAAATTATTGGGTCTGTTTTAGATTTCTAGGGCCTCCATAAATTTACGATGAATTAAATGGCTAACCCTAGCAATGACTTGGGCCTCATCAATGTAGATTTTATGCTTAGATTTATCAGCATGCTCTGCCAAAGCAGAGGAATGGGTCCTGCCATACTTTATGTCAGTGACATGCTCACGAATCCTTTGGTTAATCGAGTGACTAGTATCACCAATGTAGGGAGTACCACAAGAGCATGGGATAATTTAAACATAATTAATATTATTGGGGTCCACTAGGTATTTTATAGATCTAATGGAGCTCCAAATGGTATTTAAAGGCCTAAATATTGAAGCTACCTTATGCTTCCTTAGGATCCTCACAATCTTGTCGGTGGTCGCTTGGATAAAAGGAAGATGAACACCAGAAAATCGATCCTTGGTATCTTTCTTAGCACTATGACCTTTTTCAATTCTGAGGAAAACCTTAGTACATTGGTGTCTAATATACCCATTATTAAAGAAAACACGTAGGAAATGTGCTTTCTCTTCACTGAGATGGTTGTCATCAGAAACTCTGAAAGCTCTATTCGCTAAGGTGTTTAGAACACCAAGATTTTGAGTTGGGAAATGATGAGAATTAACATACAGATATTGTTTTGTACGAATTTTCTTATGAAATACCTGATGAGAAAAACAACCATCATCATTCCTTGAGAGGTGGACGTCAAGGAAGGGCATACTACCATTACTTTGAAATTCCATGGTTAATTTTATGGAACTAGATCAATTGTTAAGATGGAGGAAAAACAATTCCAACTATTCCTTACCATAGGACCAGATGAAACGAGTGTCATCCACAAACCTCTTCCACATCTTAGGCAGAAGACAAGAACAAGCTAAGGCCTTTGATTCAAAATCCTCCATGAATAGATTAGCTAAAAAATGATCTTATGTGATTTCTACTGAAAGACTTTTCTTAATTTATTTTGTTTTAATTTTGAATTTATTCACCAATTTTGTGAAGAGTTCTGAGATAATGTTTTGCATAAGTTTTTGAGGATATTTTTTGATCTTATTTTTTTTTTAACTAAGTAATAACTGTCAATTTAAACTTAATTTACTAGTTTTAGATCTATGTTTTTGTTGCATGCATCAATTAGGTGTAAGACAAAATTCCTTTATTCTTGTGCAATTGTGCAAGGGGCCAAATGATAGTTATTACTTTAAATAAAAAATGCTTTACTTGTGTACATTTTTTATTTTTGCACAGACTTTAGCTTGTTACAATACTTGTGTCTACATTGTAATTGTCTCCACACATTTTTGTGTGGCATTACACTTTCCCTTCACTCACACACACACTATTGCATATCCGCACACATTTTCTTCTCTATAGACTTCTTTTTTTTTTAACTGTAACGGATATGGTTTTTTTTATTAATTCCAGAGAAAAAAGAGTGGGGCTTTGCCGAAGCAGCCCTGATTACATCCTGCTTGTGCTTCTAAAACAACAGCTATATCTAAACAATTATGGAGGAGTTTCTACAAATTTGTCCTCATTGATGAACAACCACCCTCTGTCCAGAGCGCTCCCTTTGTTAACCATCAAGTCCGCTTCGGTGTTTGAAGTTCTGAGTATATGATAGAAATTGTAAGATGCAAAGGATGAGAGCACTCTTTTCAGTCTTTCCAGTGTTCTATTGAGACCTGCATTTCTGAATAACTCTCCAGCGTTCAGCTTCTTTATGAGGATCTCCGAATCTCCAAAAATCTGAATGTCCCTGATCCCTTTTTCTCTGGCAATTTGGCAAGCTTTAAGAAGGCTGAGCAGTTTTGCTTGATTGTTAGTCTTCAAACCAAGACCCCAGTAGAAAGAATCGCTGGAGCGCCCTTCAGGGGAGAAAATGATCCCACCGGCGCCCGAGGGACCGGGGTTTCCTTTAGAAGCCCCGTCAAAGAAGATTGTATGAGAGTTTTGAGCTCTCCACCAGATCTGGAATGTTTCATCTGCGTCTCTCTTCTTCCAGGATGGGAGCTCTAGATTAGGAGAAAAGAGGATTTTTCTGATTTGTAATTCAAGCTTTCCAATCCACCGCTTCTCTATCTGCTGAAGAGATGCATCCTCTTTATAATACTGTTGCTGCACCGTTTCTAGAAGAAGGGATCTAGCCTTAGCTGCTACTTGCAAGGGAGTTAGATGGTAATCTTTAAAGACCTTCTGGTTACGGGCCAACCAGATCTTCCAGCAGACAAATTTGGGCAAAGCGTTCCAGATTTTATACCAAATCGATTTTTGAGGGATATGCCGAGAGTAACGGTGGCTCCATTCGGCAAAGAGGTCTGGAACTGATATCTGAGCGGGAGAGCTTATAAGCAAATCTTGGAGCGTAAAATTCCATACTTCCTTTGCGTACTGGCAGTCGATGAAGAGGTGTTGAGCTGTCTCGGCGTTGCTTCTACAAAGGGCGCACCAGTGAGGGCCAGCGAAGCTTCTTTTTACTAGATTGTCACCTGTTAGAATCTTATTGTGTATCAGTGTCCAGACAAAGAAGTTGACTTTCGGGAGAGCTGTGGGATCCCAAACGTTTTTCCAGAACGCCGGACTGTGTTTGCTATTTCCCGATGTCTGAAATGCTTTATAGCCTTCAGCTGCTGTGTAATCTCCAGAATGGCCCCAGCCCCATCGGTCTTGCATCGATCTATGAATCGGTGCGGCCTCTTCGATCAGGTCCAGAAATAAATTCAGTTGCTGTTGCAGATGTGCTGGAGGAGCAGGAATTGCCCAACCTGCCCAATCGCCTCTCTGATCCCAAACGGATATGTCAAATAGACTTAACTTCCCACCTGTAATTAACCAGTCCCTTAATCCTGCGATTTCCTCATTTTCGCTTAGAGGATTTCGCCCCATTATCCTGTCCTGCCAGAGTCGAATTTTCTTGCCATTCCCTGGGATTCTGTAGATGTTTCGTTTGAAGATTTTGCTGCTTTTGTAACAGAGCTTCCACAGCAGCGTACTGTTTGCTGTGTAATCCAGATGGAGGTTTCTCAAATCAGTTCTGTTTGTATACTTTGATCGCAGAATGACACTTACAGGAAGACTTGGCTCTTTAAACATTTTCCACAGGATTTTGCTGCCTAAGGCGAGATTGACCAGAGAAGGATCTCGGATTTGCAATCCTCCTTCCTCGATGGGTTTCTTGAATTTTTCCCAATTTACAAGATGGAGTTTCTTATCATTGCCCTTGCCTCCTTGCCAGAGGAAATTTCTAAGGAGAGAGGTGATTTGGTCCATGATATTTCTGGGGGCGAGCAGAAAGGATGCTTGATAAATTATTAAAGAAGAGAGCTGAGATTTGATTAAAATGACCTTACCTCCTTTTGTCAACCAGTATCCTCCCCATTTCAAGATCTTGGATTTGAATTTGCAGATTATGTCGCTCCAAAGCGATCTCTTATTCACTCCTGAGATTATGGGTAGGCCGAGATATCTGATTCTCTCCCATTGTGAATGCCCTTTGAATCCAAGAGAGTTAGCTATGTTGTTGAGCTCCTGTTGATCTATATTCCAGCTGTAGACTTCGCTTTTGCTTTCGTTTACCAGTGCTCCTGAGACTTTGCAGTAGTTCCTAATGACCGTGCCGAAGGCCTTTGCAATTCTGATTGAGGCGCCCCCCAGAAGGATCGAGTCATCTGCAAATAATGCATGGTTCAGGGAGCTTGCTCTGTTGGAGGGTTTGAGGCCCGGAATGGATCCTGACAGTCTTTCAGCTTCAAGTTTTCGACTTAATGCTTCAGCCAATATGATGTAAAGATAGGGAGAGAGCGGGCATCCCTGCCTGATGCCTCTCTTGGCTTTAAAGAAGTTTGCAGGTCTGTCGTTTATGAGGGGAGCTATCCATGGGTTGTTCATGCAGGCTTTTAGAAGGTTGACAAACTGAATGGAGAAGCCAAAGGAGAGCAAGACTTTACTTATAAATGTTCTATTGACTCTGTCAAATGCATTCGCCATATCTAACTTTATGAGCATACCTTTCTCTTTTCTCTGCTTGCTTGAGTGTATGGTCTCCTGAACTTGAATGACGTTGTCCAGGATGTGTCTACCTTTCACAAAGCCTCCTTGAGATTTAGAGATGATTCTAGGGAGCAAGGGCTTCATTCTGTTGGCCAACAACTTTGCCAAGATCTTATAGGAAGCATTACATAATGAAATTGGCCTGAATCTGGCAAAAGTTTCCGGATTAGAGTCTTTGGGAATCAGAGCTAAGTAGGTTGAGTTAGTGCTGCCGCCTACTTTGGCTTTAGACATGAATCCCCTTATCATCTTTTGTAAATCATTTTTTATGATGTCCCAGCATACTTTGTAGAAGTGAATGGTAAATCCGTCCGGCCCGGGGGCCTTGTCGGAATCCATGGACCAGATAGTTTTGATTATTTCTTCCTCTGTAACAGGTTTGCATAAATCTGCGTTGTCCTCCAGAGAGATTAAGGAGGGGATATGGTTGAGAAATTCTGTTTCCTCCATTTCTTCACCTTGGTCATTCGAGCTGTAGAGATTCTGAAAGTGTAGTTCTGCAGCTTCTTTGACTTGCTGATTGCCCTTGCAGATTTGGCCCGCCATAGTCTTTATTTCTGCTATATGGTTCCTTGACAATCTAGCTCTGTACTGCCGGTGGAAGAAAGAGGTATTGCGGTCCCCTCCTTTCAGCCACAGGCTCCTAGACTTTAATCTCCAGTATTCTTCCTCATTTCTAAAAGATTGGTAGGCTGCTCTCTGCGCTTTTATTTCCTTGTCCAAGAGGTTTTCATTAATGTTTTTACATTCCATGTCATTTTGAAGGGAATGCAAAGCCTGGACTGCTGCAACTCTAAGAGAGGTGGGGTTGGGAGTTGGTTTCTTGATCCACTCCTTCAATGCTTTTTTGGTGAGTTTCAGTTTTTGCTCCCAAACAAAGCTTGGGGAACCTGAAATGGAGATGTTCCAAGATGCTTTCACCGTGTCCATAAAGCCTTCTCTTTCAATCCATTGAGGAGAAAAACGAAATGGGATGGGACCCAAATCCTCTTCGTCTTCTAAACAGAGCTGTATTGGCTTGTGATCCGAGGACAACTTGGGCAGAATTTTTGTTGTTATGATTTTCTTATTCATGAGGAGGGATTGCACTAGAAAACGATCAAGCCGAGCAGAGATATGATCTGTTCCAGTTCTGTTATTTGACCAGGTGAATAAGCCTTGGATTGGATTAAAATCTTGGAGATCCCAGAGCTGAGCAAGTTCCTCCACTACACCCACCATAGGGTCCTTGGAGTCAGAACCTCCTCTTTTTTCTTTTGCTTTCAAAACTATATTGAGATCTCCAGCGAGAATGATGTTGTTAGGGGTTTCCTGTTCAAGAAATTCTGCCAAAGATTTCCAGCAGTCTCTTTTTTCTGAATAATTGACAGGTACATATATATTGACTAGAGAGATAGATAACTTACTTGAAATGTGGGTTATTTCTGTATATATCCAGTGCAAGGTCTCATGAGTGCTGATGAGTTGGAATTGTTCTTCGTTCCAGAGCGTTGCCAGACCTCCCGAGGATCCCCGAGCGTTGACAGCTATGCCTGCGTTTTTCTTCCATTTTGATTTGTTGGTTTCTAGCAGGGCTTGACCTGCTATCTTAGTCTCTTGGAGCATGAGGATATCAGTAGGTTCTGATTTTAAGAGGTCCTTAACTGCTTCTATTTTGGCGGGGTTCCCCAGTCCTCTGCAATTCCAAGAGACTAACTTCATTATTTACCTATGCTTGGGGTGGAGCCGCCCTTGGATGACCTGGGCCTGTTACTTCTTCCGATTGTCATTTCTATCGTGGATTGGCTCCCTTGTGTTTTGAGCCTTTCTGCTTCTTCTTCTCTTTTTTCCTTGCAGGATTTCCTTCCGGGTCTTTTTAAAGGTCTCTCAAAGAGTTCTTCCTCTGAGGACTCAGAGCTTTCAGCTGGCTTTTTCTTCGTGATTTCTGCATAGGTGGGGCTTGAGGGGCTGCCTTGGGTGACTTCGATGTGGATGTCACCCCCTCCCTCATTGCTTTCAGGAGGGGTTTCCTCATGGTTCTCTTTTACCTGGTCTTTGATCGGTGGATCTGGTTGCGCCTCCTCGGTTCCTTTTACATTTTCTCCTGTCTCCTGAGTTGGGATGACATTGTTCCTGTCTCTTGTTGCTGCGCTTTTTCCTGTGTCCTTCTTTGCTTGGGCTGTTCTCTGGACTAGGGTCCATTGCTCTCCATTCTGTTTTTCAGCCTGGTCCTCTGCTTTCTTCTTACAATTCTTGGCGAAGTGGCCGTAGCCGTGACAGTGTCTGCATTTAAAGGGGAGCTGCTCATAATCGAGCTCTTGGATGTGCGTCCATCCTGCCACCGTAAGCTTGATCGCTTCAGGCAATCCTTCTTCAAGGTCCACTTCGACGCAGATGCGCGCACAAGAATATTGGTCTCTTCTTACAGCCTGGTCTATATACTTGCCTAATGCGTTCCCAATAGTCTGAAACGATTTTTGGTTCCAGCAGTGAAGGGGCAGATGGGGGAGTCTTACCCACACCGGCACAGCAGATGGGACGTCTTGAGAGGGATCAAAGTCTGGGTTCCATTGATTTAAATACAGTCCCTGCGGCCCCATGAAATAGGGGCCATTTTTGAAGATTAAGCTTCTGTCTTCCGAGCTTTCAAAAACAAAAACAAAGTACCCTTTGCCCACGAAGTAACTCTTCACTCCGTTTTTTATCAGAGGTTGCCAGTTTCTTTGGGTCCAATCCTCCACGGATTTGGGGGAGGGCCATAGGCCTGTAAACTGGCCTATGAGGCCTTTTTCTGCCAAGTTCAGAGCAGCTTTGCAGGTGTCCTCCTCTGGCAGGGCAACAGAGGGTATCGAATCCATCCTTTTGATGAATTTTTGCTGAGTCGCAGAAGGAGACCGATTTGTTCCATTCGCTATCAAGTTTCTGAACGCTGTAACTTCGGGGGGCGGATCCGCAGGGGGGGAAGAGCTCTCAGGAGCCTCCATCTGGCTGCAGAGGGAGGGACGAGGCTGTGCGCAGCAGCCTGAGCGACGCCGCAGACACTCAGAACCCTAGCTTGAGAGCGAAGGGTCGGGCCGCGCGCAGAATGAGAATCCTTCTCTATAGACTTTTTCAAAGCACCTATATCCATCAAAATACAATCTAAGTTGAAGAACTATGTTATGCAGTTACATTGAAGAACAACACTTCAATAGATGTTCCTTCAGATCAAACAAATTACTATTTTATTTTTTGATATTTGAATAAGTTTACAACAATACAAATTGTTTTTTGTTATTTGCATGTTAATGGCATAAATTGTATGTTTTAGTATTATCAAAATTCAAAGGTAAGAATATTTAAGTATGTAGAATAAAAGATGTGTGAAAGAAGGGTATATGCAAGAGAGCCTTTATGTGCCACTTTTTCATTTATGTTGTTAGGTCCCTATAATACTAGTGTAGCCCCCATATTTTTATTGTTGTTCCTAATAGAAAGCCCACTATTGTTATTGTTCTTCCCTTACGTTATTATTGTCATACATGCCCTAATTATATTTTTTACTCTTTAGACAGTTATATATACCAAGAATTGTTCATTTATGTGTTGTAAAAGGAGATTTCCCCTTCAAAGTGGCTTATTATTAAGTCTTTTATATATATTTTTCTATTGTTTTTGTATTATTTTGATCTATATACATAACATTTGGTATCAGAGCTCTAGATATTAAGTTTTTGCTACTTCCAACAAGCCATATTGAAATTTTCTCTATAATTTTTTTTATGTGAGGTTTCAGAATATGAAAAATCAATCATGTTGAGTAGAAATATTGATGAACATTGTGTAAAAATTTCAGATCTCCGCTCACTATATTCTCGGAAATATGGTTCAACTAAGTTAGGTCTTTTACATGCTCCAAAATTTAGTCTCAATTAGGTATCTCAGGGAATATTGTCATAAATTTCGCTTCAAGCATCAGATTTGAATTCTATAAAAAGTGATTGAAATTAAATGAGTGCATTTTTTTGGGTACACATTTTATGGTCAAAGGTTGAAACAATGACACACGGTATCTAGTACATTTTTCTCTACTGAACCAGTCCATAATCAAGCCATCGCGGGATATTTGGCATAACGTTAACTTGAATAATCCAATCTCGGTCTAACTTGTGGAGTTGGAAAGAGGAAAAAGAGAGCTACCTCGAGATGAAATTTTAGACCTTGTGAGGTTGAAAGCATAGTGATACAATAGTTTTAGTATCATCCAAGCTCAAAATCAAGCTCTTAAAAGGTGTATATTTAAAAATATGCATATGTTTTATTTGAAATATATGTTGAAGCGATTCAAAGGGAATAATGCAACATAGATATCATTAAGTGGTTCCAGAATTCCTCCCAAACAAAAATAAAATATACATCCATTAACCCCTAAGAAATATCTACTATGACGCGTCAAGAGGAAGAATTGCAACATGATATATCAATTTTAGGGATCAAGTTCAAAAACTTTCACTCTCACAAAGAGCAACCAAATATGAACTAAAAGGAGACATGGATTGTTTAGAAGGGGACATGTATGGTTTAAAAGTGGGCATGGAATATCTAAAAGTAGACATGGAAGGTTTGACAAAGGTGCTACATGAAAGGATTCCTAGTGGTGACAAGGTATTCCATGAAACTCATGATGAAAACAAAAGGAATGTGAATCATGATTTTAGAGACTCCAACTTTGGGTTCAAGACAAACCATATTCCAAATATCAACAAGAGGATGTTTTATGGCAAGGATTCAGTGACATGAATACTACAGATGGAGCAATTCTTTGATCTTCATGATGTGCAACACATAGAAAAAGTACACATTGCATCTTCATATTTAGAACCAAATAATTTTGTGTGGTATCGATGGCTTTGTTCTTGTAAATCACTTGTCACTTGGAAAATTTGTACGAAGGAATCGATAGAATATTATGAGGATGCAGAGAGTGATATCATCTTTAGTAAATTTATAAATATCAAACAAAAGGTTTCAGTTGGGGAAAAAGGGTTAAGTTGGATAAATATCAAACAAAAGGGTGGCAAGAAAAGTTGAAAGAAAAATTATGGAAATAAGGAGGTCTACCACTCACAAATATAAATATGGAAGTGTTATTGCTCCTAGCCTCCCACAAACTACAACGTTGACATGACAAAAACTAGAGGAAAAAAGAGAAAAAATGATTTGTTATAGTTGTGACAGTAAATATAGTAAAGGTCATAAGTGTGTTGAGAAGAAATTATTTGACATATATTGTGAAGAGGAGGAAGAAAAGGAACAAGAAATATCAAAATAATAAGATATGCACTAGAAACCAACCCCAGGGGTTGAAAAATAAGAAATGAATCTGACTATATCTTTTAATTCATTGGCGGGAATTACCACTCCTCAAACTATGAAGATAAAAGGATATATCAAGAAGAAAAACGTAATAGTGTTGATTGATTTAGGTATTACCCATAATTTTATTAATTGTAAGATAACAAAATATTTGAATTTATTTATATATCTAACACTAGGGTGTCAAGTGATGGTTTCATATGGAGGAAATATAAATTTCTTAGGAAAGTTTCATAATATCAATCTAACCATGTGGGAATATATATTGAATAGTCCAATTATTTCCATTCCAATGGGTGGTGTTGATGTTGTATTAGGATTCCAATGGTTACAATATTTGGGGATGATAGATTTTAATTTTTAAAAACTTTTCTTGAAATTTTTCTAGGAAAGAAAGGAAATTGAATTAAGGGGTTTCACAAGGAGACCTGGGAATATAATCAACTCTAATGGCATGAAAAATATTTTAAAATAGGGAACAATGAGGGGTAATTGCACAATTATTCTCACTAGAGGTTCAAACATCTAAGTCATCCATTTCTCCAGATCTCCAAAGAGTCCTCGACAATCATTCCAAGGTATTTGAGAATCCTAAAGGTCTCACACCTATTTGTGATCATGATCACACTATTTACTTGATTCTAGGAAGTGTTCCTCCAAAGATAAGAACTTACAGATATCCCTATGCCAATAAGCATGAAATTGAATGTATGGTTGCATAAATGTTAGAGGAAGGTATAATTCAACCAAGCCAAATTTCTTTCTCTTCTCTAGTAGTATTGGTGCTCAAGAAGGATGGATTGTGGTATATGTGTCTGGATTATAGAGAGCTCAACAAGCTCATTATTAAAGATAAATTTCCCATTCCTATCATTGATGAATTGTTGTATGAACTACATGGAGTAGTTTACTTCACCATGTTTATCTTTATTCATGATATCATCAAATTAGAATGAAGATATAAGCCATTCCAAAAACATCATTTAGAACACATGAAGGTCATTATGAATTTTTTGTCTTTCCTTTTGACCTTACTAATTCTCCTTCCACATTTCAAGGTTTGATTATTTCCACTTTAAAATCCTTCTTTAAAAAGTTGAGTTAGTATTTTTGGATGATATACTAATCTATAACAAGTCTTCAAAAGATCATGTTCAACATCTTGACAGGGTGCTCAAACTATTGGAGGATAAACAATTGTATGAAAAACCTTCCAAATGTTTTTTTGGGGTACATGAAGTGGATTATTTGGGTTATATTGTATCTCATGAGGGTGTTAAGGTAGACCCTAACAAAATTAAAGTCATTAAAGAATGGAAAATCTCGACAACCTTAAGGCATCATTAAGGATTTCTAGGGTTGGTAGGATATTATCGTAAGTTTGTTAAGAATTATGGAAAAGTAGCGACACCTCTAACAACATTACTGAAGAAAGATGCATCTTTTTGGACTCAAGAAGCAACTAAGGCCTTTCAACATTTTAAAGAGGCAATGTGCTGAGCTCTGGTCTTAGCTACAATAGACTTCACATAAACCTTTATTGTGGAATGTGATATCTCAGGAAATTGCATTTTTTTTTTTTAATGCAAGAAGGAAGACCCATTGATTTTGAAATTCATCCAATCAAGAGAAAGAATTTACGCAAACCTATTTATGAGAAGGAAATTTTGGAAATACTACACGCGCTTACCTAGTGGAAAGACACTTCAAGGTAAAGAGATATCTTGATAGTCTTAAATACTTCTTGGAACAAAGATTATCTATAGAAGAGAAGCAAAAATGGGTCACAAGACATTAGGTCATGAATTTGAAATCATCTACAAAAAAGGGAATAAAATTTTTGTTGTAGATGCACTCTCAATAGGGCATGAGGACGTGTTGGAGTTTCTCTACACCATTTCTATTATCCAACCTGATTGGATAATTGAACCAAGGGATGAATGGAAGAATGATGAATAAGTGTGGACACTCATTCAAAAGTTGTAGTAATAACCTATTGCATATGATACATTTATCTCGAAAAATGATGCATTGTGGTACAAAGATCACTTATATATATGTAAGAACTCCCAACTCAAACAAAAAGTTCTTTTGGAATTGCACACCTCTCCTATGGGAGGGAACTCTAGAATCTTAGAAGCTTACCATAGGGTCAAGAAGGATTTTTTTTGGGATGGCATAAAATTTTATATTTAGAAGTTTGTGACAAACTCTTTGTATTTCTAGCAAAATAAATTAGAGAAGATTAAGACCCTTGGTGTTTTACAACCATTAGTCATTCCAAGTAAGCATTGGAAGGAGGTCTAAATGAATTTTAATCATATTCTTACCCAAGTACGAAGGAAAGAGTGTCATCATAGTGGTAGTTGATATACTTACCAAGTATGCACACTTTTTTGCACTATCTCATCCTTTCAAAGCTAGTAAAGCCGCTACTACATTTGTGGAAACAATTTAAAAGATACATGGAAATCCAAAGATTATTGTAAGTGATATATATCTTGCTTTCACTGGAAATTTTTGGACAAAATTATTTTCTTGTTTTGGTACTCAATTATCTCATAGATCTTCTTATCATTCTCAATATGATGGGAAAACTGAGATAATGAAGAAATTTCTAGAAGGATATTTTCATTGCTTTGTATATGATAAACAAACACAATGGGTGAAGTGGTTGACTCTAGAAGAATGGTGGTATAACACTTCCTTCCATATTGTAGAAAAAATGAACCCATTTATGGCTTTTTATGGATGTCATCCATTGTACATCACATCACTTTTAAGAGACAATTCTAAGGTTCAAGTAGTGCAAGATCACATCAAGCTCAACAACAAGTTCTCCAACTCTTAAAGGATGACCTGATTATGGTGCAGAATAGAATAAAATAATAGGCATATCAACATTGTAGTGAAATAAGTTTTGATGTGGGTGATTGGGTATTTTTATAGATACAACCATACAAATAGATGTCCCTCAATCAAGATAATAAGGATAATTAATTATCACCCAATTATTGTGGCCCTTACAAAGTCTTGCAAAAAATTGGTACTATGGCATACAAATTGGAGTTGCTTGCATGTTCACAAGTACACCCAGTTTTCCATGTTTCATACTTGAATAAGGTTATAGGTGAAAATATCCTTGTTCAAACTATATTTCTAGAACCTGACGAGGAAGGAAAAATCATATTGGAGCTTGAGATAATCACAGAAACATCAATCTGGTAGCTACAAAATAAATCGATTTCAAAGTATCTCATTAAGTGGAAGAACTTACATGCTAAAGATTCCACATGAGAGAATGAATATTTTATATAAAACCATCCAAAACTACTCAAACGATGAGGAAACCACTTTTTCGATGGAGAGGGGCATGGTAGGTCCCTATAATACTAGTGTAGCCCTGATATTATTATTATTGTATCCCATAGAAGCCCACTATTTTTATTGTTGTACCCTTATATTATTATTGTTATGTAGGCCCTAATTATATTTTGACCATTTAGACTTTTATATATACCAAGGAGATCTTTTTATTTGAATCATCCAAGAATTGTTCATTTATGTGATCTAAATGAAGGTTTTCCCCTTGAAGTGGCTTATTATTAAGTAATGATCTATCTTTTCCTTATGTTTTTTTCATTATTTTGATCTAGATACGTAACCTATGTACACATTTCCCCTTCACACACATCTCTTGCATGCTTCTTGATAAACTATTATCAATGGTATGATAGTGATCTACTCTTTCTCTATATTTTTGTGCATGTCTCCAAAGTGTCGATTCCCATGGTATTTGACATATGTTAAATGTCCCAAAACTTTAATAAATATTATATGGTGGAAATTAATGTTTATTAAAAAATTAATTATGGTATAATCAACGTGTAATCATGACGTTGTTCAAGTGCTTAATAGCATTTAACTTGCCTCATTATGTAATTATCATTGTGTGGGGTCCATAAGTGCGAGCAAGCTTTCACTGTGCGGATGAATATTTCATTGTGCATAGCGTGGAAGAAGTTGATATGTAATATTGTTGAGTGTTTTCCTTGGTTCCATTTAATCCAACTACTTAATATGAATTTTATTATGCGGAATGCATAGGTGTGACTTGTAGAAATGATTCTGGGTCAATGTAAGGGAATGATGGCATTGAATCTCGAGTAATATTTGTAGAGAACCAAATAGGTCTATGATTGAATGAATTTCAGATCTATAGATTCCAAGGACGGTGAAATGCAATAGTAACATTGAGGTACAAAATTACAAATATCAACATGTACGAGGGTAGAATTTTTCATTGTTTCGAGTACAAGATTGTGAAGGAAGCACAATGAAATGTTTCTTCATAACTCTACACTCTACATAATTAAATTAGCTCAATTAAAAATTGTAGAAATTACGATGTAGATTTGCAGCTGCTTATGAACTTCTAATCAAAACCACAAGACATAAGCCTACTCTACTGCTACGCAGACATTAATTCACAATTAACAACAAAAATTTAAAAATGCAATAATAAATCACACACAATTCCTACTTTCATTAATTTGATGAATAAAGATGTATTACAATTGATTTCCTCAACTGAGGACAACCTGCGAGTGCATAACCTATCTCTTTTCTCACTGAGAAGCTCTGACCCAAACGTATTCCATATATGACTCTTCTTGAGATCCTATTTCCTTGTGTTGTTCCTTGAGAAATTAGGACCCTATTATTTAGGAATTTCTCCAAAATGGATTGCACAATTCCTCAGGCTGATCATTTGATTACATGCAAGACCTGTACACTCAAGACTAGTTTACAACTGATGCTACATTGTCTAGGAATATCCACCAAGCCTAAGGAAATAAAATTCTTTGCATCCGCTAGATATTTTGGGCTAATTGATTAGTTAGTTGGATGATCACTGAGTTTGAATAAAGTTCCACTGCATGGATAACCTTCCACTTGTTCCTCCAGAAGTTGGAACTAGTTTAACTTAAAACAACTTGAGATAATTGACTTTGATTGCTACAAATTAGCAATCACAAATGATTAATTGAACTCTTACTCCTCTAAATCGAATTTACTGAGTAAACTATGTGACACAATCCATGTCACACAAGTTAACTGCATCCAGGTTGTCTGCTGATGTGGAAATTCAAATTTTCTCAACTTAATCAAGGAAAAATAAGCCTGAGAATTTCTTGCTACATTTTTCAACACTCCCTCTCAGCAAGAAAGGGATTATCAACCACCCCTATCCTACACCTATGGAACTCAAACTTCCCTCTTGACAAGGCCTTTGTCAAAATTTCATCATCTTGTTCCTCTGTCAGAATGTACCGCAACAACATTGTCTGCCTCTACACATAGTCTCGTAAATAGTGATACCAAATATCTATATGCTTGGATCAATCGAGAAAAATAAGATTCTTAGATATCTTGATGCAACTGCGATTATCACAGTAGATCATAATTAAATCTGTCATCTAACTAAACAGTCCAACAATTACCTTTCTCATCTAGATCACCTCACATGTTGCTTGACTTGCAGCCATGTATTTTTCTTCTACCGAGCTGAGCGCCATAGATCTTTGCTTCCTATTGTACCAGGAAATAATTGTGGACCCAACACTAAAAATTCCACCTAATGTACTCTTTCAGTCTGATAGACTCCCCACCCAATCTACACATATGAAGCCACATGGATTCACTCCCTTTCTCTACTTGTAGCATAGTCTAAACTAGGTAGTGCCTCTGAGGTACCATAAAACATGCTTATCTTCCCTTGATAATAATTTTTTTTCCCTATCCATAGCTTGGCTCAATTGGTTGTCTGCACAGTACATATCTGGTTGTGTGTTCACAAGATACACCAGTGAACCCACTAACTGTGGATAAATGGTAGCATCCACTTCCTCACTTGAAGTGGCATCCTCCTTCCTCCAGTTGGTTGCTAGAGGTGTCTCCATGGGTTTTCAAATATCCATGCGAAATCTCTCTAATATCTCATTTTCATACTTTCCTTGAGCGACAAAGATTTCCCCATTTCCTTTCCATACTTCCAACTCGAGGAAGTAGTGCATGAGACCCATTTCCTTCATTTCAAATTCTCTTGCAAGGTCTGATCAACTTTTCATCACCGATTAAAATTAAATCATCAAATTATAAGACAATAATGAGCAATTTTCCTTCTACCAAGATATGATGGAGGTTTGCATCTGCTTCACTTTTGGTGAAGCCCAAACTAGTGAGATAGTTATTGATCTTGGTGTACTAAGTACAAGGTGCTTGTTTGATACTGTACAATGCCTGCATCAGTCTACACACATGAGACTCTTGATCAAAAGTCTCAAATACTTCTAGTTGCTCGATGTGCACCTCCTCCTCAATAAGTCTGTTGAGGAATGTTGTTTTTACATCCATCTAGTGGATCTTCCACCCCATATGCATAGACAAAGCAATAATTGATCTAATGGATGAGTACATTGTTACAAGAGATAAATTATCCTCATAATCAATCCCTCAATGTGAGAGTACCCCTTTTCCATAAATCTGGCCTTGTACTTCTCTATTCTTCGATCTACTACCTCATTTTTTGTGTAGCAATGTTCATGAAAAGTATGCAACATGGGTAATCCTTGGATGAGGAATTAAATTCTGCATCCAATGAGTGTTACCGCTAAAAATTTGAGTAAAACCATAGGAAATAAGTTGAAAATACAATTTTAAAAAGTAATTTTTTCTTTTTTTCCCTCTAAAATTTGATGATGTAATGTAATCTTATTTTATTATTTCTACTACTATTTTATAATATTTCGTAGGAGGCCCATTTTAGACCTCAAAATTTCCCTAATGTGCTTATAGAGTCCTTCCACTTAGTTTGTGAAATGCCCTTGCTACTTTCCAGAGGGAAATTTTGATTATTTTTTCCAATCTTGTTCATGACACAACTAATTTATATATCGGTCTTGGGACCACTTCCTAAACACTTTTGTTTACAATGGATTTGTATTCCTCCACCATTAAATTAAAACATACAATTTTATCTACTTCTTCCCGGAAAGAAGATGACTCAGTATCTACAAGCTTAGTCATTAGATCCATGTAACCAGTGTACCGATCTGGTGACCTTCTTTGCTTTCGCTAATTTGAAGGAGCACCTACATTCTCCCTCACATCCTGCACAAGTATCTTAGCTTCCCTAGTTATTTTCCCGCCTTCATTGGATGGTTTTGCTTGATTGGTTGTCTCCACTCTCTACTCCTCAATTTTTGGCTACTCCACAACTTCCTAAGGTTCCTCCTTTGGAGCTAAAATCTCCTCTTCTAGTGGGATCTAAAGCTCCCTCTCAAGAGAGTATCTCATCTCTTTATCCTCATCAAATTTTACATCCCTTTGCACAATTATAATTATGAGGGTTGGCAAGTACACATGGTAGTTGTGGGGAGTTTCTGTGTAACCCAAAATACCCCCAATTATGTTATCGGTTGAAGATTCTTCCTTGGTTCTTTGGAGATATGGTAGTAAACATAGGCTCCAAAAATACTGAAGTGTGACACATTCCCCGAGAAAGCCTCCTCCATAGAAATCATGTTGATAGGCTGACAAGGACTCTGGTTATGTAGATAGACTATTGTGTTGCATGATTCAACCCACAAATGTAGAGGTAGGCCTTAGTCATGAAACATCGCCCTCGTTTCTCCCACAATGATATGGTTCTTTCTCTCAGCCACCCCATTATATTATGGGTTGTGGGGTGTTTTAATCTCTCGTTGAACGTCTTCTTTTGCACAGAAATTTTTAAATTCATTTGAGACATACTCACCTTGATTATCACTCCTGAGAGCCTTCACCTTCTTGTTAGTTTCCTTCTCAGCTAGTGCCTTTAATTCTATGAGCCTGGAAAGTGTATCATCTTTCTTCTCCATGAAGAATATCCAACATTTCCTTGAGAAGCCATCAATAAAAATGACCAAATATTTTTGTTTCGTAGTGGAGGCTATGAATAAAGGTCTACATACATCAAAGTGGATCCTTTCTAGGACTACATGTGATTTATTGTCCCGATCATAGAATTTGGATTTTGTGTACTTCCCCAAGGTAAATCCTTTTCATACATCAAATTTTTGAACTTCTCCTTTGGGGAGGCCTTTGGTTATCTGCTGCATAATCTTGAGGGTGCCATGATGTAAATGGCCAAGTCTTCTGTGCCAAAGTTCATCGACATCGTGGCCTTGCACCTTCTCTACCTTTGTGCTTAATGCAACATATTATTCCACATATAGCTTATATAGGTTATTCACACGAACCCCAATTTGCTTCACCTGTCTTGTGGCTATGTGTCTCAAGAGTGATATTCCTTTGTTGAAGATCACATCATAAGCATTGTCTTCCAAAACCACAACAAAGATGAGATTTTTCTTTAGGCCCAGAACGAACATGACATCCTTTAGCTTGAGGGGAGAGCTTGAATCCCTCTAAAAGGTGACTATACCAACCCCAATTGCGTTATACCTTATGTTTTCCCCCATCTCGATGTACATCTCCAAGTATTTTTCCTCCTGGTCATTGAAAAAATATCTACAATGTGTCATGTGGAACAAAGCACCTGAGTCCAAGTACCACACATTCCCCATCACTATGCTAGTCATGCATGCGATAAGGGTAAATTCAAGCTTGAACTATGTAACCAAGACTTCATCTACTACTCCTGCTAAGTTCTTCTTCCTTTCCTTTTCGTGTGGACACTTTGTGGCATAGTGCCCAAATTCATGAGAGTGAAAGCATTTAATTTTGGAAAAATATTTATTCTTACCTCCTTGGCTAGACTCTGCTTTGGATTGATATTTCTTCTGTTTTCCCTTCTTTTCCTTTCTAGCAAATGAAAATTTTTCTTCATCCTCACCCCTGGATGAAGTCCCATCTTTGATATTCCACCTTATTTCCTCTTATACCAAATCAGACCATAAAAACTCCCAATTTGGTAGTTTCTTCCTCCCATTCACTGAATCTTGATAGCTATGAAAGTTCTTGGGAAGGAACAAAAGGGCTAGGATTACCAAGTCTTCTTCAGGACCATTAACACTGATCCTGCCAAGTTCAACATGAAATTCTATGAACTTGCTCAAGTACTACAAAATACTGTCATTCTTCTATGTTGGGTCCCTATAATACTAGTGATTACCCCATTACTATTGTAGTTATACCCCTTATTAATATTGTTATGCCCTTATTGCCCCCATATTATTATTACTGTGCCCCATAGAATCCCTCTATTGTTATTTTTGTGGCGTTATATTATTATTGTTAGGTCGGCTGGGTTATGTTGTGACTCCTTAGACTCCTATATATAGAAAGGAGGTTTTATCATTTGTATCATCGAAGAATTGTTCATTTATGTAATGTAAAGGAGGTTTCCCCCTCGAAGAGGCTGAATTCTAAGGCATTGATCTATCTTTTCTATCTTTTCTTGAGCTGGTTTCATAACATTTGGTATCAGAGCCTTGGATTCTAGGGTTTCGTTGCTCCCAACAGGTCATCGTGGCATTTTCTCTATAACTTTTTTTATGCGATATTTCAGAAGCTAAAAAAAACCCATTTGAGAATACATCGCGTTGAATCTCGGGTCCGAATTTCAGAACTTTTTGCACTATATTTGCAGAGATATGATCTGAGGAAATTGGTCTTCTTGCAAACTCCTGAATTACATTCCAAACAGGTGACCTGGGGAAAATAATCATAACTTTCTTTCTGAGCATCGGATTGAAATTTCGTAAGAAGGTAAAAAAAGAGGACGGACTATAGTTTCTTGTATATATTTTTTCAAGGCCAAAGGTTGAAACAGTGATTCGTGGAACATCGTACAAGTTGTCTCTACTGAACTAGTCCATAAGCAGGTCACTGTGGGAGATTTTGCATAACTCTTCCTTGGAGAATCCAATTTGGATCAGACTGGTGGCATTGGAAAGAGGATGCAGAAGGCTACTACATGATGCAATTTTAGAACTGGATGATCCGAAATTACAGAGATACATTAGATTCAATATCAGGCTTCTACGAAGTGAAAAAAGGTGTGTAGTTTTTTTTTAAATTTTTGCGTAAGCTTGGTTTGAAGGAATTCAAAGGGCATAGTAAAACATTATTATCGGTAACTGATGCCCAGAGGAAAGAAAATGCAAACACCTAGTAAGGAACTTGAAAGCTCTAGCATGACTCATGAAGAAGAGGAAGAAATGCTACATGATATATCAAAATTACAAGAACAAGTGCAACAAATGTCACACTCACAAAAGCTAACAGAAGCTAGATAAATGGTGTGGAATCTAAGATAAATTGCGTGGAATCTAAGATAAAGGGCTTGGAAGCTAAGATGGATGATTCGAAGACAAATTTGAAGAGAGACATGCCAGATTTGAAGACAAATTTGAAGACAGACATGGCAGATTTGAAGACAGATTTGACAAATTTTCTACAAGAAATACTTACTAATGGTGAAAAGGTTGTAAAGGAAACTCATGATGCGAACAAAAGAAATGTTAATCATGATTCCATAGACTCTAACATTGGATCAAAGACCCACCATATTCCAAAAATCAATATGAGGAAGTTTGATGGCAAGGATCCCGCAACATGGATATTACAGATGGAGCAATTTTTTGATCTCAATAATGTGCAAAACACACAAAAGGTACGTATGGAAACTTTGTATTTGGAACCAAATCAGTTTGTATGGTATCAATGGCTTTGCTCTCGTAAACAATTTATCACTTGGGCAATTTTTACAGAAGAATTGATAGCACATTATGAGGATACAAAAAGCAACACTTTTTTTAGCCAATTGATAAGTCTCAAACAAAAGGGTTCAATAATGAAGCACATTGAGGAGTTCCAAAAATTGAACATAAGGGTAAAAGATATTCCAGAGGAGCATAGGATTGATGTGTTCATAGGGTCTTTAAAGGATAATATCCAACATGATGTTCACCTTTGGGAACCTGATTCATTAGAGAAGGCATTCAGGTTAGCAAGAAAAATGGAAAGCAAAATTATGGAAACCAGGAAGCATACCACTCACAACTATAAAGACGGAAGTGTTGTTGCCCCTAGTCTTCCACAACCTATAAGGTTGACACCTCAACAATTGGAAGAAAAAAGAGCAAAAGGGCTTTGTTACAGTTGTGATAGCAAATACACTAAAGTTCATAAGTGTGCTGAGAAGAAATTATTCTACATAGATTGTGAAGAGGAAGAAGAAAAGGAGCAAGAAAGGTCAAAAGAAGAGGATATACTCCAGGAACAAAGCATATATGAAGAATAAATAAATCAAACCATATCTTGTAATGCATTGGTGGGAATTACCACTCCTCAAACCATCAAGATAGAAGGACAAATCAAGAAGAAAAAGGTAATAGTGTTGATTGATTCAGGAAGCACCCACAATTTTATTCATTGTAAGGTAGCAAAAGAATTGAATTGCTTCCTATATCCAGCACCAGAGTGTCAAGTGATGATTGCAAATGGAGGAACAATAAATTTCTCTGGAAAGTGCCATAATATCAAGCTATCCATGGGATAATATGTATTGACTAGCCCAATGCTTTCCATTCCAATGGGAGGTGCTGATGTTGTACTAGGAGTCCAATGGCTACAATCCTTAGGTACAATAGCTTTTAATTTTCAAGAACTTTTCATCAAATTTTCTATGGAAGGAAAGGAAGTTGAATTAAGGGGTATTGTCGGGAAACCATGAAAGATAATCAGCTCTCATGGTATGACAAAGCTTCTAAAAAGGAACAAAAAGGTGTAATTGCACAATTATGTTCGCTAGATGTTTCCACATCGGAATTATCTATTTCTCCAGATCTCCAAAAAGTCCTGGACAATCATTCCAAGGTATTTGAGACTCCCAAAGGTCTCCCACCTACGCATGATCATGATCATGCTATTCATCTGATTCCAGGAAGTGTTCCTCCAAGCATCAGGCCGTACAGATATCCCTATGTCCAAAAGAGTGAAATTGAATGTATGGTTGCAGAAATGCTAAAGGCTGGCATAATTCAACCGAGTCAAAGTTCTTTCTCTGCTCCAGTAGTATTGGTGCACAACAAGGATGGATCATGGTGCATGTGTCCGGATTATAGGGAGCTCAACAAGCTCACTATTAAAGATAGGTTCCCCATTCCTATCATTGATGAATTACTGGATGAATTGCATGGATCAATTTACTTCACCAAGTTGGATCTTCGTTTAGGATATCATCAAATCAGAATGAAGACTCAAGACATTCCAAAACAACATTTAGAACTCATGAGGGTCATTAAGGAATGGAAAATTCCCACATCCATAAAGCATCTGCGAGGATTTCTTGTGTTGATAGGGTACTATCGCAAGTTTGTAAAGAATTATGGGAGAATAGTAGCAACTCTAACAACATTATTGAAGAAAGATGCATTTTCATGGACTCCGGAAGCAACAAAGGCCTTTGAACATCTTAAAGAGGCAATGTTCCAAGCACCGGTCTTAGCTACACCAGACTTCACAAAAACCTTTATTGTGGAATGTGATGCTTCAGGAAATGGAATTGGTGCTGTTCTAATGCAAGATGAAAGAACCATTGCTTTTGAAAGTCGTCAAATCAAGGGAAAGTTTTTAAGCAAAGCTATTTATGAGAAGGAAATGTTGGCAATACTCCATGCACTTAAGAAATGGTGACCCTACCTAATGGGAAGACACTTCAAGGTAAAAACTGATCATGATAGCCTTAAACACTTTTTAGAACAAAGATTATCCTCTGAAGAGCAACGAAAGTGGGTCACAAAGATGTTGGGTTATGACTTTGAAATCATATACATAAAAGGGAAGCAAAATGTGGTGGCAGATGCACTCTCAAGAAAGGATGAGGATGTAGAAGCATTTTTGTGCGCCATTTCTATTATCCAACCAGATTGGATAAACGAAGCAAGGGAGGAATGGAAGAATGACGAGAAGTGTGGGCACTTATTCGAAAGTTACAACAAGATTCCAGTATGTCTGATACATTTAGTTGGCAAAATGATTCGTTATGGTACAAAGATCGCTTATACCTCTGTAAGAATTCCCAGCTAAAACAAAAGATTCTTATGGAATTGCACACTTCTCCCTTAGGAGGGCACTCAGGATTTTTAAAAACTTACCACAGGGTTAAGAAGGAATTTTTTTGGGATGGCCTTAAATCAGATATTCAAAAGTTTGTGGCGAAATGTTTGGTTTTCCAAAAAAATAAAGTTGAAACAATTAAGACATCGGGTCTATTACAACCTTTATCCATTCCAAGCCAACATTGGGAGGAGGTTTCAATGGATTTTATCACAGGTTTACACAAGTTGAGGGAAAGAGTGTCATCATGGTGGTAGTTGAAAGACTTACCAAGTATTCACACTTTTGTGTATTATCACATCCATTTAAGGCCAGTACAATTTCTACTGCATTTATGGAAACAATTCAAAAGCTACATGGAAACCCAAAGATTATTGTAAGTGACAGAGATCCCATTTTCACTGGAAATTTTTGGACAGAATTATTTTCTTGTCTTGGCACTCAGTTAGCTCATAGCTCATCTTATCATCCTCAATCTGATGGGAAAACTGAGATAGTAAACAAATGTTTGGAAGGATATCTTCGTTGCTTTGTATCTGATAAACAGACACAATGGGTCAAATGGTTGCCTCTGGCTGAATGGTGGTATAACACTTCCTTCCATACAAAAACAAAAATGACCCCATTTATGGCACTTTATGGGTATCAACCACCATCCATCACATCATATTTAAGAGAAAATTCTAAAGTTCAGGCAGTGGAACATCACATCGAACATCAACAACAAGTCCTCCAACTCTTAAAGGATAACCTCGTGTTGGCACAGAATAGAATGAAACAACAGGCAGATCAACATCGCAGTGAAAGAAGTTTTGATGTAGGTGATTGGGTATTCCTACAGCTACAACCATATAAGAAAATGTTCCTCAAGCAAGCTAAGAAGGATAATAAATTATCACCAAAGTATTATGGTCCGTACAAGGTGTTGCAAAAGATTGGTACTATGGCATACAAATTGGAGCTTCCTGCAGCTTCTCGATTGCACCTAGTTTTCCATGTTTCATGTTTAAAGAAGGTTATAGGTGACAAGCTCTCAGTTCAAACAATATTGCCAAAACTTGACGAGGAAGGAAAAATTATATTGGAACCGGAAGCAGTCACAGAAACAAGAACTCGACAGCTACGAAATTGATCAATTTTGGAGTATCTTATCAAGTGGAAGAACTTATCTGCTGAAGATTCCACATGGGAGGATGAGAATTTTTTACAGAAGTATCCAGAACTACTCAAGCGTTGAGGACAACGCTTTTTTGAAGGAGAGGGGCATGTTGGGTCCCTATAATACTAGTGATTACCCCATTACTATTGTAGTTATACCCCTTATTAATATTGTTGTGCCCCTATTGCCCCTATATTATTATTACTATGCCCCATAGAATCCCTCTATTGTTATTTTTGTGGCTTTATTTTATTATTGTTAGGTCGGCTGGGTTATATTGTGACTCCTTAGACTCCTATATATAGAAAAGAGGTTTTTTCATTTGTATCATCGAAGAATTGTTCATTTATGTAATGTAAAGGAGGTTGCCCCCTCGAAGAGGCTGAATTCTAAGGCATTGATCTATCTTTTCTTGAGCTGGTTTCATAACATTCTACATCTTGATACTTCTAAGTTTATCCTTGAGCGCCAAAGGTTTTGGGCATTAGATGCTTTTGGTTTTGTAACATTTGTCTTGATTTATTTTATCAATCCATTTTCATCCAATACCACCTCCATGTGATCCTTCCATGCAACACAAATAGAGGTTCATTCCAAGGCATACTCTAGCTTTAGTCCATTGAAGGCCATCTTCTCAGCTCTGAAGAGATCTCATTGCACTGAACTCGAAATTCAGACCTCCTGAGAAACAAATTAAAAATTCCTGCACTGATATGAATCCTACTCTGATACCATGTAGAAATTATGATTTATATTTTCAACTACTTATGAAATTTCAATCAAAATCACAAGACACAAACGTACTCTACAACGTTGTAGACATTAATTCACAATTTAGAACAAAATATCAAACATGCAATAAGAAATCACACCCATGAAAATATTGTTTTTCCTGGGAAGAAGAAATATGCTAAAAACCCAAATGCCTACTTGCATTAATATGATGAATAGAGATGTATTACAATTTCTTTTCTCAACTGAGCACAACCTACAAGTGCATAAACTATCTCTTTTCTCACTGAGAAGCTTTGATCCAAAATTAGAAAATTTTTGCCTCTGCTTGAGCTCCTATTTCCTTGCATTGTTCCTTGAGAAATTAGGCCCCTATTATTTAGGAATTTCTCAAAAATTGATTGTGAAATTCCTCAGGTTGATCATCTAACTACATGCAACACCTGTACACTCAAGAATAGTCTACACTGATGTTACACTACCTTGAAATCTCCACCAAGCCTCAGGAAATTGAATTCTTTGCGTGCACTAGCTATTTTGGGCTAATTGATGAATTAACTAGATTATCACTGATTTTGGTTGAAGTCCCACTGCACAACTGACCTTCCACTAGTTCCTCCAGTAGTTGGAACTAGTTTAACTGAAAACAACTTGAAATAACTAACTTTTATTCCTACAAATTAGAAATCACACATGCTTTACTGAACTCCCACTCCTCTAACTTCAATTTACTGAGTAAACTAGGTGACACAAGCCATGTCACACAAGTTAACTGCATCCAAGTTGTCTACTGATGTGGAAATTTGAATTTTATTAATTCAATCAAGGCAAAATCAAATTGAGAATTTCTTGTTGCATTTAAAAAAAAAACATTAAAACATATAACTTCTTAAGTTCTCACAATTTATGTCCCCAAAAACTTAATACATCAATTTCACTGTGAGGTGCAGAGGAATCTTTCATTGTGCACAGTGCAGAGGTGTTGATGTGTGGAAGAAGCACAATGAAAGTTTGCTCCACACCTTTGAACTTCAAGAAAATATATTTTGTATTACTTGTGAAATATATTTTATAGAACCTTGACTAAAGTTATAAAAAGATATGTGTAAATATCGACGTGGAACATAAAATATGGATATTTTTCAATTAATGTTTAGGGATTCATTTATCTTGTTTCTCTTTAGATGGTCTTTAATTTCTAGGCATATGTCGTGTAGAACAGATAATGAGATCATGGATTGTGTTCATCCATGGAAAAGTATTTGTACATTTCTAAAATTTGTAGTAGAAATATCGTTAAGCTATAGTGTTTTAGTTCACATCACTGAGGAGGTGTGGAGGAAGATTTCATTGTAAGCTATGTGGGAGAATCACAACACAAATGGTCATTTCAGGTCACAAAAAAGTGATCATGATATTGAATCGTGAGTAATATTGCAGAGAAAAAGATAGGTTTAGGTTTGGATGACTTAATGTAATAATATATGGGAGATAACTTGTCTACATTTTTAAATCAAAAATTGATTTTGAGCCTATCAATTTTGTAGTTGGTTAAATGCACTCAACATGGGACAAACGACATTAAAATCATTGGAACAAAGTACAAATTAACCTGACAATATGAACACTACTGCACAAAACTACAAATTAGCATCATTTATGATAGAAGAATCTTTCATTGTGCAGACCATGGGAGTGCAGGGGAAGAATAATGAAATATTCCTCCACATTTCCATCTTCTGTATACTGAAATAACTAAATACTAAACATATAACACATTTTGAACTTTTAAAGGTTAAAACATATAACATATTTCACAATTTATAGTAAAGAAAGGCTTCACTTTTAGCAAATATAAGATGTTTTGGCATTGTTTTGGTGAATCAACGAATCAACACATACTCAAGAACGAGAATTGATACCATGTAAAAAAAATCATTTCTATCAAATAGAGCCATTCGACATATAAATAGTAATGAGTACAATCCCAACCATCAACTTACTTCATAGTAGAGATAACTACCCACATCTTTGCACAATATTTCTTTGCGGTTGTCCTTGCATGCCTTTCGATCCCAACCATCAACTTACTTCATAGTAGAGATAACTACCCACATCTTTGCACAATATTTCTTTGCGGTTGTCCTTGCATGCCTTTCGACTTAGAGTTATTATTGACAGCATATATGCTAGCTATCATTATCACAAATAATTCACATTTAATTTAATTCATAAATTTATTATAGTTAGGGTATGTATATTGATTATATTAAAACAAGAGAAAATTGTAAAGTAAATGGGGGAGATAGTTTCAGAATTTCATGATTTATTTCCACTACTTCCCATAAATGTCGTCTTTGGTATCTTGAATTGATTTTTATTGAGAGTGTCTTGTATAAAAAAAACTACACAATAAATATTAATAGATGCTAATTATTTAGTGCATCGAGAAATATGCAACTAAACAACATTGAAAATGCTACTAATTGAGAGAATATTTTTAAAGTACAAAGTGGAAATGGCTAGCATAGGAAGGAAAGAAGCTATTTTCACTAATAATATTAACTCACTTTCTCTTGTTGATGAGAAATTTTAGTGGTCGGCTATGTATGAAAAATATGTGAACCTATCAAATGGAAGAGAAGAATAGAAATAAGATTTGATTTAGAAGATTGGCAAATACTGCATGTGTTCCAAAAGTGTTTGATTTTAGAGAAATAGTTTATTTGTGCGCAAAAATTTTAATTCAAGCACAAGAATGATTATGCTAATAGTGAAGAAGAACCAATTTCCTTTAATTCCTAATGAATTCATATGGATATTCAAGCTACCTGACTGGATATGTGCTTAAAATTATCGAAAGAAAATAGTTTTTTGGAGTCACAAATAGGAAGGATGAACATTATTTGGGAATTCATTTCACTAAATTCCCAGGTTCCTTCTGATCTTTCCAGTATAGATATTTCTTTGTTTAGACAACCATTTAGATACTTTTGTTGTCTCTATGCTTATTTGACAGGCCAAAAACTATAGAAAATTTTCCAAAATCCATTCTCTATTTGCTCTACTACTCATAAGCAATATTGTTTATTTGGCTGGGATGATCTTATTCACATTAATTATCTTTTTAGTTAGTCATTTTTTCCAAGATTAATAGATTCTTTATGATGGTGTACTTGATAAAAATCCTCATCCCGAGCCATCTCTTTCATGACATACCCTATAAACCGAAATTCAATTCCAATGAATAACCAATGTAGCTTTGGTATCCCATATTGTGGAAGCAGGAAGATGCTTTAGATTTTTTTCTAATCCAATATGTCTTTGTAAAGAAGATAATTTACATGAGAACTAGACAAGAGCCCCATATAATATATATGCAAGCCCAATTTTCCCTGTGGGGAAAGGAGTGCATGAAGAAAGAGAAAATAATATGATTATTCAATTTTTTTGGTTTAAAGGTAAGCCATTGTTGCTGCCAAAAAATGTTATAGATAGGTATTTTGTTTTTGAAGTCTGCGGGAAATATCGTGATTGGATAGTTATATTTGAACAAAAAAATGAAAACACAATTTATTTCTTTTCCATGTACTCTTGGGAAAGTCACCGTGAATAATGTGCCTCACGTTGTAGAGCTTGAAAAATATTTGGGTTCTTTTAACTTAATAGGAGCCAAACCCCGTTGAGGCTTTGATCCAAAAGACACATTTATTGTACACCTAGGTACTATTAGATACAACAATTTGTTTACATGAGTTACAAAGGAAAGTAAGGAGAATCGCACTAGTCTAGCCAAAAATAAAGAACTTATAATGTATATTGAAAAAATTATTGAAGAATCCAACATCAACACAAAAAATTCCAAGAAAATAGGTACAAATATTAAAAAACAATCTCCACCTTGCACATTTGGGACTGGTCTGATTTCATCCTCTAGTCAAAGAAATATAAAGGATACTACAAGTGCAAAACTGGTTCATGGTAAATTATCAGGTGGCAGAGATGATGAAGAACTTCCTTGGAGATTCATTCCAGATAGAATGAACATGATTGAATCATCCAAATCCAAATGTCCCCTCAAAGCATGAAGCATTCAACAAGCTATGAATGTAGAAATGGGCAGCACTGTACTACCTAATTGGGATACTGCATATTTAGCATAAAATTAGAAAATAATGTATAAAATTCCCAAATAAGTCACTACTTTTGATGACCTCACTGTCACAATACAAGATGCAAACTATAACAAGGGTAGTAAAAAATTAAGAATTGAAAAATTAAAGGATTATAATAAAAATGTTATTGCCAAAGTAGAAACGTATGGTGTTGTATCTAGGGTTTCACCAGCCTCATGAAATTGCATCAAGCTACTGGTAATTCACTTGTAGATTCTATTAAAAAACAAGAAACAAAGAAATTGATACTAAAAGAAATATTAAAAGAGTTAGAAGATGGTCTAATTCTAAGATCTTTGTTAATGACTCCACTGGAAATACAGGAACCACCATAGGAAATTTCTACTCCTAGCACACCTCATAGATTGTCACACCTCCATAAACAAACATATCCAAAAAAAAAAATAAAAAAATTCACCATAGTAATTTACCGACATGGCATGATTATAATTCTATATACATTTTTCATTAACATATAATGACTCGTACTTAGTTTAAGGGCTTTTTCTACATCCATGTACATTGGTCCACATTCTAATGGAGCTCTGACAGGGTTTTAACTTCACATGTGATTTTATTTAAGTTTACATAGCAATCACTACTTGGTTTGATTTGCAATCGATTTGAATTTAATGTTATGCTCTACCACGGAGACGTGGCGAGAGTAGGCTCTGTCCTCTCGCATAGCTTCCCACTAGCTGTATTGGCTACCTCATTTTCCCTCGCTTCATCAATGGTGGAATGGCTTGGTCTTTGATCCGAGGGTTGAGCTTTGTCCTGGAAATATTTACTGCCTCGTTTGCTGGTGATGAGTTTCATTGCACCCCTTTGTTCTTCGGTACTCATCTCTGCTGCCTACGTTTCACTTCTGGTAGGTTCGGCTCTGAGTTTAGGGCTTCCTTACATGAGGGTTTGATGAGGGATGAGGTTACCATGACTGGTGCAGATGGCTTTTATTTCCTTGTGCAACAAGAACTTGGTGAGTATAAGGTTTACGACTTTGTGAATTTGCATACAATTTCATTGTCCTTTGGCGCTTTTCTAATGTGTTGCCACTCTCTGGTTGCAGGTGTTGTAGAGGCAGGCAAGAGAAGCTCAAAATACTCCATGGAGGGTTTCGCGGATTTTTCCTTCGTTCCCCTGCTTCAGTTACTCAATGGCTTACCTGTAAGTCTTGTCGAGCTGCTCTTGTAATATGTTAACTGAGTAGGAGAATCGTTAGTTGATTTTTTGCTTGATGCTCTCAGACATGGAGGGTTTCTCTATTCATAGGCCTAATGAATTTCGGGTTGGGTGAGATTACCCTCTGTTAAATAGTTTATAAAGAATTCCTATACTTTTGCAGTTTGTTGATGGAAGCCTCGTATATTTTGGGGTTCATGCATTTAGTTTCCTTTTGCAATCTTACCAGGGTTTAATCATTCATTTTCTGGAAATTTCGGTAGAGGACCAGAGACTCTCCTCTGTGGCTCTTTCAGATGTACCACCATTTGGCATGCGAGGCATGTAGCTAAGGCTACCCCGGAATGGTTTTTTTAATTTGTTTAAAGGATTGTATGTAATTTGGTGTACTTAATTCCACCTGCCCGAGTTCTGGGTAGTGGACCTCTCGAGGTGTTGTGTAATTTCTAGGTTCGGAATTGCCAATATGTATTAAATGAGACTCGGGTCTAAGTGTTATTCTGTTCCTTTTTAAATTCCCAGATATGAAGTGTTTGAAGTGTTGGGTCCTTGTTTGAGTTTAGACATTGCTCCATAAATTTTACAATGAAGGTGCATCTTTGTTTGATATGCAATCTTTTCGTTTTTCCATGAAATTTTATCGAACTATACATAAGTCTTTGTCTTTTTCGTGGTTGCTGCTATTATACGATATTATCATACTTTTACCTGTAAGGTAATGTTTTCTGCGTCGTCTTTATGTTGCAAGCCTGTATTTTCTTCTCTGGTTTTTATTTAAATACCAAACTCAGTAAAGGTTAAAGAAATCATTTACAGAGATTCTAGATGTTGCATGTCAGTATTTTTCTCTCTGTTTTTTTACTTAAATATGAAACTCAGTAAAGGTTAAAGAAAGAAGTTACAGTGCTCCATGGTCTAGAATTAAATAGTCTTTTACTAACGTTTCTCAATTACCCTAGTTTAGTTTTACACCATTTCCTTTGAAGTTCAAAAAGATTATTTGCTCAATCGTTCTTTGCTACTTCCAACTGATATACTAAGTTGTGTAGTTTTACCACTATTATGTTATGCTATACATGTTTAGTCATGTTATTCACGATGTTGTGCATGTTTAGTTTCATTCTTCTTCTTAGCAGAAGAACATAAACATGTTTATTTTCCTGAGTCTGTTTTCTAAGTGTCAATTATCTTTTGTGTGTGTATTTTCTGCCTATGCTTCAGATAATTCCTGAATAGTTCTAATTCCAAATATAACTAAACCTATACAGTATTAACTAAATTATTAACTATATATGCACCGTACTAATTCAAATATTAACTATTCCTGTTCAATACTATTTCCAAAATATAACTGCTGTCATTCATTCAGGATTATTACCTACCTGAACTGCTATAAAAGAAGAAAACCTCAACTATTGAAGTCACCTTTGTTACTTGCAGTTTTCATTCCTCCCAACCATGAGACTTGTCGTCAGGTCCAAGTCTCCCCTTGAGCTTGCTCATAAGACCAATGTCTATCTGCAAGTTTCTGCACGCAGTTCTTTAGCTATCTGGTCACCACCAGACTTAGCTACTCTTCCGTCTGACCTCTCAGCACAGTTTTCCCCTCTACCCTCTAGGGCTTTCTTTGGAGAATTCATAGTCAGGGAGATAGTTAGGGTTTTTTGGAAACTACCTACCCTAACTTCCTTGTTATGAGAAGTTACAAGATCTGTTAATACTCAAACATTTTTCTCTTTTTCATAATAAACACACATTAATACTTAATTCAAATAATAACCATAATATCAAGTTTTTGTTTATACTATGGTAAAATAAAATATTTACAATCTTTTGGGGACATTACATATATCTAATAAGGCTATCAAACTCCTTAATGCAGTGAAATCTAATACTATCACTTATCTGTGCCAAATATTGGAAATTATTGAACATGCATGGAAAGAAACTTCCAATCTACAACATTTAGCATAGGGAATTAAGTCATTTTTTGATTTGGTTAAAAGTAATCTTAAGGAAGACAAAAATTCCATTGAAAATGAATTACTTAATTTTAGTCAAGGGTTGGGTTTGTTGTCTAATATGGAAAAAAAATAGAGGACTCACGAATGCTAATCAACTGAAGCAGGTCAAATTCGGATGGTTTAAAAGAATCAAGACACTAGAAAACATAGTTTTTGAATGTGAAAGCATAGAAATTATAAGAGGTGATGCCTTTCTCAAGGTGGTGTAGGTTGTTTAGGTTCTAAATGGTCCACACATCACATGTAATTTTAAATTAATTTCGAGAGATACGATAATGATCAAATCATAGAAGCTAAAAGAGTCAAAGGCAAGAGAGTTTTATGATATAACTAATTTTACTACAAAATAAATTAATAAATGACTAATTAATTTTGTTAGTATTAATGAAGAGAAGTGTGTGTTAATTGCTAAATTTCAAAAGTAGGTTATGGAAATTGAGAAGTATATATTCAATAAACATGTTAAGCTAGAGATTATAGTCACTCTGGTGAAAGATTTATAAAACTATGTTGGAGAAATTCCTTCAAGAAATCATGAATCCAAAGAAAGATGATAGTTAAATAGTAACGGTTTGTGCTTTCACATATTGTGATTGTTCTCAAACCTTTGCACAATCATTTTTTTGTTTTATTAGTATTTAATTTCTAGTATTTGTTGGTTGTGTTGTCATGACATAAGCTAATTGTTGGATATAGTTTCTTGTTTTCCCTTGTTGTCACCTTTTTCCATATTACAGTTCACGGGAGACCAATCCCACTACCCATTGGGAAGAATGCATTTAATTTTTTGATTAACTAGTAGGATTTTGATGACTGCTTTAGACACCAAACATAAATGTAAGTTCAGTTACATAATACCTTCCATCTGCACATGCCTTCCTTTTACTAGATACATTTCTTTCAGAGATAAATTATAATTTACTATGTTTACTTAATTTCTTAGAGAACAATTATTACCATTATTTTCTAAATGTAGGAGCAGATAGTTAAAGAGACGACATGCTAGAATGACATGGTGAATGAGTTGGTGAGCTAAGCTAGTGAACATTTTCATTACCAATTTAAAAGACCTCTGCCATAATTCAAGGTTCTTAATGTTTTTCATAAGATCTTGTATGGATTTGAATTATGTGGCATTGACCAAAAACATTAATAGAACATAAGTTTTTGAGGATATGGTTTTAACTTTTATATTATATTTAATCTTCTCCTACTAATCACATTAAAGTGAGTGCTTAAGAACAATTTTGGATTTTATATATATGTTTCTTCTTTATTATTTGTTTTAATCATAGCTATGATGATTGGAATTTGAATCTGGATACAATTCTTCTACAATAATTGTGTTGCTTATTTCTCAAGACTTATTCTTTGAGATCTTATATTACATCTAAATTTGTGTTATTGATCAGAATGAAAATGAACTTTTGACAATAGTTTTGAATATCATACATAGATCTCCCAAAATAAAAGGATAACATGTTGATTCTCAATAAAAAAATTCAATGAAAACACATAATCTGTGACAAGTTTTATTAATTTAATTATCAAAGCATTGTAGTTCTATTTAATATGAAGTTCAAAATATGTTATATGTTTTAATTTTTTAAACGTGTGCATAGTGTGGATGTGCATAAAAGGATTTCATTGTGCTTCTCCCATAACTTTTCACTCCTCAGAATGAAATATTTTTTTTCACCTGAGAATGAAATTGATATATTAATTTTCCTCGACTTGAATTTCTAGGTATACACTAGATTGATATATAATATTTCTTGGTGTTTGTTTCGCTTAGATTTAATCTTAATTATTTATTGTTGGGTGAAAATTCCTCTACATCATAGTGAGTATTCTTCACAACATGTTCCCATATTACTCAATAAAAAATCCAATGAAAACATAATGTACAACAACTTTTATTATTTTATTTATCAAATTAAATGTTTTAATCTTAAGCACAATGAAATCTTCCTTCGCACTCCACACAATAAAAGCTTCCCCCCCTCCACCCCGCTCATCGTAAAATGAAAATGTTGAGCTTAAATGAAAACTTGTGATAAAATAATGTGAAAATGTGATCTTTGATGGGGCTCAAAGAATTCACCATGCATTCTCTTGCTTTTGGTGTATTTTTTTTTAAGCTTTTCAATAAGTTATTTTGAATGTGTGGTTAAATTTAAGGATTGTTTTCTTCACCCAAAATGCTTAAAGCCTTAAGCCTATATTAAATTGACTACAAAATAAGGTGTTATTTAAATTTATGCATCTTTAAACATGTTTTTGTTCATTTTTTGTCCTTTTTTTATGCAATCCAGTTTAAGAAAAAATCATGTTCGCCATAACGTCAATACATTGTGCAAAGTGCGGAGAATTATATTTTTAATTCTTTTATTTTTTATTAAGTTAATTTCATTGAGTTAATATTTTAAATTTTTAGTGTACAGAATAAAGGATTTGCGGAGCAGGCATACGTGTAGGAAGAAACAAGGGTAGAAGAAGCATAATGACAAATTCCTCCTTTCTTTTCACTCTGCACAATAAAAGCTTCCTCCACATCCCCACACTTCATTCAATGAAAGCATTCACTGCACCTCTACACTTCAGAAAATGAAAGCTTCCTCCCCACCTCTGCACTTCATATAATGAATATGTTCACTGCAACTCAGATATTTGCACAATGAAAGCTTCCTCTACATACTAGCGCGAATTTAGGGAAATTTTTATGTATGTCTTAGGGTTTGGATTTAATTGTACGAAGTGCAGAGGTGTAGAGGAAGATTTCATTCATTCTTCCTCCACATCTCAAAGTGAAATTGGGGCAACTGCCATAATGATTACAAAGTGTGCATATCTTAGGGATTCTTTTGCACTGTGCAAACTCCATAGGTACAAAAGAATCTTTCATTATGCTTTTGAACCTTTGCGTAACAACATTTGCACACTTTGTAAAATGAAAGCTTCTTCTTCTCATTGGAGTGAAATTGATATAGTAATTTTGTCGAACTTAAATTTCCTTGTATGAACTTTCTCCTCACCTCCATTTAATCCAATTGCTTAATATGTATTTTAGATTTTAATAGTACAACTAAAACTTAATTGATTTTTTAATACTAGGTGCAGATTCCAATGATCCTATGAGTTGTTTTCAAAACTATGTTCATCATCTTTGATCCGTTACTAGATTATCGAATTATATGTTTTAATATGTTATTTTTAATTGAGTTAATTTCCTTGTACATAGTGCTTCCTCTGCACAATAAAATCTTCCTTTGCACTCTGCATCATTCAAAATAAAATATTCCTTTGGCACACCTCTGCACTTTGTACAATCAAAGCCTTCGTCGCCCATCCACAGTTTGCACAATGTTAAATCCTCAAAGTGAAGTTGATATATTTATTTTATGGGACATAAATTTCCATGTATGAGCTTGCTCCTATTACGAATTTTAGATCTTAATAGTACAACTAAGCCTTAATTATTTTAGTGTTGTGTGCAAGGTCCGATGATATGATGAGCAGTTTTCAAAAACTATGTTCCACTTTTAATGTTTTATTTTCAATTGAGTTAATTTCATTATGCAGAGTGTATAGGAAGCACAATGAAATATTTTCCATACGTCGCACAATTATGGTTTAGCTTTCATTGTGCGAAATGTAGAGATGTGGAGAAAGGTTTCATTGGGTGGAATATAGAAACACAACATTCTCAAATAACGACACACTCTGCACAATCAAGGTTTAGCTTTGATTTTCCAAAATGCATAAGTATGGAGAAAGCTTTCATTATGAACAATGCAAAAACACAACATTCTCAAATAATGACAAAACAACAGTGAAATTAATAAGCACTCAAATTTCAAAATATTTCATAAAGGTTTAACCCATTAAACCATAACCAACAATAGCAAAAGTTGAAGAAGTGAATAGTTCAAAGGTGCGGAGGAAGCATTTATGAATGTGGGAATAGTTCAAAGAGGTAGAGACTATGCTACTATTTAACTATCACCCTTGATAAATCTTATATGTTTCCTTCAAGATGAGTGGTTGACCTCCATTGAATTGTTAGTTATTATATTATAAGTATAGCTCTACTCTATTATGAATTACATTCCTCAAATTCAAAAGTTAACACCCACAACATATTGATAAGAAATAATTATGAATTATCTAGTATGTAATTCATATGATAATGCATAATGATTGTGAGAAATCAACCATTGTGATTTTGCATTTATCAATAAAAAATTTTCTTTTCTTTTATATAGGAATTTCAAAGTTATAAACTCAATTAAATTAATTAAAGATCCCTTAACATTACAGGGAATCATTTTAGGAAAATGATTTAATTATTATGACATTTCATCAATGTTAAAAAAATTCATGTTCTCTGATTACCATAACATTTATTTGAAATTTAAAAATTAGTTACTCATTTTGTATTTACAACCATTTTTATAATTATTCAACATAATTTACAAAATAGTAATATAATTGTGTTCCAAAAAAATTAACTAAAAATATATCTTTTATAGCGATATAACTGTTGAAGAGGTAAATCCCCTCTACGAATAGAGGCGATCCCTACTAGCCCAGAACGGGTCTAGCAACAATCAGTCAATGCTACCATGCAAGTTCCTAATTGCAAATAAGAGGTAGGCAATGAAAACCTACTTGGATTCCAAAGCTAATGTTTGATGAAGAGACGTCGCTCTCGCTCCTTCGCTTTGGCCGGTCACAATCCTCCACAATCCTTGTGGATAGACACCTGCACACACAAAGAGAAACACAAACACAAGCGTGAAATCTAATAAATGCAATTATACATCAGTCAGAAAGGACATAACTCACATTAACCATTACAAAGACAAATGAGAGTGGAACCATAATAGTATTCATCTATTATTAATCAATAACAGAGAGGAGTACAACCAAAGTTCTGACGTCGAATCCTTCTCAAGAGGGTCCAGCTAGCAAGTCTCTTAAGCATTCACCCTTGGAGGTAGATCTCCCAAGACAAAAACTCTCTCTCACACAAGTTCACACAAGAAAGCAACACTTCACAACCCTCCTTAAGCTCTCTAGCTATCCCACACTTGTCACACCAACTACCTACTAGCAGCAGCACTCTAAGCACTATCAATCCCACACCATCAAAAACTAGCTGCTCATGGCAATGGTAGAGGCTTAAATAGGAGAAGGAGTCTGCATGAATGGTCAGAGGATGAGCTTATCTCCAAGGAAGGTGGATCAAATGACGAAACAGACATGCCAGAGAAGGGAGGGCGACATTTACAAGGCCAACAACCAGGTCTGGAGTCATCTTGAAGGCCGGCTGTTAGAACAAACTCGCCCAAACAAGATCAGCGCGGGTGTATAACTGCACTGGAGCGCTGACATCGCATCTTAATAACAGGGAAGGTTATTCAGTGCGACCCAATATGAATAGAAGATGCACTGGTTCATGAAATTCGACCAGCGCGGGAAACACGTGTGCTTCCGCGCTGGCAGCGCATTCGTTGTATTATGAGGCGCGAGTCAGCGCGGTTATTTTAATAACAGTCGCGATGATGGGAAAAACTTTGGCAAAGTGGGTCATTTGGAAACATTAGAGAACATGAGCATGATTAATTTGAACTCATGACACAGTAGGGAGACTGACAGGGAAACAATGACAAATTACTGTGTAACAATAACACTTGCCATTTTTTTAAGTATGTTTATAAATTGTCAAGATTCACCTATTATTCACATTTTGTTAGTGAGAAAATAGCATAACAATGGAGATCTTATTAACTCATTTTTCATCCTTTCTTGAGAGACTAATGGCATACCCTTATATAAATATGAAATCTGAGTAAAAGTGTTTCTAGATTTTCAACTTAGGCCATGGAAGGAGTGTTATTAGGTAGAAACATTAATTCTTCTCCTCCTATCCTTCATGGTACTCAATATGCTTCCATACAAACATGTGTTATTCAACATGTGAACTTATGATATAACATGCACATTCATGGGAAATTAAAAAATACCCTTAATTTAACTAGATCTTTATAAATACCACCAAATATCCTTTTGTTTTACCCCATTTCAATACATATTTCTAGTAATGAAAATCATACTCTTACTAAATAGCATTTTTATATCCCCTAATACATTTAAACATCCTCATACCTTATCCCTTACCTAACCAACGATTACAATATATTAACTTTATTTTTCATAATTACAATTACGATATATTAACTTTATTTTTCACAATTAATCGACAAGGTGAAGATTCCATCCATGCAACCTCATCATCTATATGTGAATTGATTGGAAATCATGTCGCCTATGACTACACACATTGCAATTAACTCATTAGTGACTCTCATAATTCATAATAAAAATATAAAATAATCACACAAATAAATAGTCCCCTCACTGAATTCAAACTCCAATATAATATTGATGTAATGACACATCAATGCATTCTCGTGGCTCCCTTTCACACTTGGTAAATGATCAATATCGTGGCTCCTTGTCACACTTGGTAAATGATCAATATCATATATAAATTAATGCATTCACATTTTCATTTTACAATATTCAAATCATAGAAATTATTATCATCAATTGCTTCATGCCAATACATATTTTAATTAATATATGATATCATATATATATATATATATATATATATTTATAAATGAATTATTGATTCATCATCATTTTGACAACAATAAAGTAATAAAAAGTTCATGTTCCATCATCACAATTCCAGCCAAATAATTTGGTTATTTATAAACAAATTCCCTCAAATAATAAATTCTAGTATTCCATAATAGTCCAATGAAGTTGCGTAGTACTTTATGCCATTACTGAGATGAATATTCCTTTATCAAAGAACATAGGATGGACTACCATGGGTTGATACTATATCTTTCTTTTTTGATAGGATCAAATTTGATCAAAGAGTGCTCCTCAATTTCCTATGTTAAGCATTACCTTTTATGATATGCCTAAAGCAAAACAATTGCAATAATATACTAGAATATGGACCTACTCTTCATGTAGAAACAGTAGAAGGAAAAAAAAATCCTATAAAAGGGCCTCATTCACATGGTTTTAATATCTTTAGTGATGGTCATATTGAACATATGGTAATGTTGCTTTTGATTAGATCTAGGTATTTAGATTGTAAATAACATTCGTTAAAAAATCCTATAAAAGGGCCTCATTCACATGGTTTTAATATCTTTAGTGATGATCATATTGAACATATGGTAATGTTGCTATTGATCAGATCTAGGTATTTAGATTGTAAATAACATTTGTTTGTATGTTTTTTTTTCCTTGTCATTTAAAAGGTTATTCAATTTACACTTTTTCTTCTATTTCCCAATTTGATTATATAAGTTTGAGCAAAGAAATACCATTGGAAACATATCTATTCATAATTTAGTAAGCATATATGGATATCCACCTCGAGGCATTAGAGTATGGCCTACTTTTATGTCATGTTCATAGCCCTTGCATCCAAAGATATCATCTCGAAGGACAAATGTGTTGAAGGTAAGAAAACTCCTCGTACTCCACCCACATCTACTTTGTCCTTTAATGAATATTTCAAAACCATTAACCTATTGGGCAGATCCCAATATAGGCATCCCAATATATTCGACATTCTCATGGATGAGAATAGATGATGGTTTCACTCATAGCAATTGTAAGATTAACATAAAGGTTCGTGGTTCTTTATCTCTATTTGATGGTGCCATTAAGAATGTTATTCAATATTTGTAGTAAGAAACTATTCTCATTTAGAAGTGTAGATTTGGAAATTGTGACAATGGGGTTCACTCTTCTATAATTATTTTTTTCTCTTTTTCTTATCTTACCATTAATTATTATGTGTGTTTGTTGCTTCTTGTACCTAGTCTTTACTTTGGGTATAAGTCTCTAAATGATTTTTTGGGGATTTTATTTGGATTCTTTGTTTGTGGGTATGGATGTTTTCCCATTTCTTTTCTTATAATGGTTTTGATGAAGAAAATGCATTTTTAATGGTTTGATAAGGTTAGCTTAGATTTCTAATTTATATTTCTACTGAATCATCAATTAATAATGATGTAAAGTGTAAGGATCATTGTATCAATAAAAATAAGGTGTGTTAAACAATCCAATCCATAACACTATCATTACTCATCTAAACCATAGTATAATATGTGGCTCAAGGGCATAAAGCTTTAGAACGTGTTTTTTGAATTTACACAAATGACTAATGTGTCAAATTTTAAATGAAAAAAATGAAAAATATATTGAAACTAGAAATAGTCAATATTTTTTTTTTCTATGTTAAGACTAAACTAAGTACCCACGAGGAATTGAACCGGTGACCTATCGCAAGGAGTGCCTTAACAGCGCACCCATTCACCGTCAATCCAAAGCCCCGTGGGCAGAAATAGTCAATATTAAGATGTATATTAGAAACACATTTAGATTAATTTGTAATAGTACCGACCTATTTATATTTTAACCCAATATCTATCAAGGATCGAGAGGGATCAAATCTCTCTTGGTGTATGTTGTAACATTATTTGGTTTTGATAAGTTAGTATATTAGCCAAAAATAATAGTAAAACATTAAGTTAGGATATGGACGCGAAAGAAAGAAAAGTTAATATGTTAGGCCAATTCAATGTTTTATAAGCATCCATGTCAATAAAATGATAGGTGTTTGCTGCCCTAAACAAATAAGGCAAAAGAAAAAAAATGTTAGGGAAGCAAAAAAAAGAAAAGAATGGCTTCATTTAATATTTTTATAAATGCACAAGCTGCTAGTCAAAATGCATCACATTGTGAAATGTCAAATGTTATCTTCATATGTAGAAGGAAAGGGAAAAGGATTAAAGTTTTGCTCTAAGGTTTTATATCAATTAATTTTGGTGTATTAATCCCCTATCCCTAAGTTTTAAACCCCAAAATCACCCCTCCGCTCAAATTTTCCTCCACCCACTTATTCCTAAGTTTTATTGCCTCCCCATTCATTGCAAATATTTCCCACTTTGTAGTATATTAATTCTCGCTGGCCCCATCAGGTGCCCATTATATCACGTTAACTCTTTGCCACCTCTCACTCCATCTCCGCGCATATCCCAAGATCTGATGACCCACACTGTATTTTGGCGCCCCCTCACCATCCGAACTTTACCATCGTGGGGTGTGGGGTCTGAAATGGGCGGTATTCAAAACTTTGCCCACCCTTACGTGTCAACACTACAACTTTTTGTACCCCCATCAAATGAAACTATTAACCACTTCCCTGCCCCCTTAGAAAAGTAGTTTCTCCACCTCCTGATACTGCTCTCCTACCCGTTGCACTCCTACCACTCACCTTCTGCCACGTCATTTGCCCGTTAACTCCACCAATTACATCTGCTCCCTCCAAAATTAAGTCGTTAAGCAATCAATTGGTTTAGCCATTAATCCAACGGACCCGCACCACCTTCAATGGAAAAACCACATTGTTATATAAACCTCCCTTTCACTCATTAATTGTTTACTGAATTCATGCACTGTCACTGTTATTGCTCTCTTACAGGTTTGTTGGACTAAACTCTGACATTTTCACCCACCAGTGACATTGTCTGCTCACTCGCCTATTACCTCTGTTCTTGCCCCAAATCCTGACTCCTATCTGTGTATTGAAGCCTCCAATCTAGTTTTCACTATTGTCCTTAGCCTCATCTGAAGATTCCTCCAAAGGACAAGGGACCAAAAGAACCTGTCAAACCTCTGATCTATCCTCCTATTGATTTTCATCACGTTCCTTTGGCTGGCAAAGACCTTAAAATCCATGAAACTCTCTGTGAATTTGACCTTTATGAGATGTATTTTTGGCTCGAGGACAAATACATTGAAAAATCTGATGACATTCAGCTATGGGAATCCAATTTACCCCACTATATTTTTCCTCATACCCACAACACCCCAGAATTTGTTGGGAAGTGTCATGCCTATTATCGACTAAGCCAAAGAGCCATCATTGCCCCCATTGGTGAAATTATGTTTACTATCACTCCTTAAGCCATAGACCAAATGATGCAGGCCCCCACAGTAGAGAATGCCACCCCCTTTTCCTATGAAGCAATTGTTGAATTGTACCAGAAATTAGACTTTTCCAAGAGAGCCAAAACCCTTGAAATTTTCGTGACAAAAGATGCCTCATTTCAAAATAAAAATCCTCCCTACCCCTCCCCTATTTTCCCTAAGACAGCCAAGAAAATTATCACAGTCATCTCTTACCTCCTTGGCTACTACTTAGATTAGTGGGTAGATGAGGCCATCATAGGATTTCTATCTATTTTCTCTGTTGATTCTAAGCCCTCCATCATGTTTAACTTTAGCCAATTTCTTACATATTCAATTCATAAGAAGTTTATCAAATTTTAGACTAAGGAGGTGTTCAAGTATGCCTCTATGTTAGTTTACATGTTCTTATATTTTTGGGGAGACAACATCAAGATTTCTTTAGAAAAGTTGGATGCAGAAGGGAACCAACAATCATTCATATTTTGGACTACTCTGGTGATGAAGGAACAGAAGGAATACACATACCTACAGTTTGTAGAGATGTTTTTGTATCCAACAATCAGTCTCATAGGTAGCAAAATAGAACCTAGGGTCAATGAAAAAATTAGAAATGTGTTGCAGCTATCAAACCAAGTTTAGACAGGGGATTGGTACCTTTATCAAAACTATACATAATTGAGAATATTTGGGTGTGATCTTGCACCTCACAAGCTTCCTAAATTACTCCCAGTGAGGATGTTTGATCTAGAATACATAAGGCAAATGCTCAATATGGATGAGATCCACTTTGTAGTTGCCAAGAAGAAGTCCTAGTTCAAAATTAAAACACAGATTGGGCCTTTCATTTGCAACAACAGGGCAGCAGGGAAGAAGAAGATAAGCTACTAAAAGAAATGCAGTTCAGCCTTAGCTTCACCTAGTCATATGATCCATTAGGGATCATTTCTAAATTAAGAGTAGAAACCAAATCTACTGCTTATTTTCACACAACCAGACCAGAGATAGAGAAGTACAAAAACTAGCTAGAATGGGTTGAGAATACCCTACAAGAGGTAGAGGAGCAGCTGGTATCATCCTCTATAGTACAGACTCCTACCATGTAGGAGAAAACTACTAAGAGAAGTAGAGAAGAAGAGTCCCCTTCAGGGACTAAAATTTTTAGTGAAGGATTCAAAATTACATATAGGAAGAAGGCCAAGCTTAGTTCCAAACTAAGCCTCGGCAAGGATTCAGAGTAGGAGAACATTATCACCACTAATGAGAAACTTGTTTCCTCATTAGTGGGTAATTAGACCACACTGTCTCCTACTACCTCCATGGCTTCACATGATCATCAACAAATGCAAACTAGCACACCTATTACATGGGAGATAAAGAAAAGTATAATGGACATTTTTAAGGAGCTAAAAGTAAGGAATGAGGCCGTGAAGATTAAAACTTACAATTAGTTCTGGAATCAGACTTCCAGTTCTCAAAGTAGGCCACTGTTAGCCTTTGATTCAGAGAAAGGTAAAATGCAAATGGAATTCCTCCAAGAATAGGTTCCCCAGCCCAAGGCAACATCAGACTACAAGAAGACAACATTTGAGTTTGATGTAAAAGACATACATCCCATTGACCAAATGGAGATGCACAAGTAGATTGGGGAAATGATATTTTCCACTGTCACTAACACTATTATGAGTTTGTCTAAATTGTAGGTTACATTGGCCAATGTTCAATCACAACTGAAGATGGAAAAGGTCTCTGCACTTGCCAAAGACACCAAGATCAGAAATATGGAGGACTTGGTGATCAAAGTGGGTTATGACCCTGCAAACATAAATGCTACAGAAGAACTTGTAAAGAAAAAGAATTTAAACATAGCAGCCTTAAGGAAGCAATTGAAATTTCTAGCTATAGAAGATCCTCTGGCCAAGGATATTGAGTAAACAGAGACACAAAAGGCAAAAATGATGAAGTTCATCATGGGGCAAAGTGCACATTTGAAGCAAATGGAGACAAAGATGGAAAATATTATTAAAGAAAAGGAGAAAGCTTCCAAAATGACTGTTATCGCTTTGGAAGCACTCCCTATCACAACCATTCCTACAGTCACATCTTCAACAACAAGCACAGGGGATGCTGCAGATCAGTTGGTAAATGCAATACAAAACATGTCTCTCCAGAAAGAAGAGATCAAAATATTGTAGGCTCAAGTCAATCTTCTACAAGAGCATCAAACAAAGACTAAGACTTTTCATGCAACAGAGCTTCAAAGAGATTAAAATCAGATAGAGGCATGGAAGAAGTCGGCATTTGAGTCCTTTATTGGCTACACACTCGATCATGTTAAAGAAATCATATGGAACAATATCATTGAAGAAATATATGAGATATGGCCATGTATCCAGATTATATTCGAGTAGAAGGAATTGATGGAGAAAGCCAAGCAAACTATTTCCACTATCAATGCTAAATTGCGAGAAATACTTGCTATAGCCAACAACATCATAAAGTTCCTCAATTTCAAAAACAGATATGAGCTGGATGATCTAGGAGTAGGTGATAGAACAGAAACCATCCTGGAGGTAAAGAAATTTCTAACAAAGAAGAAATTGGTTGTATAGCTGACAAAGAAATGTCACACTCTGGAGGTAGTAGTTAATAGGTTTTTCACTAGAATAGATGCATTGAACAAGAAAGGTCTGCCTTCTCTATTCGTGATCAATGAAACATTGATGACCAGGGAAGATTACATGAAGAAGCTTCAAGACATTGCAAGGGATACAACTAAGTATTCCGACATCAAAGTTCCTATAACAGGGAGAGCTTTTTACGAAGCTATCAACAACATAAGTTTTATCCAACACGAGATAAAACACATTTCTGTAGTAAAACCCACTTTTTCTTGGTATAATGAGGTGGATGAGATCTACCACAAGGTAACAAAGATTGTTATTCCAGAAGAAGAGCGGTGGGACAAGTTGTGTGAATTCTAGGATTAAAAAGATAGATCAGTTTCACTAGCACAACACCCAAATAGTGGCCACTCAGCAACTGTTCTCCTCCAAAGTAGGGCCAGATGTCCAGATCACTTCACCAAATTCATTCCTTTTGATCGCATTATTTATTTTCTGTTAGTTCAAAGTTAATAATAGAATTTCATGTCACTCAGGTATTAATTGTAATTTTGTTTAAATACTTCATTCTGTTGAAGTATTAAGGGTTGAACCCTTGAACAAGTTATCAAGCAGATTTGTACTAAGCTAGAGCATTTTTGAGATAATACAAGATTCTGGATTTGCCTCATATGGTCTATCTCTCAGTGAGTTGTGTTTCGTATTGTTTATTCATTATGTCTTATTCATATAAATCATGTCTTTTGCAGTTATCTGATTTAAAATTTAATTGAATTTCAGTTTCATTTTGGATCCTCTGTGAAGTTGTAATTTAAATAAGAGATAAATTTACACAACTATTTGTTATTGTAAATTCCTCTTTGAGTATAAATTGCACTAGATCTCTGTGATAGTCTGATTATATTTTTTTGATTAAGAAAACATCGTTTTCTTAATTTCTGATTATAAATGGTTAAATACTCAGTTTGAATTTCAAATCAATTATACTGCTCCATATTCTACTTATCCATCCCACTAAAATCAAAATAACCATGTGCATTTAAAGAACAACCTTTTATTTTATTAAGAATATATCTAAGTTTAAATTACCTATTTATAAACAGTTCACTGGTCATCCAATCAGTTAAAACAACAAAACATTATAGATGTTTTGGCTTAACTAATTGACCTTACATTACCTCAAAGGACAACATCAGATTGGTGTCATTGCCAGGGAGCGAAGGATTGAAAACTAAATTTTCCCTAGGGCAATGATTCTCGCTTTCCTTTAAGGTGAATAAAGGATAAGGTTACAGGTCAAAATCTTTCACCTGGCAATTCCACTGGTCCAAGCTGGCTCATTTTAAGCATACTAGATCATGTTCTGATTCTGAGATTGTTAACCCTCTACCAGATCTAGAAAGAATTATTAGGGGAGCCTCTTGAAGGAGAAGACTTAGAACCCCTTCTTGTTCTTCAACTTTACCCCCTGAAGACATCTCATCTATAGATCCTTTTTCATCTATGCTTGTTGGCTGAGTGGGGCCTGGCCTAGGTTCAATGTTAGTTAGCCAAGAAAATCCCTACACTACTGGCCCTTTCGGCATCAACGTATGGAGTGCAGACCGAAGTCTCACCTGAAGCAGTATGGGGGGATGTTGGAACCGATTTTTTGCACCCTGAGATGGTCGTGATGTCAGTTTATTCCTTCTATTCTGGATTTTGCGTAGGTCCCCAAGTTCTAGGGCTTTGTCTATCTAGCCCTTTATTCCGCCCTTTAGTACCTCTGCGAAGGGGTATGATTGACCCTCGCGTAGCCCTAACCTATGGTTCAGGTACTTTCACGCAACTAGGGCAGCGTATTGTGTAGATTCCAAAATTATCTTAAGTGTCTTATTTATCTTATTAAACGATCATGATTAGCACCGCATAAATGGATATTCTTACTTGCGTTCAATTAACCAACATAATTACATGCATTTGTGCATCACATAAGCATTGTAAATGAAATTCATACACAATATGACAAGATGCATTAACAAGAAACAAAGACACAGAATTTGTAGAATGCTTCTCTTTATTGATATCTTCAGATGATTACAGACTCTATCCACCCTGCACACACAGCTGCAGGGGTCCGCGCACTCAGCTGCAAACTTCCACCCTAGGCCTCTGTGCACTCAGTTATAGAGCCTCTACCTATGCTATGACCTGAAATTTAGACTTCTCTAAAGACTTCCTCCTTATCGCTCAAGACTTCTTACTTCTAAAGCTACTTAGAGCTTACTTACTTAGCTCTTTTTATACAATCTACATCTTTACAGCCGACTTTACACTTTACAAAATAAGGGTGGACAACCCTTTATGACTCATGACACCTTCGCACTCTGCGACCACAAAATGTGGAGACTTTATGACTTTGTTACAAAACTTGACCCAGAACATGGGCTTTTAGCACCAAATTTGTCCTTGGGGGATCCCGTTCCCAACAGGCCCCCAACACAAACATCGTGAATCACCCTCAAGTCACTCTGTGGGCATGAATATCTTAGCGTGAAGACCTCCCAGCTCAACCTGTATGATCGCAACCTCGACAATGCACTGTGTAGCGGCCTTCTTTGCTTCTTCAACCATATGCTCGGTCACTGCTCCTGAACTGTCGACCTGAAGATTTTTCTAAGTTTATTGTAGAGTCATAAGCTTTCCTTCAATAGAGGCCATAACTGCATAAGCCTCATCCAGTTAGGGCTTCAATCACACCTTCAACACTGCTTCCTTGTGCTGTGCTGCATCCACTTGTTCTTTCAGTTGCTTGGCCTCCTGCAGCTTTGCCAGTCTCTGTGTGAGTGCGACGGTTCACGTTGTGCCTTTGACCTCATCATAGCGTTGTTGTAGCTCACATGCTTCTATCTCCAGTTGATGTACATTAGGGTACTCATGCAAGCTCGTCAGGACCTCGAACGACTAGTCAAAGAGTTGTGTGCAGGCCGCTACTGCACTGTCAACCGCCACTATTGCCTCTGTGACAGCGGTTGCACACTGCTCCTTTACTTCTGGCAGATGTTGGTCGATAAAAGGTTCCTTTTAAAACTCCTACTTATCCTCACATTAATTATCAATCCGGGTAAGTCTTCTTATTTCAAGAGTGTACACAGTATGTGGCTGCTATTTAACTCAGAGAGTAATGTTTCCTAAATTGTAGTATAGATCTTTTAAATACAAGAGTAAATGGATGCATCTAGTAAATTCCAATTTCAATTAAAGAAAACTCAATCCTTTAACGAAATCAAATCTTACATTCATCAAAGTAACAACAACATCAGTTGAGAGTATAGTAGTGATAACTCATCCCTCTTTAATTGATTTAATCTAAATCAAACCCAATCCTCAATAATTAATCTAAACAGCGAATGATATCAATCTAAGAGTTTCAACAACGATAGTTAATACCCTTTACAATTTATTATCTCAAGTGGAATATTTATCTAAGAAACTTGATCTGAAATGAAAGTAAACTGAATCAACGACAATACTACAAATTATATAAAGTAAAGAGATTCTGTCAACACTGGAAAATAATAAACAATGCAACGATAAAATCACAGAAAGAAAGAATACTATCAAACCATTACACTTGCGAGAATTGGAAATGTATGACACAAGAAAAGCAGTTGAATCCACCAGAGGTTGGGCCTTTAGCCACCAATGAACACTGCTAAGTTACTTCAGGAAACGCGAGGGAATAACAAATTTACTTATATATTAATCATCAAACTGAATGAGCATTACAATATATTCATGTTCTTCTCGACAACGAGAGTCTGTAATTACAATTACAATTTCAATAATACAGAAATTCCTCCTCCCCTTCCTTCTTACAAAACATCTCCTTTTATAATAGGAAAGGGTAAAAAAAATAAATGATAAATGTGATCCCTCGGGATCTCTCGATCCTAAGGGATTCACAACGGTTTTCCATCTTCAAACATCATTTCCTTTCTTGCGCTGATTCTGCTGATTTTCTTTTGGCCTTATCTGCAACCACCATGTTCCTTCCTTAGCTTGCCGATTTTTGCTGTTCCTTCATAGGGAACAACATTTGTCCCTTTTGTTGTTTTCCTGCATAAAGAAAGGTAATAATTAGCTAAGTCGTAACTGTAGATAATTCCTTCATTTCTTACCATAATTCCTTAATAGATTAGCGCATTGAGATATAGAAAGGATAAGAATAAAGGAAAAGGATGATGATTTTAATAGTAAATGCATACCTTTTCCATGATTCAACATACTCCCCTGCTTACCCTTTTTCATGTCCTCATGAAAAACATGTAGTTCATATGCAAAGCAGTCAAAGAATAAGCTGGAGAAGGAATGTCGTAAAGCGGTCTGAAACCATGATTCTTGGCCAAGAGCTCAAAGATGTGCCTTGTTTGTCCTTCAGGTAGTTCATATATAGCCTGATACCCTTCAGCAGGATACCAAACAATAGGGCTACGGAACCAACAACCTAGCCAATAAGGACCTCCTCTTAAGATGAGATTGCTATAAGTGACAAAGTGTTCTACAGCCAATTTAAAATTTTTATAATTAAATGGATCTCTATTTTATTCATTACTATTGGAAACTGTCCACCTGAACTTGGCTGCAGCCAAGGAGATTTCCTGAATGGAGAGGAAGTATTCTACTCCCTTCTAGACAATCTCTTTCTGAATAGGCCCCAAATTTTTTATTACTCCTTCCCTTTTCATCAAACTTTTGTGATTGGCCAACATTTGTAATAGGTATTTTGGATCACCTATGACCTAAAGGTCTAGTCCATTCTCCTGCCTCTGGAACGTGTTATGAGCCTTGAACCATTTCAGTTGATTGACAGCGAATGAAATAAAAGCTTGGAATTGCACATCCCCGACAAAAGGATTGGGGTTCTTTTCAATTTCTTCCTCTAATACAAAATTATGTAGGTAAAATTCACACAGCAATCTCTAAACTTTTACCCCATGTTGTTTGCAACAATTTATGAAATCCTCAATTGTTTTTAATTCTATCAGTTTTCCAGCCTTGATGGCTTTGATTTTCAGTTGCAAGTATCTTTCTAGCAAAAATAAGGCATAATTATTGGTAGGGGATCTACATGCCAAGACATCAGTGTACAATGAGCAAATAATGTCCATTTGACTCATGACCTTCTCTAATCTGAGCTTCATTTTCTCAATTCTTTCTTCTGCCTTTCGGTATTTATCGAAGGTCTCACTTTCTGATGTATTCATGTCCCGAAGTTGCCTCTGTAATTCTTGGTATTTTTGCTGGGAGACAGTTTCTAGCTCAAGCCGTTCTATGGTAAGCCAAGCCTGTGCTAGATCTTCTTGAAGATTCACTATGTTGGGGTCATTGCTGGTCATGATATCTTTGGCTTGGGTATTTGTCTGCATACTCCTGCTATGAGAATGGATGCTTATTGTCTGTGCTTCTTTGTTGTGGGAGGCCAAAGCCTCCATCTCAGTAGCCATGTTGTAGGAGGGTACCACCTCTATCTGAATAGCTAAGTCATAAGAAGGTATAGCCTCTGTTTGGGTAGCTGCTTCTGTAAAAATTACATGTTATTTCTTAACAAGTTGAGTGAGTGTGGGCTCAGTTTAAGTCCCTGTAGCTTTTGTTTCATATAATTCAGTTTGAATGCCTACGTTTATTATTTCCGAGGTTTTGTCTAGAACCTTCTCTATTGATAATTTTCTTATCTTTCGCCTGAGCCTTTTTACTATTTTTCGCAGCCTCTACTATTCCTTCCTAAGATTTTTAATTTTGTCTCTCTACTTTTTAGGAGGAACAACTGTTCTGCTAATCGTCTCTGCTCCTAACAAGCTTGGTTGCTCATCTTGGCTTTGTTCTACAAGAACTGTGTCCCCAGATTGGTAGTCATCTCCCTGGTTTGTTTCTATTTCTCCTGTTTGGCCTACATTCTCTGTATTTAGGCCTACCTGACTGGGTTCTCCTAGAGGCATATCACCAAGTTGGTTCACCTCTTCTTGAGTGGCCTCTGCCCTTGTTTCTGCTTTGCAACTTATGTTTTTTGATATAATTCTATCGTGGCCAGAGTTCTCTACAGATTGGGTTGCTCCAATGTTCAAATTGAGCAGGCTTTCGGGCTGTATGAAATCATCCATATTGGCCAAAATCTGGGCCAATTCGATATCATGTAGTAAATCACCTGGGGGACTTGATGTTGAGGGGAGTTTTGATTCATTTCTTTCTTCTTCTCCAGAATGCCTTGATTCTTCCTCATGGTTCGACTCAGGGTTATCCTGGCCTTCTATCTGCAATTGTTGTTCACTTCCCAGGCTAGACAATTCTATGGGTTGGCTGATACTACCTTGGGGGTTTTTCGCTGCTCCTAAGTTTGTTCTCAGCCTAGTGGAGTGTCTGAACTTTTGGAGAATGTTTGCTGTAAGGGTAGTCCTCTTCCTTTTTGGAACAGGGTTAGGCGCAGGCAGAGCTAGGCCCCCTTCAATGGCAAATACTAATTCCTCCCAACTTGATTGCTGTTGGGTGAGGTTGTAATTCACTATTAGCCTGATCAAGCAGTGGTGGCTCATGACTGTTTCTATATGTTGGGACTTTTTCATGCTTCGATCGGTGTCATGCAATAAGAAATTCAAATATGCAGGCAAATTCACAGAACATTTTTGTTTTAGAACTGCTAAAAGTTTAAATTGACGCAACCTTACCACATCTTTTCGCCCGTCACATGTGATGTAGTTCTGGATGACTCTAGCTAGTTCTCCCCACAGTTCTCCAAGGGATGATGGTCAAACTCCTTTGCCTTTGATGATCAGGTCCTGTCCCTCGTCCTTAAAGACTGCAATAGCATCCTGCAACTTCAATCTTTTATTAGCCCATACGGGTCCTTCTGCTGGTAATCCAGACACTTCAGCTATCACCGCATCTGACACTGTGATTTTCCTCCCTCTTATCATAGATTGTCCGTTTTGTAAATTTTGTAGGAATTCAATAGCAATTGCTTCATTGGGTTGTTGAAATCATGTGAAATATGTTATCCACCCAGCTCGGGCTAGAATTTCTCTGGCTGCATCAGAAACAACCAGTATTAGCAGCTCCCTATGCACTATTCTTCCTCCCATATTGCCTGGATTCTACAAACAGTTAGTGTAGTAGAGATATCATAGCAATAGACAGAGCCGAGTGATGGAACAACAAGTTGTTATAATGGTTATTTCGGATGATACTTTACAGGCATAAATACCGTTATCTAGGACTTGCTATTGTACCACATACTCCATAATCATGGAATGTCGTATTGCCCTGCACAATCGAATAAAGGACTGACACGCATACATAAATACACTAGAGGTTGCTCCCCGCCCCTTTGAAATGATAGGTTGCCTTCAACTGAATGAGTGAAGGAATGACGTGCTGGCGGCGAAGTACAGGGGTGATAAAAGTGGCAAGGTATGCATATTAATGATAGGATCGCAAAAGATATCGGAGTGCTGAAATCAATGCATATAATGAAAATTATGAATAAGTGTGGAGATTCCATGAGGTGATTTGAAAAGGAAAAAGGACATCTGACGTAGGAAATATAATTTGCCATCATCATTCCACTTAAACTGCTATGATTGATTTTTAAAAGATATCGCGTGCATAAAGGTTCAAAAATAGATCAGGAACATAATCTCTCTATAGTAAAGGTAAAAAATAAGAAAAGGGAGTTATAATAACTATTGATGTTGAAAATACGACTCCAATACCATTAGCAGAGCTTTTGTTGCCCGTTTATAGCCTTGACAGAGTTGTTTTTTCACCCTTTGGAACCATGATCCTCTATGTATAATTAGGGAAGTGCATTATGATGTCAGAGTAGAGACCAATGTTTTGGCTTGGTAACCAGATGAACACATTGCCATTCACTAGGAAGGAGTGAAAGGTGGGCAGGCCGACTCATGATGAGACCTCCTGTTCCAAGGACTTTATTTTTTTGATGCATCCATTGGATCATATCCCTGGTGTGGTGGCCATAGTGGGAATGCCACTTCGTTGCTTCCTTATGATCATGGTAGGTTGGCTCATGATGAGAACCCCTATCCTCCATCTAAAAAATCATAGAATTGTTAGTATATATATATATATATATATATATATATATATATATATATATATATATATATAGATAGATAGATAGATATAGCACTTCCTATTTATATATATAGAGGGTGGCTCAACACTCCTTATGAGTAGGGATGGTGGAAGAAGTTTGAACATATCAATAGAAAAAAAGTATGCCCTTAACCTTATTTGATGATAATGAACAGAGAGAATTATAGGGGTTAGGGGAGAACCAGCATGGTACAAATAATCAATCAATTCAATTTATAGTGAAAATAAGGACAGTGAAGTGATATAGATGGTTGTGTCCTTCCTTTTTCGATCAATACAAAGCAATCTCATTAAAGATGATAATATTCGATTTGCTTGTTCTAGTAAAATTCAAATTTGTATCCTTACATATATATTTGTAAACTTTCCCTGTAGAGGATCATAAAGAGTGAGCAAAGGAAAGAAATAATATTCACAAAGTGCTTATTTCCTACTGTAAAAGAAAACCTCACACAAAGAGTGTTGTTCCTTATAGGGAATAGTAAGAAAAAAACACACAAAAAGGTGTTGTTCCTTAGAGGGAACAACAGTTGTTCCCTGTAAGGAACAACAAATGAAAAATACATGCAGATGGTGTTGTTCCCTGTAGGGAACAACAAAAGGATATATACACGAAAGTGTTGTTCCTTATAGGGAACATTAGCTATTCCTTAGGAGGAATAGCAAGAAGAAAAACTGCACACCGAAACTATTGTTCCTTAGAGGGAAAAACAACTATTCCCTGTAGGAAACAACAAAGGAAATATGTGCCAAAAAAATTGTTGTTCCTTAGAGGGAAGAACGGTTGTTCCTTAGAGGGAACAACAATTGTTCCTTATAAGGAATAGCAAAAAGAAAGAAAAAAATTGGACGCGAAATTGTTGTTCCTTAGAGGGAACAGTAAGAAAATGAATACACATGAAATTGTTGTTCCTTAGAGGGAACATTAGCTGTTCCTTAGAGGGAACATCCGTTGTTCCTTAAAGGGAATGACAGTTGTTCCTTAGATGGAACAGCATGAAAACAAATGCACACGAAATTGTTGTTCCTTAGAGGGAACAATAGTTGTTCCTTAGATGGAACAATGAGAAAACAAATAGATACGAAACTGATGTTCCTTAGAGGGAAAAACAACTGTTCCTTAAAGGGAACAACGTTAAAACAAATACATATGAAACTGCTGCTCCTTAGAGGGAACAATAGTTGTTCCTTAGAGGGAACAACAACTGTTCCTTAAAGGGAACAACACGAAAAGAAAGAAGTGAAAAATTGTTCACAAAATCGTTGTTCCTTATAGGGAACGATAACTGTTCCTTGGAGGGAACAACAGTTGTTCCTTAAAGGGAACAGCAAGAAGAAAATCCATATGAACATTGCTGTTCTTTAGAGGGGACGACAACTGTTCCTTAGAGGGAATAATAGCTATTCCTTAGAGGGAACAACAAAGGAAAAGTAGAAAAAGAACTTATATACAATTTATACAAGAAAATTCAATCAAATAGAAAGGAAAATTTATGTACAAATTTCAAAAACAAATAAATTCTTCACTAGGCCAATGCTGTGGACGGGTTGCCCTCCTTAGCAAGAATTTGTATGATGGAATCTTCCCATAATTGTCGGCAAAAGGACTCCCTGGTAAGCGGTTTGTAATAGACTCATACTCGATGTCCATTCTCTTTAAAAGAGTAGCCAGACCCATCAATGGTGGCTAATGTGAGGGTGCCATTATCATGCACCTCTTGTATCTCATAAGGCCCTAACCATCTGGTCTGGATTTTTCCTGGGAAATCCTGGAACCTAGAATCATATAGGAGTGCCCAATCTCCTTCGTGGAATATCTTCTTCTTGATAAGGGCATCATGCCATTTCGCTCTTTGTTGTTGGATCAGTGTAGTGTGCTGAAGAGATGATAACTGGATTTCATCCAATTCATTGATTTGATGTAGCCTATTAATATGTGCTTCATTTAAGTCCAAGCCTACCTCCTGAGCTATCCTCAATGTCTGGATTTCAAATTCGATTGGGAGTATTGCCTCAATTACTTTACTGGTGCTCTCTACCTGGCCATTTGCCTGTGGGTGGTAAGGAGTTGTGATTCTATGCATGATATGATGATTCTTTAATGTTGTAGCAATCTTATGGCCTATAAATTGTGGCCCTCCATCTATGATTATTTCTCTAGCCAAACCATATCGCACGAATAGTTGTAAAAGAAAGTGGATTACCGAGTCCTTTGTTGCCCTTGGTAATGCTTCTGCCTTCACGCATTTATATTCTATTGCAACTAGTATGTATGTCTTTTGATTAGATGATGGGTTTATTGGACCAATGAAATCTAACGCCCATCATTCAAAAGGTTCGATGATTAATTGCGGATGCAGGGGCATCTTATTAGACTACCCAGGGCATCCCATTCTTTGGTAATTGTCGCATGCTTGGACAAACTTCTTGGCATCTTTAAAAATGGTGGGCATATAATGTCTGAATTTATTGATAGCATAAATTACAGCCAAAAATTCTTTTTTAGTCAGTATAATTTAATTCAGCAGGAGATAGATTTTTACTGATGTAGTATATTGCATACAACTTCTTATCTTCCTCCTGGCCGAGAACTACTCCAATGGCTATGTCTGAAGCATCGAATGAAATCTAGAATGGCAAATCCCAGTTTGGGCCCTGTAATACTGGGGTTGTTGATACAAGTCATTTTAAATCTTCAAAAGAAATGTCACATTTGTTAGTCCAAATGAAATCGATATTTCCTGTTAATGCATATAATGGTGCAGCAATTTGAGAAAAATTCTTTATAAATCTTCTATCATAGCCATAAAATCCCAAGAAACTACATACCTCAGCTTGTGTGGAAGGGGTAGGTATTAAAAGAATTATCTGAATTTTAGCTGGATCTACCTGGATTCCAGCTGCTGAGATATAGTGACCCAAGTTGAGGCCCTCGGTCATCATCATGTGGCATTTTTCATGGCTTAAACAGAGTCTGGTAGCAATGCATCTTTGTAGAACTTTATCTAATGTTTGTAATGCCAGCTCGAAGTCATCTTTGTAAGGTGTAAAGCCGTCCATGTACACCTCGAGCCCTTCATTTATCAGATCTGAAAAAATGCTGAGTATAGCCCTCTGGAATGTGGCAGGTGCACTGCACAGCCCAAAAGATAATACCCTATAAGAAAATGTCCCCCAAGGGCAGGTAAAGGTAGTCTTATCCTGGTCTTCAGGGGCAATTTGAATTTGATTGTAGTCGTTGAAGCTGTCTAGGAAAGAAAAGAATTTTTTTCCTGCCAATGTATCTAAGACCTAGTCAATGAACGGAAGGGAAAAATGGTCTTTTTGGGTTGCTTTATTAATCTCTCTATATAAACACATATACGCCACTTTCCATTCTTTTTAGGCACCACTACTAATAGAGAGACCCATTTGCTGTCAGATATAGGATAGATAAAATTTACATCTAACAATTTTTGTAGTTCAGCTTTAACAATATCTTTAAGGTGAGGGTTTAACCTCCATTGAGGTTGTTGAATGGGCCTGGCATCTTTCTCTGTATAGATGTGGTGCATGCATAATTGGGGATCAATCCCTTTCATGTCCAGGTAATCCCATGTGAAGGCCTCTTTATATTTTCTCAGAAATCGAACAAGCTTTTGCTCCTGGTCAGCAGTTAGGTTTTTGTTAATATTTGAAGTTTTTCCTGGTTCAATTTCTATGGTTTTGCTATTATAAACAGAAGTTGTTGGTATTGACTGGTCATTAATATCTTTTAAGGGATCTTCTTCTATTTCGTTATCAAGGGCTGCTTCGATCATGTGACATTTTGGATGGGATACGACATCTGGTTGGTTAACGTAAGTGTTAATGATGTCATCTTCTGTTTGATCCTTGAATTTGAGAGCATCTTCTATAGTTAGTTGAGATCTAATGTTTTTATTTAGATATGATACATGTTGTTTTCTGGTTTTTATTATTGTTAAACTTGGCTAAGCTGGAGGATATAAGGCTAAATTGTTCAAATTGCTTCCTCTTGCTATAGTCATGTTGCCTATTTGACAGCTTATGTATGCATCCGCGGTTGCTAGCCAAGGTCTACGTAGAATTAGGGGATGTCCATCGAGCCAATTTCTAGGATTGATGATCAGAAATTCTGTTGGGTATTCCCAAGAGTCTACGGACACCATTACATCCTATAATGTGCCTTCTAGTTTGACTACCAACCGGTCAGCCAGCTCCAACAAGGTCGTGGTTGGGTCCAAGGATGTAATGCCAAGCTTTTGACAAGTTGTTGTTGTAAGAATATTGATTTCTGCTCCTAAATCAACTAATGCATTGGGGAAGGAGCATCCATTTATTTGCACCATGACTATAGGGTTTCCTGGGTCCTCATATTTTACAGGTGTTTCTTTGCCTGATAGTAAATCAGATAAGGTACCGACTACATGGACAGTTGGGGTTGTTTTTATTTTCCTCTTTGGCCTTTTCGTACACAATTCCTTAATAGTTTTTGCATAAATTGGAATGTCTTGAATAGCCTGGAGGAGAGGTATTTTTACACACAATTTTTTCAATTCTCCCAAAAGATCAAAATCGGGATATTCGATTGGGCGGGGTATGATTAATATTTCTAGGAATGGTGGAGAAGAGGTGATCGTTTGATCGTGAGTTTTCTATTTAACCATGTTCTCCACTTGTGGTGCTTGTTCTACAGGTAACAGATCTTCAATTTGTATATTTTTATCCCCCTTTGATTCTATTATCCATCCAAACCTTAATTGAAGCTCATTGCACTCCCTCAACTCGGTTTCTGGCTCTAGTACTTCAATAATTTGCACAGATTGCACCGGTCTATTGTTGGGGTTCAGGTTGGGTTGGGCTAGGAGCTGCGGTCGTAGGTTGGTCTGAGGGTTCTGTTGCAATGTGGAGGGTGCTGGTAGTGTGGGTTGATGTAGGGGGATTGTTCCTACTGGCTGGTTTGTTGGTATTTGCCAGCTTGACTGCCAGTTCTGGTTCTGTGAAGTGGAGGGTGACCATTGAGATTGACATGCATTATTTTGCTAGAATGGTGGGAGGTAAGAGGAATTTGGCCAATTGTTATTTTGATTTGATTGGTTGGGCAAAGGTGGCATAGAGAATGGTTGTTGTGACCAATTGGAGAAAGGTGGTTGTTTCTGCCACATAGCTCCTGGGTATCATTGTGAATTATATTGCGAGGGTTGAAAGAAAGAAGATGGATTAGTAAGCGTACTTGTTTGTCATGGTTTGCATTGGTGACACTGATTTAGCAGGTAGACTGGTTTTGTTTCTTCCTCTGCCTCCTTATAGACTACTGTTAACCCTGGGAGTGATAGGCATTTTTTTGTGGCATGATCTTTAGTACATATGGCACAAGTTTGCATGATATCCAGCGGGCACTCTTTATGACCATGCTTCTTCTTGCACCTAGGACAGAATATCACCAAGTTTTGTCCTGCTTCAGCCTACTTTTGCTTGGCTTACACAATGTCTAATTGCGTTGTCAGAGAACCAAAAATATCTATTTTGAAATCCTCTAGTAGGTTGCCAATTTCTGCACAAGTTATACCTCCACCAGAGATTTTGTTGTCCCTAGAGGTCATGTCGTGTTCTGTTGGTTTCAATATCGTACTGCCTCTTGAGCACCTGATACACAATTCAATAATTTCAGTATACTCTTCTTGATATATATCACCTTTACCCATAATATTTAATGTCTCTATCCATTGTTCTTTCATCCCTTTAATCAGTGTAGTTTTTAGCACATTATCAGGCAAAGGCAGAGTTGCATAGGGAGACCGCTGGAGGTTATATTGAAAACATTCCACATATTCTTCTAACGTTTCACTAGGTCTTGCTACCATTTGGAATATTTCATCTTTCAATTCCCTAGATCTACAATAGTCCTGATATTTTTTAAGGAAAGTGGTTTTCATTTGATCCCAATCATTTATTGTGCCCCCACCTAATCCCATAAACCAATGCAAGTCTAGTTATTTTAATGTAGAGGGAAACAACTTTAGTTTTTGGGGGTCGGTGGTATAATCATAACCCTGACATAATACATCAAATTCAAATAGAAATGCATTTGGATCCTCTGATGTCAGTCCATGAAAGGTGGGAATATTTTGGAGAGGGATAGCTTTCATGGGTGCATTGATAGTTGTGTCAACGATGGGATACTGCAATGTAGAGGTCTGGGGTGCTTGTGGGTTGTTGGCCATTTGATCAAATATATGCTAGTACCCTTTTGGGATCTCTAGAGAGTTATTCCTAGGATGATTAGAAGGGGTGGGAATGATCTTAACAGCACTCCCTCGATCTGGGATACTAGGTGTTCCTTGTTGAATTACTACCTGAGGGGATCTTGGCTCCTCTGTTTCCCCTATTTCTCCTCCTCCTTCATGAATATTACAAGAATTCCCTTCTTGTGAGGAAATTGGGTGTGAATTTTCAATTTCTTGAAAACTCTGCTCAGTCCCTACTGTTTTGTTGTGGACCTTAATGTAGGCTATAGATGGTGAGCTTGTGGCCTGAAGGGAGACAATAGGTTGTCTGGAAGCAACGTTTATGGGACCTGCTGATGGATGAGATTTGGCTTTCTTTAAGATGTCATCTATGAACTTTAATCATCCAAGGGTCACCAGTCCCTTAGATATGTCGAGTTTGGGTAGTGGAATTGGATTGTTTTCAGGTTTTTTCTTCTTAGTCATTCATGCAAACAATTCAAATGTTTATCTCTACCCTAATTTCCTAAAAATTATGTTGGAAAGCAAGCGGGGGAGCAGGCATTTTACGTGCTCCGTACGTAGGTTCTTACCTTTCGTTTTTAATACCCAGTTCTCTCTCAACAGACAAGCAGCAAATACCTACTTCAGTTTTTTGTAATTGTGTTGAAAAGCGGGCATATGAACAAGAACTTTACTTGCTGGTTACATAGGTTCTTACCTTCTGTTTTCAATACCCAATTCTTCTTCAACAAAAATCATCAGATGTACATTACTCTTTAGAAATGGCTACACTCTCCCCGGCAACGACACCAAAATGTTGGTCGATAAAAGGTGCCTTTTAAAACTCCTAATTATCCTCACATTAATTATCAATCTGGGCAAGTCTTCTTATTTCAAGAGTGTACATAGTATGTGGCTGCTATTTAACTCAGAGAGTAATGTTTCCTAAATTGCAGTATAGATCTTTTAAATAGAAGAGTAAATGGATGCATCTAGTAAATTCCAATTGTAATTAAAGAAAACTATTGGGTTGTGTTATATTCTTTCCATGACTAGCCCGTGTAGTTAACTGAGGGGTTAGAGGGGGGTGGAGCCCCCCTTCGTTGCGCTAGTTGTGTAGCGGGGGGGTGGTCACAAGGTGTTTGAGGTGTACCCATAACCCCACTTTATGGGGTTCGGGGAAGCGCCCTGGAAAATTTTGGGTTTGGAACCTATGTTAGGTTGGGCGGAACCACCTATGGTTTTGTGCATGATTTTCACACATGTTTTTTGGACGTGATGATTTCTGGTCCATGGTATTGGACACGATGGTTTTCGGTCCATGGTATTGGTTACTTCGACATCTATAAATATGTATTATAACATTGAAAGGAATAGAATGAAAAATCAAGCTGGTAGTCGCGGTTTTGGGATCTACGGGAAAATCTCTGTATATATGTGTTTTATGTGTTATGCTCTCACATTGTTTATTTTCTGTGTTTTAGAATTTGTATGCTGGTAATTTCTGTACGGGGTTAAAACCTACATTTGGTATCAGAGCAGTTTTGGCTTCAAGGGGACGCCTTTGTTGCTGAGAGGTTTCGCGCAAGTCTGTGGCAAACCCTATTTAGTGGGAGATCTACGAGATCGATTCTTGTGGTGAAAGAAGATGGCAAGCAGTGGAAAGATAGAGATCGAGAAATTTAATGGTCAGAGTTTTGAGTTGTGGAAACTCAAGATGGAGGATCTATTGGTGGATAAAGATCAATGGATCATGGTAGATCCGGGTACTAAACCAACAGGAGTGCCTGATGAAGAATGGAAGAAGTTGGATTAGAAGGCAAAGAGCACAATACAATTGTGTGTCTCAGATTCAGTATTGTTGAATGTATCAGGGGAAGCTACGGCGAAGGCTTTGTGGGACAAGTTAGGGACTTTGTACCAATCTAAGTCTTTGGTGAATAAATTGTTCTTGCGAAAAAAGATATATGACCTGAGGATGAAAGATGGAGACTCAGTCACAGAGCATCTAAATGCATTTAATATTGTGGTAAGTCAGTTAGCATATGTTGATATTAAAATTTCAGAAGAAGATAAGCGCATTAGTTTTTTGTGTTCTCTACCAGATTCGTGGGATAGTCTAGTTATTGCAATAGGTAGCAATGCAACTGCCTTGCAGTTTGATGAAATAGTCTCATCCTTGCTGACGAAGGAGATGAGATGGAAAAATATGGAGATCCAGAATGGTGATGCCTTGTCTGTATGAGGACAGTCCCAGAACATAAACAAAAATAAGTCATCAAGTGGGAGATCTAAATCTATAGGGAGATCTAAGTCTCCAGGAAAACTTGTAAAGGTGGTGTGCTGGAAATGCGGAAAGGAAGGGCACTACAAAAGGGACTGTAAATCTAAAGCTCCTAATAAAGGAAAGGGATCTGATGGTGCTCCTTCTGCAGAGGCGAAAACCACCTCAGATGAAGGTGGGGATGTGTACTTAGCTTCTTCAAGTACACATGTAGATAATGAGGCATGGTTGATTGACTCAGGTGCATCCTTTCACTTCACTCCCCATAGAGAGTGGTTTTGCGAGTATGAGAAATACGATGGTGGTGATGTCTTCTTAGGGGATGATAGGAAGGCTAGAATCATTGGTCGTGGAAAAATAAAACTGAAGTTGCTAGGTGGAAGGGTTAGAACACTTCTAGGTGTTCTACATATTCCTGCATTAGCTAGAAATATGATTTCTGTAAGCAAGCTAGATGATGCAGGCGTAAAAACAGTGTTCGAGAAGGATACCTGCAAAAATGGCTTGGGGAGCACTGGTATTGATGCGAGGAGTTTGGATTGGAACTCTGTACAAGCTGTAAGGTAGCACTATTATTGATGGGTGCAATAGTTCTGTGGTTCCTAAAAGTGGAGCAGAAAATCTAGTGGTCTTTGGAGAGAAGAGCATGCTATGGCATCAAAGGCTTAGAAATATTGGAGAGAAGGGCCTCTAAATACTTCATGGTAAAGGTATGGTAGAAGGTATGAGTAATAGTTCTCTGGATTTTGATTTCTGTGAAAATTGTGTATATGGGAAGCAGAATCGGGTGAGTTTCCACTCTGGTAGTAAGAGGTCGAAACAAATATTAGAGATTGTGCACAGTGATGCGTTTGGACCTGTGACGGTTCCATCACTAGGTAAGTCTGTGTACTATGTATCATTTATAGATGACTTCTCAAGGAATACATCGATATATTTACTTAAGAAGAAATCTGAAGTCTTTGATAGGTTTAAAGAATTTAAGGCTCTGGTGGAAAACCAGACAGAGAAGAAGATAAAGGTGTTGAGGACAAATAATGGTAGAGAGTTTTGCAGCAAGGAATTTGAAGAAATCTGTAAGAAGTGTGGTATAGCACGACAAAAGACTAATCCATATACGCCTCAGCAAAATGGAGTTGCAGAAAGAATGAACAAGACGTTGATGGAAAGGGAAAGAAGCATGCTCAGTGGTGTCGGGTTAGGACAAGAATTCTGGGTAGAGGCAGTGGACACTGCATGTTACCTGGTCAATAGGTCATCTTCATCAGCATTGGAGGATAAGACTCCACAAGAGGTATGGACTCGTAAGAAGCCCTCTCTTTCACATCTAAGGGTATTTGGATGTGATGCATATGTACATGTTCCAAATGAGAAATGAACCAAGTTGGATAGTAAATCTAAAATGTGCATCTTTATTGGGTATAAGGATGGTTTAAAGGGTTATAAGCTTTGGAACCCAGTAACAAGGAAGGTTGTGTATAGCCAAGATGTGGTGTTTAGAGAGGTGAAAGATGTTATTAAACATGAAGTTCAACCAAAGGAACCTGAGAAGATAGAGTTTTAGCTGAAGGAGGAAGAATCAGACTCTACAGCAGAGGAGGAATCAGAACATGAAGAGCCACAAACTCCGGGTGTGAGAAGATCAGTTCAAGAAAGAAGGCAGCCAGAAAGGTATAGTCCATCTTCTTTCTATTCAAATTTTGCTTTATCTATTACTGGCGATGATCCCAGAACTGTGAAGGAAGCGGTAGATTCAGAGGATGGCAAACTCTGGAAAGAGGCCATGGTTGATGAAATGACATCTTTGCACAAAAATGAGGCTTGGGATCTGGTGGAGTTGCAGGCTGGAAGGAAACCCACTGGCAGAAAATGGGTGTTCAAGAAGAAGACAAGTGCAGAAGGAAAGGTGGAGAAATAAAAAGCTTGGTTGGTAGCAAAAGGTTATTCCCAGGTGTCGGGAATTGATTTTGGTGATATTTTTTCTCCTGTTTCCAAGGTAACTTCTATTAGATTACTTTTATCTGTTGCTGCTGCTTTTGATTTTGAGGTAGAACAGATGGATGTGAAGACAACATTTCTTCACGGGGATCTGGAAGAGGAAATATACATGAAGCAACCTGAAGGCTTTGCGGTGAAGGGTAAGAAAGAACTGGTATGCAAGTTAAAGAAGTCTCTGTATGGGTTAAAACAGTCACCAAGGATGTGGTATTAGAAATTTGATACATTTATATGGGGACTTGGCTTCACCAAAAGCAAAACAGATCATTATGTGTATTTTAAATTAATTGGTGACCGTGTTATTTATTTGGTATTGTATGTGGATGATATGTTACTGGTTGGAAATGACAAAGAAATTATCCAGGATTTGAAAACCCAATTGTCCTCCAAATTCGACATGAAAGATCTTGGTGTTGCAAACTATATTTTGGGCATGGAAATTAAAAGAGATTGGGCAAAGAGGAAGCTCTGGTTAAACCAGAGGAAGTATGTCGAGACAATACTACAGAGGTTTAATATGTAGGATAGTAAACCGGTGAAAGTTCCTATTCCTGTAGGTGTGAGGTTATATGTTGAACAGTGTCCCAAGACACAGGAAGAGGAAGAGGACATGTCCCGGGTTCCATATGAAAGTGCAATCGGTAGCTTGATGTATGCAATGGTATGTACTAGACCAGACATTGCACATGCAGTGGGATTATTGAGTAGGTTTATATCAAAACTAGGGAAGGAGCACTGGACAAAAGTGAAGTAGGTTTTTAGGTATTTGCGTGGCACTAGTGATTATGGTTTGTGCTATCAAGGAAGATTAGGATTGAACAGAATGTTGGATATTCGTGGCTTTGTTGATGCAAATTGGGCTGGAGATCTGGATTAGAGAAGATCTACAAGTGGGTATGTGTTTAACCTACTTGGAGGTGCAGTCATTTGGATGAGTAAGAAATAATTTGTAGTGGCACTATCAACTACAGAGGCAAAATACATGGCAACAACTCATGCAAGCAAGGAAGCAGTTTGGTTGCAGAGATTGTGTTCAAGTATGGGGTTAGTACAGGGAGCTATAAGGATAGACTGTGACAGCTAAAGTGTAATTTTCTTGGCAAAGAACCCCGCATATCATTCAAAGACAAAGCACATTGATGTTCAGTATCACTTTGTGAGGAATATGATAGAAGACCAAAAGGTGTTGCTGGTAAAGGTGGACACTTTGAAGCATACTGCAAATGCATTGACAAAATCTGTGAGCTCTAAGAAGTTCTCTTGGTGTAGAGAGACAATGGGTGTTTCAGGGCTGGAAAAATGACTAAGCTCTCTTGTGCCCCCCTGTGGAAAGAAAACAACAAGTTGGAGAATGTTGGGTTGTGTTATATTCTTTCCATGATTAGCCCATGTAGTTAGCCATGATGAGCGTAACTGCTGTAGCTATGAGTTGATGATGGAAATAACGCTTGTGTATCGAATGTAGACAAAAAATTGGCTTCCAAATCAAGGTGCTGGGGGAGTGTGCGGAGGATATCAAGGGTGGGGATGAGGCCGAGGAGGAGGAGGACCTATGAGAGTTCGGGGGCAAGTCATTTGTTACAATTGTGGAGTGTTGGGACACTACGCATGAGAGTGTACAAGCTCAGCATGCTTGTCATACCGATACTGTACTTAGTTTGATCACGCAATAGAAGACTTCCCTATATTGATAACTAAAATGCAGGAGAATAGGGCGTAGCCTCAACAACCTACCCAAAACCTACGGATGATGAGGGTTGAACCCTACGAAAAAGATCCTAATGTGAATATCATACTGCGAAGTGGAATGAAAACCGGCGAGGATAAAATAAAATAGATTGAAGAAAGTGGATGGGTCCACAAGGCTCCAGAAAAAGAGGTTGGGTTTGACTTGGAGCATGCGAAAGAAACGTTCATGGAAATGAAAAAAAGCTTCGCTCAGGCCTTTACCTCAGGAAGTCAGGATAAGCTGTCTGATGAAGTGGACCCCTCCATGCTTACCACGTTCTTGGAGACCTGTATGAAGCTGCTTCGTGATAGAAATTCCATGAAAGGATTACAAGAGTTGACAAATAAATGTGTCAATAAAGAAAAATTTCTCGAAGGACCTCGCGTAGTCAGAAAAATTGGTAAGCATAAGGCAAGAACTAGGCGTGAGATAAGGCTCACCGTGCAAATAGGAGAATATGAAATGGACCAAGTTATTCTGGATCTTGGGTCAGAAGCAAATGATTTGCCTAAATAGACATGGGAGAGAATGGGGAGACCTGTGTTGCAATGGTCTTCGATCTAATTGAGGATGGAAAATCAACATAAGATCATCCCCATGGGAAGACTGCAGGGAATGATGGTAGACATTGAAGGCTCGAGCGCGTTGGCCAATTTTGAAGTGATATAGATTGTGGATGACAACAAACCATACCCTGCGCTCCTTGGGATTGATTGGGTTATCAACATGAATGGAGTAATCAATCTGGAGAAGTAGACAATGTCATTTGAGAGGAAATCGCTCCGCGTAATAGTACCTTTGGACCTTGTAAAAGGACTATGCTATACTGAACTAGCCCAAGATTATGAGGAAGGTGACGATGATCTGGACCAAATCTATAAAATAACTACGCGAGATCAAGATTAGGTTAATCTGACAACTGATGGATGCATTGCATGGGACCGCGAAATTTCTTGTACATCAGATTCAGATGAAGAGCTGGAGCACTGGCAGAATAGGTTGCATGAAGTATCTATGTTGCACTGTAACATGATGACTAAATCGTTGTGATGTGTATCGTCGGAGGTAAGGAGTTTGTGTTGGCTTGTTGGGGCCTGACCCAGGTTTGGAGGTGATTTAGCCAAACAAATCCCAGTACTACTAGCCCTTTCGGCAACAGTCCACAGAGCGTGGACTGAGGTCTCACCCGAAGTAGTATGGGAGGGTGCTAGAACCAGGTTTCCGCACCCTGGAGATGTCTGATGGTTTCAAGTGGTCTGTGGTTCGACCCTACATGCATGTTGCTATGCGCACTTACTCGTTCCTCGCATCTTGAGGTGCTGCCTTCGCACAACCCTACTCAAGGGCCGAACAATGTGATTACCCAATTCCTTTTTAGTAATCTAATATTAGTTGATTAAATTAGCTTACTTGCATGTGTAAAGTATACTTAGCAACATAAATCATTCATACAAGTGCGCGCAGTAAATAAACAGTACATTAGCAATTGATATCAAACATGTAATAACTCAAGAAAAGATACACAGAATTTGGAATGAACTTCTTTTATTATTCTCTTCTCCAGTTACAGACTCGACTCCACCCTGTGCACTCAGCTGTAGGGGTCCACGCACTCAGTTGCGGACAACTAGGCCTTTGCGCACTCAGCTGCAGAGCCTTCTCCTACTCTATGACTCAAGACACACTTCACACTTCGACTTAATCTCTAAGACCTTTCATGCCCATCCTCTATTCAATTAGTTGTCTTTACAACTTAGAGCCTTGCTCTATTTATACAATCCCATGGTCCACGGACCATGGGTAGGCCGACATTACATTCAAAACTAGGGCAGACAACGCTATGACTCTAACATACATTTCACGCCCACAATTTGCGGAGCTTTACAACAAGATCATCTCAAAACTTGGGCTTTGAGCCCCAAAACATTCCATGGAGGGATTCCATGCCCAACAGGCCCCCAACACAAATATTGTGACTCACCCTCGAGTCACTCTTTCGGCGTGGAAATCTTGCCGTGGATTCCCTCCAATTGTTCTCGAACGGTACTGATGTCTGCAGTGCACTAAGCTGCTGCTTGTTGAACATGCTGCATCCGTTCTTCTGAGACCTCCATGGCCGGTGTGCTTTCCTGCATCCGCGCATGCATCCCATCCCTTGTATGTGTGCAAGCTTCCCTTCGATATTTTTCGTGATCGTGAAGGCCTCATCAATCCATGGTTGAACGTGTGCTTTGAGAACTACTTCCTTATGGTGCGTCATGTCCACCTGCTCCTTTAATGCCTTGGCTTGCTGCATCCTCACAAGCTGCTGAGTGAGGACTACTGTCTGTGCAGTTCCTCTGACACTGTCGTACTGCTGCTGGAGTTCGCATGCCTCTGTCTCTAGGCGTTGGATGTTGGGGTCCTCCTACAAAGTCGTGAGGACCTCAAGTGCCTATTCCAACATGTTGGTACAGTCGCGCACTGCACCTCCAATTTCTTCCAACCCCACTGTGATAGTGCTAGCACACTATTCTCTAATTTCTAGGGGAGTGGAAGGTTGCACCTTCAATCACAGCTTGGTGATCTAGAGATTTAGCTCCAGCTACACCTTTGTTCTCTCCTCCCTGGCCTCACAGACTCCGGCTTCCAAATTGTGGATCCGCACTTCTACCGGTAGATCTGCTGCGATGGCCAATTCCGGGATGCGTCAGCAAGCGTCATCTACCGTCTACACCAAATGTTGATTCTGTGACACCAATTCATCGCGCTACAAGCTGAGTTGTTCTATGTTTATCTTCTGCTCGCTAAGAACTTGGATCGCATGGCTCTCCCTGGCTCACAGCTCTGCCGTTATCCCATCCTGTAGCAGATACAACGTTTCCCAAGAAGGGTAACCAGATTAAGGCCAAGGCCTTTCATCATGCTAATCGACAATCGATCCATCACATTTGATGACACTAGAGCTCCCTCCGGCAACACTATTGTGTTTTCCATCCTTGCGCACAACATCTGCTCTACTGTTGAAGTTCCTGCTGCGACGTGGGTTGACAGGGTACCTTCCTGAGGGGGGCGCACCTGTAACTCCTGCAGCTGTGCTCTAAGGGCCCCCAACATAGTCTGATGCTCCTGCATAAACTCCTGAAGTGCTTCATTGGTGACATCGCGGACCGTCTCACCGATGTCATGGAGATCACCTTCGGTTAAGGTGATCAGGTCAATGGCCAACTTCGAGGCCTTGACCTTCTTCCTTGGTCCTACTCTCTCTGCAATGTGTGGGAACTTTAACTGTGTGGATGTGGTCCCTGGGTTCGCGCTCCCTTCTATTGTTTCTATTTCCTCTGTCTCCTGCCCTTGCGAGGAAATTTCTTGGCCCTCATCCACTTGTGTTGTTGCCTCCTCTGCTGCCTGTGCTACTGCTACTGCTTCTGCGACCTTCTTCTGCTCCGCGGCTTTCTGTGCACATGGTCTTGTTTTGTCTGAAAAGAAAATGTTGCTCTTTCAAGAAAATATTGATTTTCTTGGAATTCATATAAGTGATGGAAAAATTCAGATGCAACCGTATGTTTTAACAAAATTGTCTGAATTTCCTGATCAGTTGACAGATAAACATATGATTCAAAGATTTATAGGGATTTTGAATTATGTACATAAATATATTCCAAACCTATTTGAGAAAACTTCACCAATTTGTCAGCATATCAATGGTGGATGGTCAGATGAAGCTACCAAAGTAGTTCAGTTAATTAAGAAAGAATGTCAAAATCTCCCAGCATTAAAACCACCAGGTAATGGATTTTTGATTTTACAAACAGATGCTTCAGATAATTTTTGGGCTGCTACTCTTCTTGAAAGAAAAGGAGAAGGAGAAGAGATTGAAGAAGTTCTTTGTGCATACGCCTCGGGAGAATTTCAGAAACATCAAAAAGGTTATTTTCCTGCAGAGAAAGAAACCCTTGCTATTTTCAATGGAATTCAGAAATTTGAAATCTATTTGGCTCCTGCAAAATTTTTAACTCGTACTTATTCCATGAATTTTAAATACTTCCTGAATGCAAAGATTTCCAAACAACTAGCTCGTGGAAGATTGTTAGCATGGCAGATGTGGTTTCAGATGTATGAGTTTGATGTCGAATGGATCCCAAGAAATTCTAACTTTTTGGCAGATGCTTTGACAAGAGAAATGAATAAGGTTCATGTACATAAACAGAATATGTTTGATATTCTAGGTAAATCTGCTTCTGATGATAATTTTGAAACTTTTGTACAACGTTTCAAAATATTAGAATTTCTCTTACCTGATCTTGTTGAAGAAATAAAGAAGGTGGTTGGTTTACGATTAAGAAGAAATCAGTGGATTCAAAGATGCCAGGCTTGGCAGCATAAAAATGTTGGTATTTTTCTTAATCTTGACGAAGAATTGGTAAAGGTTTATCCTCTACCAAATCTACAAGTAAAAATTTATTTCAAATTGCTTGATGACACATGGAGTAGCCACTACACTGAAGAAATGATGAAAGTCTTAAAGACTTTGAATTATTATCAAATAATTGGTGGAATTGATTTCTCTGTTGCTGTTTATGTCTTTGCAAAAATGCTATATCTTTAGGAAGTTAATATGAATGGATTAGTTGAACGATTTTTGAAATCTCTCAAGATTCCTGATATGTTTGAAGAATTAGAGGCAGCCTTTCTACAACAAGTGGATGAAAACTTTGTATCCACAGATTCTTTCCCACAATATGAATTGTTTCAGTCTTTTGCTGATTGGGAGATAAAGAATGGCAGATGTCAAAAGAAAGTTCAACTTAGAGCATCTCAGTGTGTTATGAGAACCCTCCAGTATCTCAGAACTTTTACAGAACCTTGGGATTATCAGAGTATGGAATTCCGTAATCCAATAGAGCCTGATCCATTTGCACAGATGTATGGTAAGGATAGCGTTTTAGAATCCACATTGGCAGAAAACCCAGAGCAGATAAAAAAGATTTCTATGTGGCTTCAAGAATTCCATTCATTAAAATTACCAGAAAAAATCTCAATGATCAAAACACTGGAGCCGATGCAAGGAAAACATGGAGTGTTACGATTGATTATTAATCAAAAAGCATTAATAACAATCTGTGTGTCCTCAGGAAGTTGGACAGAAGATTCTGTATGTCTTATAAATATGCTATTATCAAACAGAGTATGTTCATCAATGACATTTGAAATTGGATGGCAAGATAAAGGGCATGTCAGTCATCAGTGCAAATTATGGGTGCAAGCAGCCATCGAACAATTAGTCAACATGTTTCAAATTTTTAGATGGGATTTGTTAGATGGAGTCGAGTTGGCAGTGCAGTCCTTGCCAGACTTTAGAAAAAGTACAAAAGATTCTTTTCTTGGAATTGAAATTGATCCACTCGCATATGTGAACAGATGGAATAAATATGATTATCTCTTTCCATCAAATTGTCTACGGAAAACTGCAGATTCGATAAAATTTTCTTATGACACAGGACAAAGTTCACATGCACCACAAAAAGAAGCATCTTCAATAGAAATTCATGATTCCAAAGGAAAAGCAAAAGTGGAAGAAGAAAAAGAGACCGTATTTGTCAATGTTTATCAAGATGCACAGGTACAGAACGACCCGACTTGGGAGAAAGAATATCTATCGTGGCTTACCTCCTCATGGGAAAACCAGGAAGACATATTGGCAAAGCTAACGCACTCATGGGAAAGACAAAGAACCCCGTCAGATTCGGATTGTGAACTAGATTATGATAGTGATAGGAGTCCGAAGGGAACATGGTAAAGAATCTCTTGTCAGCAATGTGACACTGTTGGTCACATGTTGTGATAAAAGCTTTTGTACAAAAGAAAAAATTGAGTAGACACCGTCGGTGGAAAAAGATACCGATAGGACCCTCAATTATTTCTATCTTATGTCATGTCTTAGCTAAGATAGATTTGTTTTCAAGTCTATTTAAAGAATGAGATCTTAGGAGTTAGGCATCGTGAGTTTGAGTTGTGTGAGTGTGTGAGTGTTTTGAGTTGTATTTTGAGCTCTCAACGATCAGAGGCTAGTCAAGCTCTCGACTTGAGGTTATCTATAGTGTGTAATCTTATTTTGAATTAATATTGAAGCCTGCTGGGCCGCCAGTCTGAGGACTGCTCTGTTCCAAGATCATCTGAGTTGTCGAGATTGTAAGGCGTGTTGGAGAAGCGAAAAGAAGTCGCGCAGTCCACGCATATCTCTGGTTGATGTGAGGAAGTTATGCTACAATGTCCACTTCAATAAATTCAAGTAAGTTACGAAGTCTATCATCTTTTGAAGTCGCCAATCCTATTATTTGGTATCAGAGCCCTGTTCTAGTCCTGAGTCTGTAATCTATAGACAGAGCCTAGAGAAAGCCAGGCAGCCTTCGAAAGGCATCATTGTTGAACATTGTGCTGAGTAGATAAACGCTTTCTTTAGTCAATATTTGGTTTAGATTATAAAATATGGAAAATCTCTTGCGCTCATTCTCTTCAATAGATAGAAAAGTCATTACTGAAGTTTCATCCCGATCTGTTGAGTCTGAAAATAATGAAAATGAAAGTCATGAGATAGTCGAGGATCCTTCTAAGTGGACTCCTCCTGCTTTACATGCTACTGATATTTATAAGCTTCCCATGACCCTTGTACTTAAGAAGAAGAGCTTTCTGAAAGAAGTAGAAATCACGATAAAAATCTCTGGACCTTCTACTCAAATCCTCGCTTTAAACTTGTTTTCTGATGATGAAATCAAAAATTTTCGTCAGTATGCTAAAGAAGGAAAATACTTCTATCTTCATTTTTGAGGTATAAGGATAGGCCTTGCACCATTATTCCGTCATGGAATAAACACTCCCTGCATTTCTGAATTATTTGATACCCGTCATCAGAATTATGATCATGCTAGGATTGGAACTATTATGGGAAACCTTGCCACAGGTTGTCAATATGGGACAATCTATCTTGACTATGCCATCAGCCTAAATGATGTACATTTGAAAGATTGTTGGAAATTATTAACTGGGGTTCAAGGGTTAACTATGGCAGAAGAAAGTGAATATCTCTCTGTGATAGGGCAAGCTTCATTTCATCTCACTAATACTGCACATCCAAAGCTGAAACAACCTGTACTAAAAGACTGTGTCACTGTTGGTTTATCTAATGCCCAAGTTGAAGGTGTTTTGTATGACCCCACTGAGTTACCTGGAAATTGGTATTTCCAATATAAATCCATAGCTGATGAGAAAAAGCCTGAACTAAAAGTAAAACGGGTTGCTATTGACAATGGCCAAGTAAAACTGATTCCTCCAAGGCCAAAAGTACCCCGTCCAATTACCAAGCAGAAAAGATATGTGTTTCCTATTGCTCCAATTGAAGTTCCGTCAAGTAGTCATGGTTTGTCTACCATCGAAGAAGTCAGTCAGAATCAGAGTGAGCCTCTGATGTCATCCACTGAATTGTACATACCAAAGTCCAAACCTTTTTTACCCACTGTAAATAAAATGCATCGTCTAGGTTACTTTCCTCCTGTTGAAGAATGGTAGTATGCCAATCGCAGATTTGTCAAAGGTGGCAAATGGCCTCCTCGTACAAAGTTTTGCACCACTTCTTCATCCTCTTGGCAACCAATCAATCGGGCAGATTGCGCTCCATTGATTGAGCATAATGCACAAAATAAAAATGCTCTGGATGAGACATATCAGATCGGCAACTATCTAACTACATGGTGTGCACATGCAGAAGAAGTTTTAGATGATTTGGGATGCCAAAGTGAATTAATTCTTGCAAATCTTAAACTTATACAAGATGAACAAACAGCCGATAGGAAACATAGAGAAGAGAGAGAAAGAAGAAGAAGAGAAAAGAAGAAAAAGGAGTCACAGCCTCCAAAATTTTCTAAAACTATGGAAATTCCTCAAAAATGGGAAACTAGTGATTCCCAAGAAGAAGTAGCTGAGTCTAGCAGTAGCCAAATCGGTTTAAGAATCGATAAGCCCAAATAAACCACAGTTCACAGAAACAAAAGTGAATTGGCTACTTTTGAAAATGCTGCTACTCTATTTCCGTCATTCATAATGCCCTCCCTGCAGAAAGCTAATATGTATAAAGAACCAAAATATCCAAGAGTAGAAGAAGATTTATTTGCTACTAATTCATCTGGATATGTCCTAGATTTGGATAAATCTAAAAATCCAGCTGAATCAATTAGAATATGGATTGGTGCTTTGTACCAAATGCAAGTAGTGTCCAAGTTAGATAAATTTTCAATCTTCTTGCTAGCAGAAAAACGTATGGAAGGTATTGTGTGGGACTGGTGGATGGCTGGTTCAAATGAAGAAAGACAGAATGTTGCAGCATTGGGTTTAGCTACTTTAGAAGTTTTGTTGCTTACTCAATTTGTTCCAGAACCTACTGATGAAAGAAAGCAATTAATTACTGATCTAACTAGAATGGAGTTAAAAGATCTAAAGGATCTAGATCAGTTTGGCTCAGACTATATGGCTAAAGTTTTTAAAGCCAGTTTAAACAATGACCCTACCCAGAAAGTTGCTTTCTTATCAAAATTGCCTGGAAATTTAGGAGACATGATTATGAAAGATATTGAAGTTCAAAATAAAAAGATTGAACAAATCTATTGGATAGATCTCCTATTTAGATGCCAAGAAAAGGTTAAGTATTTGTGCTGGCAAAAACAGGTTCATAATGTTTCTCCAAATCTGAATGTTTGTCGTTCTGTATTACCCTGGACTCCCTTCAGAAAAAGAAGAACAAAGAAATATGGTAAATACAGACCAAAAAGAGTTGCTAATCCTAAAAGACCATTCAGAAAGTTTAGATATGTTAAAAAGAGGAAACAACCAAAAAGAGATAATGCTTGCTTCATCTGTAAGCAAGAAGGACATTTCGCTCGAAAATGTCCCAAGAGTTCCTCTAATAAATTGAAAGCCTGTTTTGAGATTGATGAATTTGCAGATGACTGGTCAGTAGTCGATTCAAATGATGAAGTATCTGATGTATATATTTTAACTGATGCTTCATTATCTGACACTGAGTCTCTTAATGATGTCAGCCAAAAGATGAATATTTGTTTATCTGGTTTTGAAAGTGAACCAAGTGAGTTTGAAGAAGAAGAACATCATTATAGTGATGAAACCGACACAGAAGACTATACAGAAGAATACTCAGATAATTCTTCTATAGAAACTGTAACTATTGCAGATTTAAATAACTCCTTCCCCAGTTTAAATTCCTTGCCTCCACAGCCACCTGTGATTTCTTTCTGTCCATATCCAAAAACAGTTGCGTCTTCCTCATCATCACTTCCTGTAAATAATACTGCTCTAGATGAAGAAAATGCTTTTCTTAAAAAGATGGTCAAATCCAATAATCTTTTGTACATTCCAGTTGAAGTCCAAGTCTGTGGTGAATGGATTAGTGTTGATGCTTTTATTGATACTGGTGGTTCCAATAATCTTGCCCGACCATCTCTTTTCAAAGGATTATGGAAACATTTGCAGCATATTATTGTTTCAGAAACTATTGGTGGATCTGTTAACCTTACCCATTATGTAGATAACATTTCTTTGAAACTTGGGGGGGTTACTATTAAAATCTCTGCTATTCAGCACTATGATGCTTCTGCAAGTCTATTTTTAGGAATGCCATTTATTAATTCAGTACTGCCAGTAACAATAAGTGAAGACAAAATCATTTGTAATGTTAAGAAAAAAGCAGTAGTAGTTCCAAGATTAACAATGGCAAACTCAGAAGCTAGAAGGGAGCAGAGTCAGAAGAAGGTAGGTTCCAGAAAAACAAAAAACGAGTCTCATGATTGGAAAGAAGTATTAATGATATATGAGGCTAAATCACAGCCTACCCAAAAAGCCAATAGAGATCCCAATTGGTCCTCTGAACAAATCAGTTTATATGAGGAATTGTTAAAATGCTGCTCAAACAATCCTCAAGCATTCTGGACTACAGAAAGTCCACATCAGGAAATTAAGACATTGCATGATAATGGGGTAACCGGTAAATTAATACCATGCACCCCTGCTAAAGAAAAAGAAATGAGAAAGCAGATTCAAGAATTGCTAGATCTTCAGTTGATTGAAAAACGTGAATCTCATTACTCCTGCTCTGCATTCCTTGTCAGAAATCATTCAGAGATTGTTCGTGGAAAAGATAGGATGGTTATTAACTACAAACCCTTAAATGCAATAACAAAAGGTTTTAATTATCCTATGCCTAGACAGGAAACTATTATGCAGAAAATTCAAGGAAGTAAGATCTTTAGCAAGTTTGATATGAAATCAGGCTATTATCAAATCCAGATTGCAGAAGAAGATCGCCACAAAACTGATTTCACATGTCCTGCAGGATTCTTCCAGTGGAAGGTTGTTCCTTTTGGATTGAAGAATGCTCCTGACTTCTTTCAGAGAAGAATGGATCATATCTTCAGTAAATATGATTTCATTGTTGTATATATTGATGATATTCTTGTACATAGCTCTGACTTAGCATCTCATTTGAAACACTTGCATATATTTCTTGAAGAGGCCAAGGCACATGGTCTTGTTTTGTCTGAAAAGAAAATGTTGCTCTTTCAAGAAAATATTGATTTTCTTGGAATTCATATAAGTGATGGGAAAATTCAGATGCAGCTGCATGTTTTAACAAAATTGTCTAAATTTCCTGATCAGTTGACAGATAAACATATGATTCAGAGATTTATAGGGATTTTGAATTATGTACATAAATATATTCCAAACCTATCTGAGAAAACTTCACCAATTCATCAACATATCAATGGTGGATGGTCAGATGAAGCTACCAAAGCAATTCAGTTACTTAAGAAAGAATGTCAAAATCTCCCAGCATTAAAACCGCCAGGTAATGGATTTTTGATTTTACAAACAGATGCTTCAGATAATTTTTAGGCTGCTACTCTTCTTGAAAGAAAAGGAGAAGGAGAAGAGATTGAAGAAGTTCTTTGTGCATATGCCTCGGGAAAATTTCAGAAACATCAAAAAGATTATTTCCCTGTAGAGAAAGGAACCCTTGCTATTTTCAATGGAATTCAGAAATTTGAAATCTATTTGGCTCCTGCAAAATTTTTAATTCGTACTGATTCCATGAATTTTAAATACTTCCTGAATGCAAAGATTTCCAAACAACTAGCTCGTGGAAGATTGTTAGCATGGCAGATGTGGTTTCAGATGTATGAGTTTGGTGTCGAATGGATCCCAGGAAATTCTAACTTTTTGGCAGATGCTTTGACAAGAGAAATGAATAAGGTTCATGTACATAAACATAATATGTTTGATATTCCAGGTAAATCTGCTTCTGATGATAATTTTGAAACTTTTGTACAGCATTTCAAAATATAAGAATTTCTCTTACCTGATCTTGTTGAAGAAATAAAGAAGGTAGTTGGTTTACGATTAAGAAGAAATCAGTGGATTCAAAGATGCCAGGCTTGGCAGCATAAAATGTTGGTATTTTTCTTAATCTTGACGAAGAATTGGTAAAGGTTTATCCTCTACCAAATCTACAAGTAAAAATTTATTTCAAATTGCTTGATGACACATGGAGCAGCCACTACACTGAAGAAATGATCAAAGTCTTAAAGACTTTGAATTATTATCAAATAATTGGTGGAATTGATTTCTCTATTGCTGTTTATGTCTCTGCAAAAATGCTAGATCTTGAGGAAGTTAATGTGAATGGATTAGTTGAATGATTTTTGAAATCTCTCAAGATTCCTGATATGTTTGAAGAATTAGAGGCAGCCTTTCTACAACAAGTGGATGAAAACTTTGTATCCACAGATTCTTTCCCACAATATGAATTGTTTCAGTCTTTTGCTGATTGGGAGATAAAGAATGGCAGATGTCAAAAGAAAGTTCAACTTAGAGCATTTCAACGTGTGATGAGAACCCTCCAGTATCTCAGAACTTTTACAGAACCTTGGGATTATCAGAGTATGGAATTCCGTAATCCAATAGAGCCTAATCCGTTTGCACAGATGTATGGTAAGGATAGCGTTTTAGAATCCACATTGGCAGGAATCCCAGAGCAGATAAAAAAGATCTCTATGTGGCTTCAAGAATTCCATTCATTAAAATTACCAGAGAAAATTTCAATAATCAAAACACTTGAGCCGATGCAAGGAAAACATGGAGTGTTACGATTGATTATTAATCAAAAAGCATTAATAACAATCTGTGTGTCCTCAGGAAGTTGGACAGAAGATTTTGTATGTCTTATAAATATGCTATTATCAAACAGAGTATGTTCATCAATGACATTTGAAATTGGATGGCAAGATAAAGGACACGTCAGTCATCAGTGCAAATTATGGGTGCAAGCAGCCATCGAACAGTCAGTCAGCATGTTTCAAATTTTTAGATGGGATTTGTTAGATGGAGTTGAGTTGGCAGTGCAGTCCTTGCCAGACTTTAGAAAAAGTAAAAAAGATTCTTTTCTTGGAATTGAAATTGATCCATTCGCATATGTGAACAGATGGAATAAAGATGATTATCTCTTTCCATCAAAGAGTCTACGGAAAACTGCAGATTCGATAAAATTTTCTTATGACACAGGACAAAGTTCACATGCACCACAAAAAGAAGCATCTTCAATAGCAATTCATGATTCCAAAGGAAAAGCAAAAGTGGAAGAAGAAAAAGAGACCGTATTTGTCGACGTTTATCAAGATGCGCAGGTACAGAATGACCCCACTTGGGAGAAATAATATCTATCGTGGCTTACCTCCTCATGGGAAAAGCAAGAAGGCATATTGGCAAAGCTAACGCACTCATGGGAAAGACAAAGAACCCCGTCAGATTCGGATTGTGAACTAGATTATGATAGCGATAGGAGTCCGAAGGGACCATGGTAAAGAATCTCTTGTCAGCAATGTGACACTGTTGGTCACATGTTGTGATAAAAGCTTTTGTACAAAAGAAAAAATTGAGTAGACACCGTCGATGGAAAAAGATACCGATAGGACCCTCAATTATTTCTATCTTATGTCATGTCTTAGCTAAGATAGATTCGTTTTCAAGTCTATTTAAAGAATGAGTTCTTAGGAGTTAGGCATCGTGAGTTTGAGTTGTGTGAGTGTGTGAGTGTTTTGAGTTGTATTTTTAGCTCTCAACGATCAGAGGCTAGTCAAGCTCTCGACTTGAGGCTATCTATAGTGTGTAATCTTATTTTGAATTAATATTGAAGCCTGTCGGGCTGCCAGTCTGAGGACTGTTCTGTTCCAAGATCATCTGAGTTGTCGAGATTGTAAGGCGTGTTGGAGAAGCGAAAAGGAGTCGCGCAGTCCACGCATATCTCTGGTTGATGTGAGGAAGTTATGCTACAGTGTCCACTTCAATAAATTCAAGTAAGTTACGAAGTCTATCATCTTTTGAAGTCGAGTCGCGAAGTCAACGCATATCTCTGGTTGATGTGAGGAAGTTATGCTGCAGTGTCCACTTCAATAAATTCAAGTAAGTTACGAAGTCTATCATCTTTTGAAGTCGCCAATCCTATTATTGTTATTTGGTATCAGAGCCCTGTGCTAGTCCTGAGTCTGTAATCTATAGACAGATCCTAGAGAAAGCCAGGCAGCCTTCGAAAGGCATCATTGTTGAACATTGTGCTAAGTAGATAAACGCTTTCTTTAGTCAATCTCTGGTTTAGATTATAAAATATCGCAAATCTCTTGCGCTCATTCTCTTCAATAGATAGAAAAGTCATTACTGAAGTTTCATCTCAATCTGTTGAGTCTGAAAATAATGAAAATGAAAGTCATGAGATAGTCGAGGATCCTTCTAAGTGGACTCCTCCTGCTTTACATGCTACTGATATTTATAAGCTTCCCATGACCCTTGTACTTAAGAAGAAGAACTTTCTGAAAGAAGTAGAAATCAAGATAAAAATCTCTGGACCTTCTACTCAAATCCTCTCTTTAAACTTGTTTTCTGATGATGAAATCAAAAAGTTTCGTTAGTATGCTAAAGAAGGAAAATACTTCTATCTTCATTTTGGAGGTATAAGGATAGGCCTTGCACCATTATTCCAACATGGAATAAACACTCCCTGCAATGCTGAATTATTCGATACCCGTCATCAGAATTATGATCATGCTAGGATTGGAACTATTATAGGAAACCTTGCCACAGGTTGTCAATATGGGACAATCTATCCTGACTATGCCATCAGCCTGAATGATGTACATTTGAAAGATTGTTGGAAATTATTAACTGGGGTTCAAGGGTTAACTATGGAAGAAGAAAGTGATAATCTCTCTGTGATAGGGCAAGCTTCATTTCAGCTCACTAATACTGCACATCCAAAGCTGAAACAGCCTGTACTAAAAGACTGTGTCACTGTTGGTTTATCTAATGCCCAAGTTGAAGGTGTTTTGTATGACCCCACTGAGTTACCCGGAAATTGGTATTTCCAATATAAATCCATAGCTGATGAGAAAAATCCTGAACTAAAAGTAAAACAGGTTGCCATTGATAATGGCCAAGTAAAACTGATTCCTCCAAGGCCAAAAGTACCCCGTCCAATTACCAAGCAGAAAAGATATGTGTTTCGTATTGCTCCAACTGAAGTTCCGTCAAGTAGTCATGGTTTGTCTACCATCCAAGAAGTCAGTCAGAATCAGAGTGAGCCTCTGATGTCATCCACTGAATTGTACATACCAGAGTCCAAACCGTTTTTACCCACTGTAAATAAAATGCATCGTCTAGGTTACTTTCCTCCTGTTGAAGAATGGTAATATGCCAATCGCAGATTTGTCAAAGGTGGCAAATGGCCTCCTCGTACAAAGTTCTGCACCACTTCTTCATCCTCTCGGCAACCAATCACTGGGGCATATTGCACTCCATTGATTGAGCATAATGCACAAAATACAAATGATCTGGATGAGACATATCAGATCGGCAACTATCTAACTACATGGTGTGCACATGCAGAAGAAGTTTTAGATGATTTGGGATGCCAAAGTGAATTAATTCTTGCAAATCTTAAACTTCTAAAAGATGAACAAACAACCGATAGGCAACATAGAGAAGAGAGAGAAAGAAGAAGAAGAGAAAAGAAGAAAAAGGAGTCACAGCCTCCAAAGTTTTCTAAAACTATGGAAATTCCTCAGAAATGGGAAACTAGTGATTCCCAAGAAGAAGTAGCTGAGTCTAGCAGTAGCCAAATTGGTTTCAGAATAGATAAGCCAAAATCAACCACAGTTCACAGAAATAAAAGTGAATTGGCTACTTTTGAAAATGCTGCTACTCTATTTCCATCATTCATAATGCCCTCCCTGCAGAAAGCTAATATGTATAAAGAACCAAAATATCCAAGAGTAGAAGAAGATTTATTTACTACTAATTCATCTGGATATGTCCTAGATTTGGATAAATCTAAAAATCCAACTGAATCAATTAGAATATGGATTTGTGCTTTGTACCAAATGCAAGTAGTGTCCAAGTTAGATAAATTTTCAATCTTCTTGCTAGCAGAATAACGTATGGCAGGTATTGTGTGGGACTGGTGGATGGCTGGTTCAAATGAAGAAAGACAGAATGTTGCAGAATTGGGTTTAGCTACTTTAGAAGTTTTGTTGCTTACTCAATTTGTTCCAGAACCTACTGATGAAAGAAAGCAGTTAATTACTAATCTAACGAGAATGGAGTTAAAAGATCTAAAGGATCTAGATCAGTTTGGCTCAGACTATATGGCTAAAGCGTTTAAAGCTAGTTTAAACAATGACCCTACCCAGAAAGTTGCTTTCTTATCAAAATTGCCTGGAAATTTAGGAGACATGATTATGAAAGATATTGAAGTTCAAAATAAAAAGATTGAACAAATCTATTGGATAGATCTCCTATTTAGATGTCAAGAAAAGGTTAAGAATTTATGTTGGAAAAAACAGGTTCATAATGTTTCTCCAAATCTGAATGTTTGTCGTTCTGTATTACCTTGGACTCCCTTCAGAAAAAGAAGAACAAAGAAATATGGTAAATACAGACCAAAAAGGGTTTCTAATCCTAAAAGACCATTCAGAAAGTTTAGATATGTTAAAAAGAGGAAACAACCAAAAAGAGATAATGCTTGCTTTATATGTAAGCAAGAAGGACATTTCGCTCGAAAATGTCCCAAGAGTTCCTCTAATAAATTGAAAGCCTGTTTTGAGATTGATGAATTTGCAGATGACTGGTCAGTGGTCGATTCAAATGATGAAGTATCTGATGTATATATTTTAACTGATGCTTCATTATCTGACACTGAGTCTCTTAATGATGTCAGCCAAAAGATGAATATTTGTTTATCTGGTTTTGAAAGTGAACCAAGTGAGTTTGACGAAGAAGAACATCATTATAGTGATGAAACCGACACAGAAGACTATACAGAAGAATACTCAGATAATTCTTCTATAGAAACTGTAACTATAGCAGATTTAAAGAACTCCTTCCCCAGTTTAAATTCCTTGCCTCCACAGCCACCTGTGAGTTCTTTCTGTCCATATCCAAAAACAGTTGCATCTTCATCATCATCACTACCTGTAAATAATTCTGCTCTAGATGAAGAAAATGCTTTTCTTAAAAAGATGGTCAAATCCAATAATCTTTTGTACATTCCAGTTGAAGTCCAAGTCCGTGGTGAATGGATTAGTGTTGATGCTTTTATTGATACTGGTGGTTCCAATAATCTTGCCCGACCATCTCTTTTCAAAGGATTATGGAAACCTTTGCAGCATATTATTGTTTCAGAAACTATTGGTGGATCTGTTAACCTTACCCATTATGTAGATAACATTTCTTTGAAACTTGGGGGGGTTACTATTAAAATCTCTGCTATTCAGCACTATGATGCTTCTGCAAGTCTATTTTTAGGAATGCCATTTATTAATTCAGTACTGCCAGTAACAATAAGTGAAGACAAAATCATTTGTAATGTTAAGAAGAAAGCAGTAGCAGTTCCAAGATTAACAATGGCAAACTCAGAAGCTAGAAGGGAGCAGAGTCAGAAGAAGGTAGGTTCCAGAAAAACAAAAAACGAGTCTCATGATTGGAAAGAAGTATTGATGATATATGAGGCTAAATCACAGCCTACCTAAAAATCCAATAGAGATCCCAATTGGTCCTCTGAACAAATCATTTTATATGAGGAATTGTTAAAATGTTGCTCAAACAGTCCTCAAGCATTCTGGACTACAGAAAGTCCACAGCAGGAAATTAAGACATTGCATGATAATGGGGTAACTGGTAAATTAATACCAAGCACCCCTGCTGAAGAAAAAGAAATGAGAAAGCAGATTCAAGAATTGCTAGATCTTCAGTTGATTGAAAAAAGTGGATCTCATTACTCCTACTCTACATTCCTTGTCAGAAATCATTCAGAGATTGTTCGTGGAAAAGATAGGATGGTTATTAACTACAAACCCTTAAATGCAATGACAAAAGCTTTTAATTATCCTATGCCTAGATAGGAAACTATTATGCAGAAAATTCAAGGAAGTAAGATCTTTAGCAAGTTTGATATGAAATTGGGCTATTATCAAATCCAGATTGCAGAAGAAGATCGCCACAAAACTGCTTTCACATGTCCTGCAGGATTCTTCCAGTGGAAGGTTGTTCCTTTCGGATTGAAGAATGCTCCTGCCTTCTTTCAGAGAAGAATGGATCATATCTTCAGTAAATATGATTTCATTGTTGTATATATTGATGATATTCTTGTACATAGCTCTGACTTAGAATCTCATTTAAAACACTTGCATATATTTCTTGAAGAGGCCAAGGCACATGGTCTTGTTTTGTCTGAAAAGAAAATGTTGCTCTTTCAAGAAAATATTGATTTTCTTGGAATTCATATCAGTAATGGGAAAATTCAGATGCAGCCGCATGTTTTAACAAAATTGTCTGAATTTCCTGATCAGTTGACAGATAAACATATGATTCAGAGATTTATAGGGATTTTGAATTATGTACATAAATATATTCCAAACCTATCTGAGAAAACTTCACCAATTTGTCAGCATATCAATGGTGGATGGTGAGATGAAGCTACCAAAGCAGTTCAGTTACTTAAGAAAAAATGTCAAAATCTGCCAGCATTAAAACCGCCAGGTAATGGATTTTTGATTTTACAAACAGATGCTTCAGATAATTTTTGGGCAGCTACTCTTCTTGAAAGAAAAGGAGAAGGAGAAGAGATTGAAGAAGTTCTTTGTGCATATGCCTCGGGAGAATTTCAGAAACATCAAAAAGGTTATTTCCCTGCAGAGAAAGAAACCCTTGCTATTTTCAATGGAATTCAGAAATTTGAAATCTATTTGGCTCCTGCAAAATTTTTAATTCGTACTGATTCCATGAATTTTAAATACTTCCTGAATGCAAAGATTTCAAAACAATTAGCTCGTGGAAGATTGTTAGCATGGCAGATGTGGTTTCAGGTGTATGAGTTTGATGTCGAATGGATCCCAGGAAATTGTAACTTTTTGGCAGATTCTTTGACAAGAGAAATGAATAAGGTTCACGTACATAAACATAATATGTTTGATATTCCAGGTAAATCTGCTTCTGATGATAATTTTGAAACTTTTGTACAGCGTTTCAAAATATTAGAATTTCTCTTACCTGATCTTGTTGAAGAAATAAAGAAGGTAGTTGGTTTACGATTAAGAAGAAATCAGTGGATTCAAAGATGCCAGGCTTGGCAGCATAAAAATGTTGGTATTTTTCTTAATCTTGATGAAGAATTGGTAAAGGTTTATCCTCTACCAAATCTACAAGTAAAAATTTATTTCAAATTGCTTGATGACACATGGAGCAGCCACTACACTGAAGAAATGATCAAAATCTTAAAGACTTTTAATTATTATCAAATAATTGGTGGAATTGATTTCTCTGTTGCTGTTTATGTCTTTGCAAAAATGCTAGATCTTGAGGAAGTTAATATGAATGGATTAGTTGAACGATTTTTGAAATCTCTCAAGATTCCTGATATGTTTGAAGAATTAGAGGCAGCCTTTCTACAACAAGTGGATGAAAACTTTGTATCCACAGATTCTTTCCCACAATATGAATTGTTTCAGTCTTTTGCTGATTGGGAGATAAAGAATGACAAATGTCAAAAGAAAGTTCAACTTAGAGCATCTCAGTGTGTGATGAGAACCCTCCAGTATCTCAGAACTTTTACAGAACCTTGGGATTATCAGAGTATGGAATTCCGTAATCCAATAGAGCCTAATCCGTTTGCACAGATGTATGGTAAGGATAGCGTTTTAGAATCCACATTGGCAGGAAACCCAGAGCAGATAAAAAAAATCTCTATGTGGCTTCAAGAATTCCATTCGTTAAAGTTACCAGAGAAAATTTCAATGATCAAAACACTGGAGCCGATGCAAGGAAAACATGGAGTGTTACGATTAATTATTAATCAAAAAGCATTAATAACAATCTGTGTCTCCTCAGGAAGTTGGACAGAAGATTCTGTATGTCTTATAAATCTGCTATTATCAAACAGGGTATGTTCATCAATGACATTTGAAGTTGGATGGCAAGATCAAGGACACGTCAGTCATCAGTGCAAATTATGGGTGCAAGCAGCCATCGAACAGTCAGTCAGCATGTTTCAAATTTTTAGATGGGATTTGTTAGATGGAGTTGAGTTGGCAGTGCAGTCCTTGCCAGACTTTAGAAAAAGTAAAAAAGATTCTTTTCTTGGAATTGAAATTGATCCATTCGCATATGTGAACAGATGGAATAAAGATGATTATCTCTTTCCATCAAAGAGTCTACGGAAAACTGCAAATTCGATAAAATTTTCTTATGGCACAAGACAAAGTTCACATGCACCACAAAAAGAAGCATCTTCAATAGCAATTCATGATTCCAAAGGAAAAGCAAAAGTGGAAGAAGAAAAAGAGACCGTATTTGTTGACGTTTATCAAGATGCGCAGGTACAGAATGACCCCACTTGGGAGAAAGAATATCTAACGTGGCTTACCTCCTCATGGGAAAAGCAAGAAGAAATATTGGCAAAGCTAATGCACTCATGGGAAAGACAAAGAACCCCATCAGATTCGGATTGTGAACTAGATTATGATAGTGATAGGAGTCCGAAGGGACCATGGTAAAGAATCTCTTGTCAGCAATGTGACACTGTTGGTCACATGTTGTGATAACAGCTTTTGTACAAAAGAAAAAATTGAGTAGACACCGTCGGTGGAAAAAGATACCGATAGGACCCTCAATTATTTCTATCTTATGTCATGTCTTAGCTAAGATAGATTCGTTTTCAAGTCTATTTAAAGAATGAGTTCTTAGGAGTTAGGCATCGTGAGTTTGAGTTGTGTGAGTGTGTGAGTGTTTTGAGTTGTATTTTGAGCTCTCAACGATCATAGGCTAGTCAAGCTCTCGACTTGAGGCTATCTATAGTGTGTAATCTTATTTTGAATTAATATTGAAGCCTGCTGGGCCGCCAGTCTGAGGACTGTTCTGTTCCAAGATCATCTGAGTTGTCGAGATTATAAGGCGTATTGGAGAAGTGAAAAGGAGTCGCTCAGTCCACGCATATCTCTGGTTGATGTGAGGAAGTTATGCTACAGTGTCCACTTCAATAAATTCAAGTAAGTTACGAAGTCTATCATCTTTTGAAGTCGCCATGGATCAAATATTCAGTAAATATGATTTCATTGTTGTATATATTGATGATATTCTTGTACATAGCTCTGACTTAGCATCTCATTTGAAACACTTGCATATATTTCTTGAAGAGGCCAAGGCACATGGTCTTGTTTTGTCTGAAAATAAAATGTTGCTCTTTCAAGAAAATATTGATTTTCTTGGAATTCATATAAGTGATGGGAAAATTCAGATGCAGCCGCATGTTTTAACAAAATTGTCTGAATTTCCTGATCAGTTGACAGATAAACATATGATTCAGAGATTTATAGGGATTTTGAATTATGTACATAAATATATTCCAAACCTATCTGAGAAAACTTCACCAATTCGTCAGCATATCAATGGTGGATGGTGAGATGAAGCTACCAAAGCAGTTCAGTTACTTAAGAAAGAATGTCAAAATCTCCCAGCATTAAAACCTCCAGGTAATGGATTTTTGATTTTACAAACAGATGCTTCAGATAATTTTTGGGCTGCTACTCTTCTTGAAAGAAAAGGAGAAGGAGAAGAGATTGAAGAAGTTCTTTGTGCATACGCCTCGAGCAAATTTCAGAAACATCAAAAAGGTTATTTCCCTGCAGAGAAAGAAACCCTTGCTATTTTCAATGGAATTCAGAAATTTGAAATCTATTTGGCTCCTGCAAAATTTTTAATTCGTACTGATTCCATGAATTTTAAATACTTCCTGAGTGCAAAGATTTCCAAACAACTAGCTCGTGGAAGATTGTTAGCATGGCAGATGTGGTTTCAGATGTATGAGTTTGATGTCGAATGGATCCCAGGAAATTCTAACTTTTTGGCAAATGCTTTGACAAGAGAAATGAATAAGTTTCATGTACATAAACAGAATATGTTTGATATTCCAGGTAAATTTGCTTCTGATGATAATTTTGAAACTTTTGTACAGCGTTTCAAAATATTAGAATTTCTCTTACCTGATCTTGTTGAAGAAATAAAGAAGGTAGTTGGTTTACGATTAAGAAGAAATCAGTGGATTCAAAGATGCCAGGCTTGGCAGTATAAAAATGTTGGTATTTTTCTTAATCTTGTCGAAGAATTGGTAAAGGTTTATCCTCTACCAAATCTACAAGTAAAAATTTATTTCAAATTGCTTGATGACACATGGAGCAGCCACTACACTGAAGAAATGATCAAAGTCTTAAAGACTTTGAATTATTATCAAATAATTGGTGGAATTGATTTCTCTGTTGCTGTTTATGTCTCTGCAAAAATGCTAGATCTTGAGGAAGTTAATATGAATGGATTAGTTGAATGATTTTTGAAATCTCTCAAGATTCCTGATATGTTTGAAGAATTAGAGGCAGCCTTTCTACAACAAGTGGATGAAAACTTTGTATCCACAGATTCTTTCCCACAATATGAATTGTTTCAGTCTTTTGCTGATTGGGAGATAAAGAATGGCAGATGTCAAAAGAAAGTTCAACTTAGAGCATCTCAGTGTGTGATGATAACCGTCCAGTATCTCAGAACTTTTACAGAACCTTGGGATTATCAGAGTATGGAATTCCGTAATCCAATAGAGCCTAATCCGTTTGCACAGATGTATGGTAAGGATAGCGTTTTAGAATCCACATTGGCAGGAAACCCAAAGCAGATAAAAAAGATCTCTATGTGGCTTCAAGAATTGCATTCATTAAAATTACCAGAGAAAATTTCAATGATCAAAACACTGGAGCCGATGCAAGGAAAACATGGAGTGTTACGATTGATTATTAATCAAAAAGCATTAATAACAATCTGTGTGTCCTCAGGAAGTTGGACAGAAGATTCTGTATGTCTTATAAATCTGCTATTATCAAACAGGGTATGTTCATCAATGACATTTGAAATTGGATGGCAAGATAAAGGACACGTCAGTCATCAGTGAAAATTATGGGTGCAAGCAGCCATCGAACAATCAGTCAGCATGTTTCAAATTTTTAGATGGGATTTGTTAGATGGAGTCGAGTTGGCAGTGCAGTCCTTGCCAGACTTTAGAAAATTTAAAAAAGATTCTTTTCTTGGAATTGAAATTGATCCATTCGCATATGTGAACAGATGGAATAAAGATGATTATCTCTTTCCATCAAAGAGTCTACGGAAAACTGCAGATTCGATAAAATTTTCTTATGACACAGGACAAAGTTCACATGCACCACAAAAAGAAGCATCTTCAATAGCAATTCATGATTCCAAAGGAAAAGCAAAAGTGGAAGAAGAAAAAGAGACTGTATTTGTCGACGTTTATCAAGATGCGCAGGTACAGAACGACCCCACTTGGGAGAAAGAATATCTATCGTGGCTTACCTCCTCATGGGAAAAGCAAGAAGACGTATTGGCAAAGCTAACGCACTCATGGGAAAGATAAAGAACCCCATCAGATTCGGATTGTGAACTAGATTATGATAGTGATAGGAGTCCGAAGGGACCATGGTAAAGAATCTCTTGTCAGCAATGTGACACTGTTGGTCACATGTTGTGATAAAAGCTTTTGTACAAAAGAAAAAATTGAGTAGACACCGTCGGTGGAAAAAGATACCGATAGGACCCTCAATTATTTCTATCTTATGTCATGTATTAGCTAAGATAGATTCGTTTTCAAGTCTATTTAAAGAATGAGTTCTTAGGAGTTAGGCATCGTGAGTTTGAGTTGTGTGAGTGTGTGAGTGTTTTGAGTTGTATTTTGAGCTCTCAACGATCAGAGGCTAGTCAAGCTCTCGACTTGGGGCTATCTATAGTGTGTAATCTTATTTTGAATTAATATTGAAGCCTGCTGGGCCGCCAGTCTGAGGACTGTTCTGTTCCAAGATCATCTGAGTTGTTGAGATTGTAAGGCGTGTTGGAGAAGCGAAAAGGAGTCACGCAGTCCACGCATATCTCTGGTTGATGTGAGGAAGTTATGCTGCAGTGTCCACTTCAATAAATTCAAGTAAGTTACGAAGTCTATCATCTTTTGAAGTCGCCAATCCTATTATTTGGTATCAAAGCCCTGTTCTAGTCCTGAGTCTATAATCTATAGACAGAGCCTAGAGAAAGCCAGGTAGCCTTCAAAAGTCGTCATTGTTGAACATTGTGCTGAGTAGATAAAAGCTTTCTTTAGTCAATCTCTGGTTTAGATTATAAAATAAGGCAAATCTCTTGCGCTCATTCTCTTCAATAGATATAAAAGTCATTACTGAAGTTTCATCCCGATCTGTTGAGTCTGAAAATAATGAAAATGAAAGTCATGAGATAGTCGAGGATCCTTCTAAGTGGACTCCTCCTGCTTTACATGCTACTGATATTTATAAGCTTCCCATGACCTTTGTACTTAAGAAGAAGAACTTTCTGAAAGAAGTAGAAATCACGATAAAAATCTCTGGACCTTCTACTCAAATCCTCGCTTTAAACTTGTTTTCTGATGATGAAATCAAAAAGTTTCGTCAGTATGCTAAAGAAGGAAAATACTTCTATCTTCATTTTGGAGGTATAAGGATAGGCCTTGCACCATTATTCCGACATGGAATAAACACTCCCTGCATTGCTGAATTATTCGATACCCGTCATCAAAATTATGATCATGCTAGGATTGGAATTATTTATGGGAAACCTTGCCACAGGTTGTCAATATGGGACAATCTATCCCGACTATGCCATCAGCCTGAATGATGTACATTTGAAAGATTGTTTGAAATTATTAACTGGGGTTCAAGGGTTAACTATGGCACAAGAAAGTGAATATCATCAATATATACAACAATGAAATCATATTTACTGAAGATATGATCCATTCTTCTCTGAAAGAAGGCAGGAGCATTCTTCAATCCGAAAGGAACAACCTTCCACTGGAAGAATCCTGCAGGACATGTGAAAGCAATTTTGTGGCGATCTTCTTCTGCAATCTGGATTTGATAATAGCCTGATTTCCTATCAAACTTGCTAAAGATCTTACTTCCTTGAATTTTCCTCGTAATAGTTTCCTGTCTAGGCATAGGATAATTAAAACCTTTTGTTATTGCATTTAAGGGTTTGTAGTTAATAACCATCCTATCTTTTCCATGAACAATCTCTGAATGATTTCTGACAAGGAATGCAGAACAGGAGTAATGAGATTCACTTTTTTCAATCAACTGAAGATCTAGCAATTCTTGAATCTGCTTTCTCATTTCTTTTTCTTCAGCAGGGGTGCATGGTATTAATTTACCGGTTACCCCATTATCATGCAATGTCTTAATTTCCTGCTGTGGACTTTCTGTAGTCCAGAATGCTTGAGGATTGTTTGAGCAACATTTTAACAATTCCTCATATAAACTGATTTGTTCAGAGGACCAATTGGGATCTCTATTGGCTTTTTGGGTAGGCTGTGATTTAGCCTCATATATCATCAATACTTCTTTCCAATCATGAGACTCGTTTTTTGTTTTTCTGGAACCTACCTTCTTCTGACTCTGCTCCCTTCTAGCTTCTGAGTTTGCCATTGTTAATCTTGGAACTGCTACTGCTTTCTTCTTAACATTACAAATGATTTTGTCTTCACTTATTGTTACTGGCAGTACTGAATTAATAAATGGCATTCCTAAAAATAGACTTGCAGAAGCATCATAGTGCTGAATTGCAGAGATTTTAGTAGTAACCCCCCCAAGTTTCAAAGAAATGTTATCTACATAATGGGTAAGGTTAATAGATCCACCAATATTTTCTAAAACAATAATATGCTGCAAAGGTTTCCATAATCCTTTGAAAATAGATGGTCGGGCAAGATTATTGGAACCACCAGTATCAATAAAAGCATCAACACTAATCCATTCACCATGGACTTGGACTTCAACTGGAATGTACAAAAGATTATTGGATTTGACCATCTTTTTAAGAAAAGCATTTTCTTCATCTAGAGCAGTATTATTTACAGGACGTGATGATGAGGAAGACGCAATTGTTTTTGGATATGGACAGAAAGAACTCACAGGTGGCTGTGGAGGCAAGGAATTTAAACTGGGGAAGGAGTTCTTTAAATCTGCAATAGTTACAGTTTCTATAGAAGAATTATCTGAGTATTCTTCTGTATAGTCTTCTGTGTCGGTTTCATCACTATAATGATGTTCTTCTTCGTCAAACTCACTTGGTTCACTTTCAAAACTAGATAAACAAATATTCATCTTTTGGCTGACATCATTAAGAGACTCAGTGTCAGATAATGAAGCATCGGTTAAAATATATACATCAGATACTTCATCATTTGAATCGACCACTGACCAGTCATCTGCAAATTCATCAATCTCAAAACAGGCTTTCAATTTATTAGAGGAACTCTTGGGACATTTTCGAGCGAAATGTCCTTCTTGCTTACAGATAAAGCAAGCATTATCTCTTTTTGGTTGTTTCCTCTTTTTAACATATCTAAACTTTCTGAATGGTGTTTTAGGATTAGCAACCCTTTTTGGTCTGTATTTACCATATTTCTTTGTTCTTCTTTTTCTGAAGGGAGTCCAAGGTAATACAGAACGACAAACATTCAGATTTGGAGAAACATTATGAACCTGTTTTTGCTAGCATAAATACTTAACCTTTTCTTGACATCTGAATAGGAGATCTATCCAATAGATTTGTTCAATCTTTTTATTTTGAACTTCAATATCTTTCATAATCATGTCTCCTAAATTTCCAGGCAATTTTGATAAGAAAGCAACTTTCTGGGTAGGGTCATTGTTTAAACTGGCTTTAAAAACTTTAGCCATATAGTCTGAGCCAAATTGATCTAGATCCTTTAGATCTTTTAACTCCATTCTCGTTAGATCAGTAATTAATTGCTTTCTTTCATCAGTAGGTTCTGGAACAAATTGAGTAAGCAAAAAAACTTCTAAAGTAGCTAAACCCAATGTTGCAACATTTTGTCTTTCTTCATTTGAACCAGCCATCCACCAGTCCCACACAATATCTGCCATACGTTTTTCTGCTAGCAAGAAGATTGAAAAATTATCTAACTTGGACACTACTTGCATTTGGTACAAAGCACCAATCCATATTCTAATTGATTCAGCTGGATTTTTAGATTTATCCAAATCTAGAACATATCCAGATGAATTAGTAGCAAATAAATCTTCTTCTACTCTTGGATATTTTGGTTCTTTATACATATTAGCTTTCTGCAGGGAGGGCATTATGAATGACAGAAATAGAGTAGCAGCATTTTCAAAAGTAGCCAATTCACTTTTGTTTCTGTGAACTGTGGTTGATTTTGGCTTATCTATTCTGAAACCAATTTGGCTACTACTAGACTCAGCTACTTCTTCTTGGGAATCACTAGTTTCCCATTTCTGAGGAATTTCCATAGTTTTAGAAAACTTTGGAGGCTGTGACTCCTTTTTCTTCTTTTCTCTTCTTCTTCTTTCTCTCTCTTCTCTATGTTGCCTATCGGTTGTTTGTTCATCTTGTAGAAGTTTAAGATTTGCAAGAATTAATTCACTTTGGCATCCCAAATCATCTAAAACTTCTTCTGCATGTGCACACCATGTAGTTATATAGTTGCCGATCTGATATGTCTCATCCAGATCATTTGTATTTTGTGCATTATGCTCAATCAATGGAGCGCAATTTGCCCAAGTGATTGGTTGCCGAGAGGATGAAGAAGTGGTGCAGAACTTTGTACGAGGAGGCCATTTGCCACCTTTTACAAATTTGCGATTGGCATACTGCAATTCTTCAACAGGAGGAAAGTAACCTAGACGATGCATTTTATTTATAGTGGGTAAAAAAGGTTTGGACTCTGGTATGTACAATTCAGTGGATGACATCAGAGGCTCACTCTGATTCTGACTGACTTCTTGTATGGTAGACAAATCATGACTACTTGACGGAACTTCAGTTGGAGCAATAGGAAACACATATCTTTTCTGCTTGGTAATTGGACGAGGTACTTTTGGCCTTGGAGGAATCAATTTTACTTGGCCATTATCAATAGCAACTCGTTTTACTTTTAGTTCAGGCTTTTTCTCATCAGCTATGGATTTATATTGGAAATACCAATTTCCGGGTAACTCAGTGGGGTCATACAATACACCTTCAACTTGGGCATTAGATAAACCAACAGTGACACAATCTTTCAGTACAGGCTGTTTAAGCTTTGGATGTGCAGTATTGGTAAGCTGAAATGAAGCTTGCCCTATCACAGAGAGATATTCACTTTCTTCTGCCATAGTTAACCCTTGAACCCCAGTTAATAATTTCCAACAATCTTTCAAATGTACATCATTCAGGCTGATGGCATAGTCAGGATAGATTGTCCCATATTGACAACCTGTGGCAAGGTTTCCCATAATAGTTCCAATCCTAGCATGATCATAATTCTGATGACGGGTATCGAATAATTCAGCAATGCAGGGAGTGTTTATTCCATGACGGAATAATGGTGCAAGGCCTATCCTTATACCTCCAAAATGAAGATAAAAGTATTTTCCTTCTTTAGCATACTGACGAAATTTTTTGATTTCATCATCAGAAAACAAGTTTAAAGCAAGGATTTGAGTAGAAGGTCCAGAGATTTTTATAGTGATTTCTACTTCTTTCAGAAAGTTCTTCTTCTTAAGTACAAAGGTCATGGGAAGCTTATAAATATCAGTAGCATGTAAAGCAGGAGGAGTCCACTTAGAAGGATCCTCGACTATCTCATGACTTTCATTTTCATTATTTCAGACTCAACAGATCGGGATGAAACTTCAGTAATGACTTTTATATCTATTGAAGAGAATGAGCACAAGAGATTTGCCATATTTTATAATCTAAACCAGAGATTGACTAAAGAAAGCATTTATCTACTCAGCACAATGTTCAACAATGATGCCTTTCGAAGGCTGCCTGGCTTTCTCTAGGCTCTGTCTATAGATTACAGACTCAGGACTAGAACAGGGCTCTGATACCAAATAATAGGATTGGGGACTTCAAAAGATGATAGACTTCGTAACTTACTTGAATTTATTGAAGTGGACACTGCAGCATAACTTCCCCACTTCTCGCGCTGCCCCTACCTTAGCTGCTGCTTTTTCCTTTCACCTTTTCTCTACCAATTGAGTGATGTGTAGCTTGGCATCGTCCTTTTTCTTCTGTGCTTCCACCTTCTCTAGTTCTGCCAGATCTGGGGCACACCATTTGAGAGGCCATGTCTCTAAGACAGTAAAAATCATGTTGTTAGTGGCTACAAATGGTAGCTTCATCCACTGCTTCACTGGATCCTTTCGCGCCCTGATATAAATGTTGTGCATATTAGTTTTGAAGTTTGCAAAACTTTGTAGACTATTGTACACCATAGGTGATAGTCGTGGTCTTGAATTGATCCACATCTGGATGCTTGCCTCCATGAGCACCCAGAAAATTTTGGTGTTGCGAATCCGTTTTGCGTCCTTCATGGCCCAAAGCGAAGCGTACTTTGCAGCCTCCGGTAAGTCTCTGTCAATGTTGGGGAATTGACTGTCTTCTGGTAGTTCCCCTGCTACAAGCATTATGGATAACAACAACCACGCATAGTGGAAGGTTTTACCCTGCTCCTGGGCTTCGCGACAGTTTGTCAAAAATTCTTCGTAGAGGAATTCAGACCAGTTGAACTAGACCCCTTCCGCGCACTGCTCGGCTAACGCAACCACCGGCACTGGTACCTCATCGGTGCGACACTTCCTCATAACTTTGTCAGCCAGGAGTTGGGTTGCTACACATACCCCTTTGTCCTTGATGCTGGAGATAGCGTAGCCCCTCTTCTTTTTCTCCAGCTTATATTTTGTCTTCATGGCTTCTACAAGGGCCAAATCACTACCTTTTCCCTCCACTATGGTCGCGGGGTCCTTTCCTTTGTAGGGGAGCCGAGAAATACGGTGAATGAGGTCTATCGTGATGGGAATAGGCTCCTCCAGCCATAGATACCCATCATGCACTAGGCAAAGCAGCTGCTTGATGACGAAAATGGTGATGGGTGCACGGTGGAAATGTGGTATCCATAATAAGTGCAGCAACCCGGCCTTTTCCACACCGCGTAGCCATTTCCGTGGCTCTAATGTTATCACTACCCCCTTAGTATTCTGCTTCATTAGGTTCCTGGTCTCTAGGTGTGGGAACTTCTCGTGGTCAGCAAGGTCCCAGTCTTCAAATTTCATGGTTGGCATGCGGCCTAGGTGTGTGCCCTCAAATACAATGCCATCTGGGAGGAGTGGGGTCTAGAGTGAACTCTTTGTTTCATCTAGATCCTTTGGTACTTTAGTCTTCCCTTTCTGCGGAGGGACATATGCGGGCAGTTTTTTTGTAGAGTGTAACAGTTGGATATCCTCCTCCATGTCTTCTTCTTCTTCTTCTTCTTCTTCTTCTTCTGTGACGATCAAGGCCTGCAAGTCTTCTTCTTCCTCATCCATTTCTATTGTGACTACCTTGCCCTTCTCTGCCATAGATAGTTTGTTGTGTTGCAGATTCCTCAAGGACACACATACTCAGCCCATTGCCTATTTATCCTTCTTGGGCCTCGGTGTTCGTGGTGATTTGGGGATTTCTGTTACAACCCCAGCACCTTTTGGTACATCCTCCATCATTTGGGCCTACGCGGCCTCGCTAATGGTTACCTCTTCAATCCCTAAACCATCCTTAGTGGTTGTCATCATAGTTAGGTTGTATTCTATCACTTGCAAACTTAGGGGCTCAATTATCGCTCGGCTCTCAATGCTCAGCGCTCTGCTCAAGCGCTCAATTCTCAAATGACCAAGTGTTGTTCTATGGCTAGCCCTTTGTGTTTTATTGCATCTTTCGAATTTGAATTCGACCGTTCCCCCCAATTTTGAGCCATTAATGCTTTCTTGGTGGCAGATTTTCCCAAATCTAGCACGTATATTGTGTCTTAAATGCTCGCCACCTGCTCCATTTGGCCTCAAAGTGAACATCCCATCGTGAATAGTGACACCAATGGTCACTTCCCAAACAGTCCGCGTGGCAGTGCAGCCCTCCATGTGCGGTCGCGAACCCTATGACATTCTGATTCTGCACGCATCTCCAATATCACGCAGCTCCCCGGCAGAATATTTTATAGTCCCACACTCCTTTTTAGTTGCCTGGAGTGCTTAGAATGTTCTTCCTACTGCTATTCAAGTGGTCGCACCACCCGTGCGAAGCTCCATCCCCTCCTCCACCATGGTTCGCGGAGAATCCCCACCTTCCATAGTTGTGGTCGGCATCGCGCACTCTACTATTTGCAATGCACTACCCTGGTCACTACGTTTGGCGAGATGCAGTCTAAGCCAAGGCAATAGACTAACCAGTTCATGGCGATAGTTCTCCCATTTGTCAGTATAATCGTACGCACCCTATTTTATCATCCTTGATTTTTCGACGAGAAATGCTTCCTTTATTCCGTCTTCTAGATTCTTGGCCTCCACATCCATCAAAGCACTTTTCTTCCATATCCGTACCCAGTCTTTTTCAAGCTCGCGAAATCTAAGGTTTTCTTGTTGGATTTCTTCCTCGAGTCTTAAGTGTTCTATTTCTCGCGGCTGTGTAATTCGTTCATTCCAGGCATCACAGACTGTCGTATCTAGGGATGCTACTATGCACATACTAGGCTTCGCATGCTCCATATGGATCACAACCCCTACTTCATACTTCAGCTTTAGAAGTGCTTGCGTGGTTAGGGTTTTGCACATGGTCCTGTGATCCCATAGAACCACTAGTATGCACAGGTCCTAGTCAGTGCATCTAGCATGGTTGATCGTGTTCAACACTTCACACACCTTGTCAAAGGCTTCCCTATGTATGATTTTTGGCATGCTAAGTCTTCTCATACTTCGTCGTTTGCACACTTCTCTTGCCTGCTCCTGCTTGTTGTTCCTATTTTCTATCGTAAGGACAGTGTGCATTCATGCAGGTTGCGTACTGTACACTGGTACCCATCTAGAGAGGTGTGCACGTAGGCTATTTTGTCCATCATACCTAGCTTCCATCTATAATTGAGGCTTTCCAAACCATATAAGCATCACTATTCTTCATTCACGTGAGTTCTCAAAACTTTTCTGATGTCTACCCCACCATCTTTTAGGCGTAGCACAATGCCCATTTCAGAGCGTCAAAACGTTGCTGTTCTGACACTTCTCTTTCAAATTTTTTCAGGAATTCATCCACCGCTATCAACCCATCATAAATAAGCAAATCCCTTACCTCTATTGTCATGCAGTGCAGTGATCTTACCATCATGTTTCAATTGAGTGTGGTTACCTCGTGTAACCGGTTCTGCCATCATTCTATTTCCTCATTTGAATCCGATGTGCAAGAGCTTTCGCACTCCCACGAAATACTGTCGTCTACTGTTGGATTCACCAAATCGTGCTCTCGCGTGGTTATCTTGTAGATACAGTCAATATTGTCATCATTATCATCATTGCACACCGGTTCTGTGTAGCACGCTCCTTCCACAGGGTCTAGCAGTACCACTATGCGTAGTGACTTTTTCCCAAAAATCATCCTATGCTTCTTGAGATTTATCACCCCATTCATATCAATGGCCTAATCTATTCCTTGTAGCACAAGATAGGGATTGTTGTCATCAACAATCTCTATTACTTCAAAATCTTCAAGTGCGCTCGCACCTTCAATACCACCGTTACTCCTTGCAATCTTCCCATGGGTAGGATCTTCTACTGGTTTGCCATTCGCAATTGAATAGGGGACCATTGCAACGCAGGGCTGTCCATGCGCTCCCATGTCTGCTTTGGCAGTACATTCACATCCGATCCTAGAACCAAAATCACTTGATCCATTTCATACTCCCCAACTTGCGGAGTCAATCTAATTTCCCATCCTGTTCGAAATGTGTGCTTCCCGAGCTTCTAGACTACGCATGGTTCTCCTGACCCAGCACACCTAGTGATGAGTTCCTGTAGTCCCTTCACAACCTTGCTGTCGTGCAAAAGTTTCATGTATGTCTCCAAAAAGGTAGTGAGCATTGAAGGATCCATCTCTGGTTCTAGTTTATCCTTACTACCTGAAGTGGAGGCCTCTGTGAAGTTCTTCTTAGCTTCCATGAATGTCTCCTTTGCACGCTCCAAATCAAACTCTGGTTCCTTTGTAGGAGCCTTAGGAACCCAAGCACTTTCTTTGGGTTGCTTGCCCTTGTCATCTCCTGTCATGATACCACTTCAAAGCACGATGTTTACATTCAGGTCCTCTTCGTGCAGCTCAGACCTCATCATTTTCAAATTCTGAGTCGAGGGAGGCTAGAATATTCCTTTATCACGCAACCTCGCTATTAGTGTAAGCCAGTCCTCTGACTCATGATCAAACTGAGTACAATATAAACATGATGCTCTAGTCATATTTTTACAATCATGGGCATAATGCCCTGGCCCTTCGCAATTGTAATAAATCAGTTATCCGCGACCCCTTCCTGGTCCCATTCCACCTCGACCTCGTCCACGCCCCTGAAATCTAATGCGCACCATCCCTGCATTTTGATCGAGGGCTTGCGTTTCGGTCTGCACTTTGTAGGTAGGAGTCTAATCCATCATCAGTTCATAACTTCTGCAGGTGCACTCATCATGGCCTACCGACCTGCAGAAATTACAGAACAATTGTTGGGATGTCTGCGTATACTTCTGTAATAGATGACAATTATCCATAGTATTTTTTCCTCCTATTTGCAAATCGCGCACCATAATGCAGACATTGCGCTCGGTCCTTCTTGTGCCTCTGGTCTTAATGGCATCGACCCTCCTCCCACCAAGTAGTTCATGAAGACTGGACAATGGTCCTTGTCGTGTCCCTGTCCCTTGCACTTTATGCACCATACCTCCTCGCATGCCTCTGGGCGAGTTGTCCTATCCTGTTTCAAACTCTGCATTTCCAGACATAAATTTTTCAGTTGCGCATGGATTTTTGGACTCCCAAGCTAGGATCTTGTATTGGGGTCTCGTGTAGTCTCATTGCAATCTCCAAAGCTTCGGCCTGGGTGGATAACTTCTGCTGTGACAGTGCCATCCTTAAATGTGGCATTAGTGACGCTACAAACCATGCATAGTGCTATCCATCCATCAAGGTCATGTTGGCTTCATGAATTATGCTCTTCAGTCTCTGATCTAGATCCCATGGGGTCTCACCTGGAAGAATCGCAATTTCCTTAAACCTGATAATCGATTGTGTCTCTGATTTTGGTCTGCTAAATTCCCTGTTCAGCACAACCTGGATATCTATGATCCCTGAGTTTGGATGGTCATTAGAATGCTTAATGTAACACGTTAGTGTGCGATCTTGCAACATGCTTACTAGCATTGCCTTCTTTATATTGTCATCCACGACTCCTTGTGCTTCCCATACAGCTTTTACCATGAACCAAAATTAGTCCAGATCTTCGTTCCCTACTCCTTTGAATACTGGTAATTTTATCGCGCTCACTATATTGAACTGTGGTGGTAGCAGAGGTGGTGTGGGCGGAGATGAGGGTGAAGATGGTGAAACTAGTGGTGGTGTAGGTGGAGGTGGTATGCACGGAATTCGTTGGTTTATCAGACTGATCGTACTTCTTGGTGAAAATTTCGCGAGCTCTTCCTCTCTTTCTCGTCGAGGCGAAATCAAGGGGCTATTTTCTATTTCTGTGCTACCTTCATTTCTATAGATCCTCCCACTTCACGTAGCCCCAAACATCAATTTATTCGGATAATCCGCTTTTCACACAATAGCATTTTAATCAAGTGTTCAAAGATTTAATGTACTTACCTCGCAGTCCTTTGAGGAAGTGTCGTTCCGCCTCATTGTAGCTGACTGAAGTATCTACCCCCGACTTAGTGATAAACCCTCCTATAATTTGATCGAGCCAATGGTCCACAATGTGTACGATCTTATCTTGCGATGCTTCTAGTCTACGCACCAATTCTGGAGTCCACACAATCGGTTTGTTGAGCCTACACCTTCCCTAACTATCTACTAGCTTCGCGATCCACTCATACAACTTGGAGGGAAAGGATGCAAAGAAAATTTTATGGATTTCCATATATAAGTAGCGCTCTAACCACTGTTCCTTTGATACTCACAGATTCCTGTTTTCTACACCACGAACTCATGAATATTTCTATCCAACCACCCTTGAATTTCTTTCTTCATTGAATTCCAGTGACACGACATCAGACATCCCTTATGTAGATCCCGGTCCTGACAACAGAACCATTTGTTGGCATGTTGGGGCCTGACCCAGGTTTTGAGGTGATTTAGCCAAACAAATCCCAGTACTACTGGCACTTTCAACAACGGTCCACAGAGTGCAGACTAAGGTCTCACCTAAAGTAGTATGGGAGGGTGCTAGAACTAGGTTTCCACACCCTGGAGATGTCTGATGGTTTCAAGTGGTCTGCGGTTTAACCCTACAAGCACATCGCTACGCGGACTTACCCGTTCCTCGTAGCCTCCAGTGTTGCCTTCACGCATCCCTACTCGGGGGCCGAACAATGTTATTACCTTAGTCCTTACTAGTAATCTGATATTAGATTATTAACTTAGCTTACTTGCATGTGTAAAGTATACTTAGCAACATAAATCATTCATACAAGTGCACAAAATAAATAAACAGTACATTAGCAATTGATATAAAACATGTAATAACTCAAGAATAGATACACAGAATTTGGAATGAACTTCTTTTATTATTCTCTTCTCTGGTTACAGACTTGACTCTGCCCTGTGCACTCAGCTGCAGGGGTCTGTGCACTCAGCTGCAGACAACTAGGCCTTTACACACTCAGTTGCAGACCCTTCTCCTACTCTACGAATCAAGACACACTTCGCACTTCCACTTAATCTCTAAGACCTTTCATGCCCATCCTCTATTCGATTAGCTGTCTTTACAACTTAGAACCTTTCTCTATTTATACAATCCCATGGTCCGCTGACCATGGGTAGGCCGCCATTACATTCAAAACTAGGGTGGACAACCCTATGACTCTAACATACATTTCGCACCCACAATTCATGGAGCTTTACAATAATCTCATCTCAAAACTTGGGCTTTGAGCCCTAAAACATGCCATGGGGGGATTCCATGCCCAATAGTTTGCCTTATTATGATGGTCTAATTGACGTAGATAAATTTTTGGATGCATTTGAAAGGGAAGTACCAGAGAAGCATCGCTTCTAATCCTTGGATTTGGCACTACGCACTATGTCCGAAAGATGGTGGGGTATGCATAAAGACAGTTTTGATGAATGGCATGAATACAAAAGAATGATGAGGTTGCAGTTTGATTGCCCAAAAGTTTAGCTAACAGAGAAATATGATGGAAGGAATGATCCGCATGATCATTTAGCAAATTGGATTGATGTTTATGGAATGGAGATGCAACCAGAGTAGGTGCATTTATTCTATCACACTTTGGATGTAATACCGATGAATTGGTACCTGGAAACAAAGCTCCTCCATGGCACTGATGAGTGGGATATTTTGAGATAGGGATTTTTACTTACATTCGGATTTGAGGATGGATTTGAATGCATTGATGAGGCGTTGCAGGAGGTCAAGGCAGTGATCTTCAGAATACCACAAGACCCCTTGGATCTGATTCAACTAGATTGGACCACCCAGCTGTGCCATGCATTGGAGTGCTACAATGTGACTGCTGAAGAAGAAGACAAGGATCCAAGGAACATTAATATCCTAGAGGCAAAAGGTCACCGCGAAGTTGAGGGACCACAAATAGAGAATCTAGATATCACCACACCACTAAAGACTAGACAAGTGAATATTGGCACAAAAGCGGAGCCGAAGTTTGTGAAGATAGGGGACTACTGGGAAGATGCTATGGTGGACAAGGTCACTGAGTTGCTACGCGAATATCAAGATTTGTTTCCCACAAAATTTTTGGACTTTAAAGGCATCATTGACGATTTGGGAGTGATGAAAATAACTTTAAAACTAGATGCGAATCCTGTTAAGTAGAGGCCATATCGCCTTAATCCCAAATACAAGGAAAAGGTTCGTCTGGAGTTGGACAAGATGCTTGTAGTAGGTATTATTGAACCAGTGGAGGAATCTGATTGGGTGAGTCCAATGGTAGTTCAGGAAAATAAGAAAAAAGATGAAATCAAAATTTGTGTAGACATCATGAAGCTTAATGATGCCTATGTTCATGATCCTTTCCCAACTCCGTTCATAGATGAGATATTGGATAATGTTGGAGGACAGGAAGCATATTGGTTCACTGATGGGTTCTTTGGATACCATTAGATCAAGATCATGCCGGAAGATAGGAGTAAGATGACCTTAGTGACTGATTGGGGATGCTTCAAGTATACGATAATGCCTTTTGGGCTCATGAATGTGTCAGCAATCTTCTTGCAAGTAGTCATCGCAGCGTTCAAAGAGTTCATTCACAAATTTTTGGAGGTATATTTTTATGATTGGACAGTATTTGGACTGGTAAAGCGCCATGTAGCTAGTTTACGCTTGATGTTGGATACATGTCGAAGGTATCAGATTGTGATAAACTTGAAGAAATCCTTATTTTGCATCCCCGCTAATATTGTGGTTATAATTAATTTCGAGTTATCTAGAAGTGTTTAACAGCTGCACACAACACAGGGTCATACTAGATACTCTTAGAAGTTCATCAAGAGTTATGCCCAAATTACCACACCGATGGAAAATATATTAAATAAGGATGCTACATTCTATTAGGATGAAGAATGTTAGCAGAGTCTGGATGTATTGAAGGACAAAATGGTCACCGCGCCGATCCTAGTCTTCCCAGATTGGAAGAAGGAATTTCATGTGCATGTGGATGTGTCATGTATTGTGCTAGGAGAAGTGTTGTCGCAAGCTGGTGAATGAGAATTGGATCACCCTGTGCGAAGGTAGTTTTAGGGCATAAAACAAGATTACACTAATCTCTGGGTGTGGAAACTTGGTTCCAGCATCCCCTCATACTGCTTCGGGTGAGACTTCAGTCCACACTCTGTGGATTGATGCCGAAAGGGCTAGTAATGTAGGGATTTGTTTGGAAAAACTAACTCTGAACCTATGTCAGGACCCACTAAGCCAACACTAACAATGTTGAATGATGTAAAATGGGAATAATAAGAATTTAGTCAATTGTAAATATTTTACAGTGTCAAGAAGAAAACTGATGCAGGAGCATTTAGCTCAATAATATCATTGTATCTTAGTAGACATAGGGGGTCTTGTGTTTTCGAGGAAGTTGGTTTCCTATGTTTTGAATTAATGTAATTATTAAGGTTTTGAGTGATTTTAATGAGAGAAGCTAGAATAGGGATTTAATTAAGTATAGTGAGGCATATTAGTAAATATTCTTGAATGTAGGAGAACATGACAGAATCAGGATAGTTGAGAGAATGAGAGATTTGAGAATTAATTGTAAATATTAGAATAGGAGCTAGTTCATGATTTTGTAGATTAGAGAGGATCCTTAGAGATAAGGAAGATATTTTAGGATTTTGTTGAAAATATTATGGATCTAAACCAGGAATTGGTTGTAGAATCCTTTTGTATAAATGTAATCCTAAAAGGCATAGTCAGGGGTTAGCTAGTTAGTCAGTCAGGCCGATAGTTAGATAGGTTTGCTCGTAATCCTACAGCAGGTAGGAAAACAGAGGCCACTGATTAGAAAATCAGGCCAGAGAGACAGAGAGTCTCATTATGTAATCATTTGTTTATATATATGCAGATATTTAATTCTTAAACTATGTAAGTGTGTGGTTTGAGTATTGAATGATAAATTATGTGTGAATTAGAGGTTCTGCATAGTATATGTATGCAGGTGGAGTTTGGGCAGAATACAGAAAGAAGTGAGGATGAAGGATCGTGTCGCTGAATCCAATTGAAGGATCAAAGTAAATTTCAGGAGTGATAGTGATTAAAGAATATGCAGAGACAAGCTCAAGAGAGAGTTATGTGGCAGAACAATGAAGGACCAGAACCCTGAAGAAAGCTAACATGCCACAAAAGAACATTGAAGGAACGACATAAAAAAAAGTAAAGAGAAGGACGAAGAAGGGAGGCAACGATACACAGGAGTCGTTGGTTCTATAGATCAATGAATGAGGTTGCAGGCAATGGGTGACCAAGATTAAGTTGTACAACATAAGAGAAAGAAATGAACGACGGAGATTAAGTCCAAGTACTTGCGGAAGGTGAAAGGCGGGAATCGATCTGGACCGTCAGATCGACAGATCTGGTAGATCGATGGTGGTTAATAATCGCAGCAAGGGTAGAGAGTAAGGGATGCCTTGATCATGGTTGAAGGCCCACAATTAATCTTAGCCATTGATCACATGTTAGGACCTTATACTACTAGTGTACCCCATTATTGTTATTAGTACAACCCCCTTATTATATTGTTGTGCCCAATCTCCTAAGATGACCTGATTATATAATGTTTCAGTAGATTGAACTTGTACGACGTGCCAAATTTCACTGTTTCAACCTTCCGATCTGAAAACTATGCACAAAAAACTATAGTTTTTCCTCTTTCTGTAACTTCTTACGAAATTTCAATTGTTGCTCAGAGAGAAAGTTATGACGAGTTTCCCAAGGTCACCTATTTAGGATGTAATTCGGGAGTCTGCAAAAACCCTAACTTCCTCAGATCATATATCCGAAAATATAGTGAGACAAGTTTTGAAATTCAGATCCGAGATTCATAACTATTTCTTCTAAAATGGGTTTTTTATTTAGCTTCTAAAACTTTGTAGCGAAAAGGTTATAGCGAAAATACCACGATGACCTGTTTTAGATGAAATTTTGGAGCTTGCAAAAACCCTAACTTCCTCATATCATATATCCGAAAATATAGCGAGACAATATCTAAAATTCGGATGCGTGGTTTAGCAAGATTTATTCTCAAATGGGTTTGTGTTTTAGCTTCTGAAACGTCGTGGAAAAAAGTTATAGTGAAAATACCACGATGACCTGTTTGGAGCAGCGAAACCCTAGAATCCAAAGCTCTGATACCAAATGTTATGGAACCAGCTCACAAAAAGATAGAAAAGATAGATGAACGCCTTAGAAATAAGCCTCTTTGAGGGGGCAACCTCCTTTACATTACACAAATGAACAATTCTTGGATGATTCAAATGACAAGACCTCCTTTCTATATATAAGAGTCTAAGGGGTCATAATATAGTCAGAGCCGACATAAAAATAATAATGTAAGGGAATAATAATAACAATAGTGGGCTTCTATGGGGCATAATAATAACAGTATGGGGACTACATGGGCACAACAATATAATAAGCGGGTTGTACTAATAACAATAAGGGATTACACTAGTAGTATAGGGACCTAACATGCCCCTCTCCTTCAAAAAGTGTTGTCCTCAATGTGCTCTGCCATTGAACACTTTTGTTTGAGGTTTATCAATTGGCTAAAGAAGGTGTTTCTCTTTCCAATGCCACCAGTCTAATCGAAATTACATTCCAAACAGGTCACCTTGGGAAAATCATCATAACTTTTGTTTTGAGCACCATATTGAAATTTCGTAAGAATTTTCAAAAAGAGGACTTCTTGTTGTTTTTTGTATATTAGTTTCAGGTACTAAGGTCGAAACAGTGATATGTGGTGCATCATACAAGTTCGCTCTACTGAACTAGTCTATAATCAGGTCACCATGGGAGATTTGGCATAACTATTTCTTGGATAATCAAATTCTAATCAGACTTTCGGGGTTAGAAAGAGAACTCAGAGAGCTACCACAGGAAGAAATTTCAGAACTTGGAGATCTGAAATTACAAAGTGACAGTTGTTTCAAGATCGAGATCCTAAAATAAAGAAACATTGAGATGAGGAAGTTTGGTGGCAAGGATCCGGTAAATTGGATACTACAAATGGAGAAATGTTTTGATCTACATGATGTACCACTGTTACAAAAGGTATGTATTGCATCTTCATATTTAGAACATGATCAATTTTTATGGTATAAAGGGCTTTGTTCTCGTAAACCACTTGTTACGTGGTCAATTTTCACGGAGGAAATTATAGCACATTATGAGGATACAAAGAGCAACACCACAACAATTGGAAGAAAAAAAGAGAAAAAGGGCTTTGTTACAATTGTGATAAAAAATATATTAAAGTTCATAAGTGTGCTGAGAAGAAATTATTTTACATAGATTATGAAGAGGAGGAAGAAAAGGATCAAGAAACATCAAAAGAAGAGAATATACACTAGGAACCAACCCCAGAGAAAGAAGAAATGAATCTAATCATGTCTTGTAAAGCATTGGCAACAATTACCACTCCTCAAACTCTCAAGATAGAAGGACATATCAAGAAGAAAAAGGTTCAAGAAGTGAAAGATCACATCGAGAAAGAAGAAATGAATCCAACCATATCTTGTAATGCATTAGCCAGAATTACCACTCCTCAAACTATCAAGATAGAAGGACATATCAAGAAGAAAAATGTTCAAGAAGTGAAAGATCACATCGAGTATCAAGAAATGAATCCGACCATATCTTGTAAAGCGTTGGAAGAAATTACCGCTCCTCAAACTCTAAAGATAGAAGGAAATATCAAGAAGAAAAAGGTTTAAGCAGTGAAAGGTCACATAGAGCATCAACAACAAGTTCTCCAACTTTTAAAGGATAACGCCACTTTGGTGCAGAATTGAATGAAACAACAAGTAGATCAACATCGCAGTGAAAAATGTTTTGATGTAGGTGATTGGGTATTTTTATAGCTACATCTCAAGCAAGCTATTTACGAGAAGGAAATGTTGGCAATACTACATGCACTTAAGAAATGGCGACCTTACCTAATGGGAAGACACTTCAAGGTAAAAATGGATCATGATAGTTTTAAATACTTTTTAGAACAAATATTATCTTTAGAAGAATAGAAAAATGGGTCACAAATATGTTGGGTTATGACTTTGATACCATCTATAGAAAAGGGAAGCAAAATTTTGTTGTAGAGGCACTCTCAAGAAAGGATGAGGATGTCGAAGCATTGTTTTGTGCTATTTCTATTATCCAACCAGATTGGATAAACGAAGCAAGGGATGAGTGGAAGAAGGACGAAGAAGTGTGGCCACTCATTCAAAAGTTGCAGAAGATCCCAATTCAAACAATATTTCCAAAACTTGAAGAGGAAGGAAAAATCATATTGGAACCTAGAGCAGTCACAGAAAGAAGAACCCAAAAACTATGAAATCGATCAATTTTAGAGTATCTCATCAAGTGGAAGAACTTACCCACTGAAGATTCCACAGGGGAGGACAAGAATTTTATACAGAAGCATCAAGAACTACTCAAGCGTTGAGGACAACACTTTTTGAAGGAGAGGGGCATGTTAGCACCCTATACTACTAGTGTAACCCCTTATTGTTATTAGTACAACCCCCTTATTATATTGTTGTGCCCATGTAGTCCCCATATTGTTATTATTGTGCCCCATAGAAGCCCACTATTGTTATTGTTGTGCCCTTACATTATTATTTTTATGTCAGCTCTAATTATATTATGACCCCTTAGACTCCTATATATAGAAAGGAGGTCTTGTCATTTGAATCATCCAAGAATTGTTCATTTGTGTAATGTAAAGGAGGTTTCCCCCTCAAAGAGGCTTATTTCTAAGGCATTCATCTATATTTTCTATATTTTTCTGAGTTGGTTCCATAACATCGCAAAAGTCAATGCTTACATCACAATCAACTGCAGGGTTAAGTTGGTTGATAATGCACATGCTAGTTGAAGGGTTGCAGACCACAGGATTTAATGGCCTCCATCATCCAATGGATATTGGACCATGAAGATATCAAACTTTAACTTCAAAGGTGGACCCAAACATTTATAGATTAAGGTTGTATAATCCTTATCGGCTCTGTAAGGCTGGTTAAACATCATGCAAGTGGTCCGTGCGATATCGTTGTGGACCGTTGGATCAAATGGGTTTTGATCTATGGTGCAGGATAACCAAGCAGCTCTGTTGATTGGGGAAGATATCAACCGTCGGATCCAAGACAAGATTGACAGTGGAGATTGAAGTGATAAGATTTGTGGAGAGTGGACCTGAGAAGGTTATAGGCGTGGTTTTAATTTATTTGGAGTCTGACTATGTTATCACATATTGCATGCGAGAGGAGGAGCCTTAGGAATGTGATGGAGTCACATGTTGGTTTGATGTGATATTGCAATAGTTGTTTATGTGGTGGACGAAATCAACGATGGAAAGAGAAATCACATATCACAAATTGGGAGTTCTGAATGCATATCCTATTAAGTCCTTTGAAACTCTGTAATTGTGACATATGATGAGTTGGCACGTAGAGTGGGGTTTAGTTAACATACATGGGTATAGAATTAACCAGAGTTGTTATAAAGGTTGAAGGGTTGAGTTATAAGGTTCCACGAAAAAGGATTACCAAAGGGTCAGATTGGGGTTAGTTATTAACTCATTCTGCATGAGATTTCATTAAGGGGCCTTAGACCTTAATTTATGAAGGTTTGATTAGGCAGATCATTGAAATTCCTGTGATAAATGAGATTATGCATTTTATATGCATATTGTGGGTATTGCAGGTTTTTCCTGCATCACAAACATTCTTAGGTAAGTGAACAATTTATTTAAGATGAAAATTCAATTATTTTATTTATGGTTGAATTATTGTAGCACATAAATTAATGCACATGTTAATAATTTTTTGTGCTTACACTAAAATCAATGCATCTATTTTAGTGAAAAACCAAAATAGTAATGGCTTTCTAAATCCAACTTCTTTTACCTTTTGTAAAAGTATTACTTCCTCTTCCTCTATGGCCAATAATGTTCAATATTATATGTTATTATATAATATGTGTATTTTTCTCTCTTCTACCCTCCCTCTCTCCCCCATCTCTCTCTCTCTCTCTCTCTCTCTCTCTCTCTCTCTCTCTCTCTTGTTTCATCTCTCCCCCCCCACCATCTATACCTATATCTCCCTACATCTCTCCTTTTCATCTCTATCTCACCCCCTCACACAGACATGCTCTCTCTCTCTCTCTCTCCATATACATACATACATACATACATATATATATATATATATATCCCTCAATACCTCTCTATATATCTCTCTTCTTCCCTCTCTCCAACCTCCATCTATATCTCTATCTCCCTTTGTCTCTCCTTATTTATCTCTCTGCATCACCGCCCAAACATACACATTCTCTCTCCATATCTATCTCTCTCTCTTCCCCTTCTCTCCCATTCTCTATCCTCTCTCTCTTCTCTTCACCTCTCCTCTCTCCCTCACTCTCTCTCCATCCCTCCCTTGTCACTCCCTTCCTTCAATATGCCTTTCTTCTTCTCTCCCTCTCTCTCCCCTTCCAGCTCCATATCTCTCTCCCTCCCTCTCTCCTTCTCTCTTTGAAGTCATCTCTTTGTTCGTTCATCTCTCTCCCTTTATATCCTAACTCCCACTATATCTCCATCTCTCTCTCTCTCTCTCACTCACTCACTCACTCTCTCTCCATCTCTTCCTTGCCACTCACTCCCTCTCTCTCTCTCTCTCTCTCTCTCTCTCCACCTCTATCTCTTTATATCATTGTTCTTTCCTCCATATCTCTCGCCCTTCAACTCCATCTCTCTCTTCCTCCCTCACTCCTTCTCTCTCTCCCCTACAATCTCCCTTCCTTCCTATCTCTACCTATCTCCTAACTCCCTCTCCCTCTATCTCTTTGTCTCTCTCTCTCTCTGACTCCTCCCTCTCTTTGTCTCTCTCTTTTAACCTCTATCTCCCCCCTCCATCCATATTGTTGTATTTGTAATACTTTCTTACATTTGTGTTGAATGGTCCTCTTTTCCATCCATGATACAACATTGAAGAGGTGAAGTCTAGGTCACTCAAACTGAAATTAAAAGGGATAGGTAGCACATTGAATCACCATTTCAGAGAAGGAACAATATATCGGGGGTCGGTATCAGATGAGAGACCTGAAATTTTGGGACCCGAAATTCAAAGGAGGGCCGAAATGAAAAGGAAATGCAGAAACATAAAAGGCCAAAATGAAAGGAAAACACAGAAACTTAGGAGTAAATCACATTAGAACTCAATATTGGAAGAATGGAAGGAAGGTATATCGAGGCCCAATATCAGAAGACTGGACATTGGAGCCTTTTGGAGGTGATGACATTAGTGTGATGTCATTTCATAGGTTAGCTTATCAGAATAAAGATATTTCATAACCCCCTATATAGAATGTTTTATAAAAATTTATGATCCAATGGAGGGGCTCTGATGTTGTTAGCACTTGGCCATGAGGAATCGAGGGACCAGGGGTGTAGAAAAGGTGGAGCACCCAGGCACTATGTTGAATTTCAGAGGTCTAGAATTTCGGACCCTTGTTATAATTTTGTTTTGAAAAGACTCTAACGAAGGGGCTCCAATATTATGTGGTAGTGGGTCATGAGAAATCAATGAACCAAGGGCAGAAGAACAAATATAAATCTAGTTAGGCTCCTGATAGGAGCTCGAAGGCTTAAGCACCCAAGTGCCCAAACCACTAGTCATGACACCCGGTCCTATAGGGGCTAAAAGAGGAAATTATCATGGGAACACCTATTTGTTTAAAGATTGAGTAGGTTTAGGGGAAGATCATCATCCATCTCTGCCTAACCATCCCCCGGAAGCATTTCAGGCGGGTAACTTGAGCGGGCGACAGATAGGTGCTACCCCCAGGTTTGAAAATTCAAAGAGGTGGGCCTGTCAATTTGATGACCCAAATTAATTCTCAGGGTTAACCGCTAGATCCAACCTCCTATTCTTTTTCCCATTAGAGGATGGTGGGGACCACTTGCCATGTTATATGTCCGTTAATGCCAGTTTCAAGCGCGCAATTAAATTTAAAGGTAAATGATAACTTCTTCTCCCCTAATCCCATCCACCTATCACCTGTCACTGCCCAATACCCTTCCGCTACATTCCCCCCCCCCCCCACCCCCCACCCCTAGTGAATTCATCCCATGTCAGATTACCATTGTCTTCTCTCCACCTATAAAAAACCCTTCCCACTCCAAACTTTCAATTTTATTTTGATTTCTTCGTACATCCTCCTCCCACCATTCGTCTACTCTGTAACGCCATTTGAGTACTCAACTGGTATGCAACTCCCTTCCAACGTGGTTTTCAATTGTCACCATGACTACTAGGTAACTGATCGGTCCCCTCCACCTACAAATGATTTGAATACTCATTAAAACATGAAGAAGGCAACCCCCAAGGCCCCTAAAACCTTGGAATCCAAATCCTCATCTAATGTTGTGCCTCTCATGGACACTGAGGCTCAAATTTCATACCCTATTTATTCTTTCCACATATCAGACATCTAGTTCAAGTTGTATGGTCACCACGTCCAAGGAGAGGACCTATTCTGTGTATTTGACTCAAGGCTATTATTACAACCGTTGAGAAAAGTTCATGTAATACAAGTTAATAAAGGAAAAAATAAGACCACGGGTAAGAGACATGTATTCCAAGCTGAATGTTGAGAAAAGATATCCTAGTGGGCATTGTTGGGTGTGGAGCCTGATTATCTTCTATATTCAAAGGTATCGCCACATTGGACCCCAGTTCGAAATGGGGGCGGCAACGCCGCTCGTAAAATATTCGCTGCAGGGGGGTTCAGGGGGGGGCGGCTGCGACCTTTGGGAGTCCCCCCCCCTTGGTGGGGGTTTTGGGGGTAGCGCCAAGATGGTAAGTTTAGGGTCGAGAAATTTAACGGCCAAAACTTCTCACTGTGGAAGATGTAGATGGAAGATTATCTGTATCAGAAATATCTATACCTACCATTGGGCGGAAAATCAAATATGCCGACGGGTATGACAGACGAAGAATAGAACCTTCTCGATAGAAAGGCACTCGAAACAATACGGTTGTGCCTTGCTGTGTCAGTCACCTTCAACATTTTGAAGGAAACCACGACAGAGGGTTTGATTCAGACGTTGTCGAAACTATATGAAAAACCCTCGGCCTCAAACAAGGTATTTCTTATGGAACAATTATTTAATATGAAGATGTCGGAAGGTGGATCTGTTGCAGACCATTTAAATGATTTTAATACAGTTACAAGTCAGTTAAGTTCTGTAGGGGTAAATTTTGATGATGAAGTTAGAGCTCTGTTATTCTTGTGCTCATTACCAGAAAGTTGGAATGGTTTGGTAATGGCCATTAGTAACTCCATTTCTGGATCTAGTACCTTAAAGTTTGATGATGTTGTCGGTGCTATCCTTAGCGAGGAAATGTGACGGAAAAGCTCCGGTGAGACATCGGGAAATGCTTTGAGTGCAGATTCTAGAGGAAGAAAAATGGAAAGAGGAAAGAGCTCAGGATATCGCAGTAAATCAAGGAAAGGTAGATCCAAGTCCAGATCGGGGATATTGTGCTGGAAATGTGGAAAGAAAGGACACCTAAAGAAAGACTGTAGATCTCGGAAGGGAAAAGAAGGAGATGCACAGCAAGAAAACAATCATGAAGCAAATGTGATAGGAGAGGTGTTACAAGATGCTTTGATTCTTTCTTTCGAAAATATTACTGATTCTTGGGTGGTAGATTCAGGGGCTTCATTCCATGCCACACTTGATAAGAAATACTTTCATGACTGTGTTCAAGGAGATTTTGGACAAGTTCGTCTGGGTGATGACAAACCCTATAAAATCGTTGGAATGGGTAAGGTTCTTGTAAAACAGCAGAATGGAAACCAATGGCTATTAAAGGAGGTAAGGCATGTTCCATATCTAAAGAAAAATCTGATTTCAACAGGGCAGTTAGGCGGTGAAAGTTGTGTGACAACTTTCATAGATAAATCTTGGAAGGTCACCAAAGGAGCCTTGGTAATAGCAAAAGGCGAAAAGGTTGGTACATTGTATTTATGCAATGGTATTTCTAACTCTGTTAATGCTTTAACTTCCAAAGGAGCAGATGCAGCATTATGGCATCATAAGCTCGGACACATGAGTGAAAAGGGGATGAAGATTCTTCACTCAAGGAATTTATTGTCGGGTTTGAAGAATGTTGATTTGGACTTCTGTGAGAATTGCATTTATGGAAAACAGAAGAGAGTCAGATTTCTCAGAGTTGGGAAAGAAAAGAAGAATGAAAAATTAGAGCTTGTGCATACAAATGTATGGGGACCTGCTCAGGTATCATCTCTCGGTGGCTCTCATTATTATGTTACTTTTATTGATGATGCAACTAGAAAAACTTGGATTTATTGTATTAAGAATAAATCTGATGTATTTGATACTTTCAAGAAATGGAAAGCTTTGGTTGAGATTGAGACAGGAAAGAAATTGAAGTGTCTTAGATCAGACAATGGAGGTGAATATTGCAGCAAAGAGTTTGATAGGTACTATTCAGAGCATGGAATTCGCAGAGAGAAGATAGTTCCAAGAACACCACAAGAAAATGGTGTGTCATAAAGGATGAACAGAACAATCATGGAGCGTGCAAGGTGCATGAGATTGCATGCAGGATTGCTTTTACAGTTTTGGGTAGATGCTGTAGATACTGCTGTTTATCTAATAAACAGAGGGCCTTCAAGTTCCTTGGATGGTGGTGTTCCAGAGGAGGCATGGACAGGTAAGAAGGTAAACTACTCTATTTTAAAGCCTTTTGGTTGTGAGGCCGTTGTCCATATTGATAAAGAAAATAGAACAAAGCTTGAGGCAAAGTCAAAGAAATGTACCTTTATTGGATATGGTGTTAATGATTTTGGTTATCGCTTATATGATTACGAAAATCACAAAATCATTAGGAGAAGAGATGTAATATTCAATGAAAAGGTCTTGTATAAGAATCAGTTGCAGGAAAAGAAACAGGAAAAGGAAAACAAGGAATATGCAGTTCTTGATGAAATCACTGAAAAAGTAAAGGTTCCTGAAAATAATAATAATCAACAACCACAACAACAACAGGTGCCCCAAACACCTGAAAGTGGTGTTAGAAGATCTACCAGGATAAGTAGACCCCCTGAACGATACTCTCCTTCATTATATTATTTATTGTTGACTGATTCCAGTGAACCCGAATGTTATGAAGAAGCAATGCAGGTTGAAAGCAAGAAGAAGTGGGAGGTAGCCATGGAAGAAGAGATGGACTCCTTAATGCATAACCGGACTTGGGATTTAGTAAGGTTTCCTGTAGGAAAAACTACATTGAAGAATAAATGGGTTTACAGGCTGAAGGAAGAAGATGGAGGAAAACAGAGGTATAAGGCTAGACTTGTGGTGAAGGGGTTTGCACAGAAGAAAGGTATTAATTTTGATGAAATATTTTCTCCTGTTGTTAAAATGACTTCAATCAAAACTATTTTAAGTCTTGTAGCAGCTGAAGATTTGCATCTTGAGCAGTTAGATGTAAAGACAGCCTTTCTCCATGGGGATTTGGAGGAAGAGATATATACGTAGCAGCCACAAGGATATGAGGTGAAAGGGAAGGAGAAACTAGTGTGCAGGTTGAAGAAGAGCTTGTATGGCTTAAAACAGGCTACAAGGCAGTGGTATCTAAAATTTGACAAGTTTATGTCTAAACAAGGTTATACTAGATGTCACTCTGATCATTGTGTTTATTTGAAAAAGCAAAATGATGGCAGCTATAATATATTGTTATTGTATGTAGATGACATGCTTGTTGCAAGATCTAACATGCAGGAAATAAATGTGCTCAAAAGAAAATTGGCATATTCATTTGCAATGAAGGATTTGGGAGCTACAAAACAAATCCTTGGTATGAGAATAACTAGAGACAGGAAAAATCATAAATTAACATTGTCTCAGAATGAGTACATAAAAAAGGTGTTGAAAAGATTTAACATGCACAATGCAAAACCAGTTAGTACACCTTTTGCTAGCCATTTCAAACTTAGCAAGGAAATGTTCCCAAAGACCCAAGAAGACATGGATTATATGTCTAAAGTTCCATATGCATCAGCAGTTGGAAGCTTAATGTATGCAATGGTCTGCACAAGGCCCGATATTGCACATGTAGTGGGAGTTGTAAGCAGGTACATGAACAATCTAGGAAAGGAACATTGGATGGCAGTGAAATGGATTCTCAAATATTTGAAAGGTACCACAAATCAAGCATTATGCTTTGGTGGTTCAAACATCTCCCTACAAGGATATGTTGATGCAGATATGGCAGGTGACAGAGATAATAGGAGGAGCACTACAGGATATGTATTTACTATTGGAGGAACAGCTGTCAATTGGGTTTCAAAAATCCAAAGTGTTGTTGCACTTTCAACAACAGAAGCAGAGTATGTTGCTGCTACAGAGGCTAGTAAAGAAATGACTTGGTTACAAAGGTTTATGGGTGAATTGGGTAAGGAGCATGATATGGGCACGTTATACAGTGATAGCCAAAGTGCCATTCATCTTGCAAAGAACTCAGCATTTCATTCCAGGACTAAACACATACAGCTCAAGTACCATTTCATACAATCAGTGTTGGAAGATGGAAAGTTGAAGCTGGAAAAGATACACACTAGCCAGAATCCTGCAGATATGCTAACAAAAGTTGTAACTAGGGAGAAACTGAGAATATGCTCAGTTTCAATTGGTCTTCAAGGATGACGATGAAGATGAGAAACAGCCAGGTCCAAAGAGGAGTCATTGTCCAGCAAATGGAGTAGCGGTGGAGTTGCTACAATCAGTCTCCAAGTGGGAGATTGTTGGGTGTGGAGCCTGATTATCTTCTATATTCAAAGGTATTGCCACATTGGACACCAGTTCGAAATGCCGCCCGTAAAATATTCGTTGCAAGGGGGGTCCAGGGGGGGGCGGGTGCGACCTTTAGGATCCCCCCCCCTGGCAGGGGGTTTCGGGGGCAGCACCCCCGAAGCTAAAAACAGCTGTAAAATTGCCTTGTAAAAGTATAGTAATTTCTAGTCAATCTGGGTCGTTCATTAGGCGGATGATCTGATGGTAGAACTTATGTTTAGTTTAGGGTTTTTTGCCCTCGAAGGAAACCCCTCTCTTTGTATGAGGGTATTGTATTTGAGGCTGTGTGATAGATGTGTATTCTGTGAGCGGGAAATAGAGAGGTGAGACTGTGAGAGAAAACAGAGGATATTACAGTGGATCTGCTGTAGGTTGTGTCTCTTCATTTTGCTGGATAATAGAAAGGAAGGACTGGCTGTTCATGGTGGACGTAGCCCAAACTGGGTGAACCACGTATATCTGTGTCTCTCTTGTTTTATGCGCTTTCTGTGTTTATATTTCTGCAATATTTTATGTGTTCCGTTGCTCCATAATATATAATTTTCTAATAGGCATTACTGGATGTGTTTATGGCTAAGGAAATTGGCAAAGGCATTAAAAGGAAAAAAAGGCACTTTCGACACATTTAATTATGAAACTAAAGGAAATTAGGAGAAAAGTAAGATGAAAGGTTAGACATTACATGTGAGGAGTAAAATGAAAGAAAATAATGTAAAATGAATAAAATAGAGGCCTAATTAATAAAAATTCTTGAGGATCAATTGGTAACATTTTTTTAGTTCAGTTTTGGAGCTCTATCATTATTCTCTCTCTCCCTCTCTCACTCTTGGTCACTTAGAGTTTTCTTGGAGCACTCTAGTTTTGGATCAAGGAAGGAAAATCAAGCAAAGGGTAAGGAAGGAAAGAAAAGATCAAGAAAGGAAGAAAAAGATCAAGCACCTTCAACAGGAATACTTGTAGGTAACATATTGCATGTGTGATTTCCTAGCTAGTTTTGACATGCATGGCTTTGCATTTTGGTTTATGGTTCTCTTGTTGCCAGTGGCATGACTTTGTCGGGTTATGATAGTGGTTTTTAGCCTAGCCTAGCCTTTTCCATATGCCATGATGTGTTGGGATTTTTATCTCAGTTTTTATCTTTGGATTTTCTAGATGGATTTCACAATCTAGGGTAGAGGTGGTCTCAAGGTTCACTCCCAAATTCCTAGGAATCCCTTGACCGGTGATTTTGGTGAGATCACAATTTGGTGAGGGTGGAGGTGGTTTAACCTCTAGATTCCCTTGGTTATTTTTGGATTGGTTTATCTATGATATCCCACATTCATTCTTGGAATATGGAATGGGGGTGACTGTTTGAAAGAAATATTTGGTTCAGCCATGTCTACAGTTGGGTGGTACATGGAATTCCCAAACCTTGTCGAATTTTCCAATGATTAATGAAAGTTAAGTTCTATTCATTTTGTAATTGTTTATATGTGGGTTTAATTGCTTTTATATCTCTATTATTTCCATGGTTTTATGATGATTATAAGCATGGTTAATTGTCTGGTTCATGTCATGGTTATTTCATGTATTTACTTGTAATTATTAAAATGATGGATGAAAGACCTAATTGATGTCATAAAAGTTAAAGGGGGAAGGTGGTGATCCTTCTTGTCATGTTTCAAAGAAGTTTTCAGTAATTCATGCTCTAGCTTGTATCCTAGATCTGTAGGTTGCATTGCTGCCAAGTGTTTGACATAATTTCAGCCTCGGTTGGGGATGGTCAAGCATAGTCCTGAAGTTGATTTTTGGTTTATTAGTCTTGTCATGTTGTGTGTGATGGATTCTGAAAGTTACAACAAATTATGCGCAGTGGCCAGAATTTTGGGCTAGAAAATTGCCTTAAATTCTACAAACACTAGCACAGGTCTGCTGGGAAATGTCCCTGGATGGAGGCATGTAGGCCTATGAGAGTGTCCATAGGTCCTTGGATGCTAGCATGCCCATAGCATGAGAGTGTTCAAAGTTCAATAGGTCTAAAAGGTCAATGGGACCCAGGGGTAGGATGCCTGAGTGGCTGGGATATCTCCTGGGGGTGTTGTTGCTAATGTAGAAGGTATGGTTGATGTGTTTCCATCAATTCCATTTCATTAATGTCACCAAGTAGGTTGAATCATATCATAGTAGCCTCTCGTCGCATTTTTACTCTGATTGGTTGGTTGCTTGGGTAGATGTGGTAGGAGGGTGTTTACAGATTGGCATCAAATCGTGGTTGTGCTCTCCTTAGCTAAATGTGTTTGTCATGCATTCATGTCGGTTGCATGTGTTTCAGTCATCCTTGAATGCTTGTTGCATATGCATGGTGTTGGTCATGGTCATAGTGATGTCACCACGGGAATAAGGATGTTGTTGTGTGAAGTGTGTTTTCATGGGTGTATGATGGGGTTCATGTTGTTTATGTTTGCGTACAATCAATATACAATGATATGGTTGTGTTGTCATGCATGAGGTCATGGTATATGTAGTTGATATGTTCATGCATTGATGAGTGGAATCTAGATATAATGTTGGACATATGGTTACATGCGTATGCATTATATTTTATATGTTGTCATGATTATATTGTACATGTATCACACTAATTTGTTGATCTTGCAAACAAGGTATCCTCCCATAAGTATACTAAGGTATGTTGATTTATTGTGATTTGGTTTAGCTGACATATATGCCTAGTAGGAAAGAGATCAAAATGGCTAGCAAGATGGTAGACTACAAAGACTCTCCCTATGAATTAGATGAACAGCGAGATGTTGGGACCGCTTTTGATTTGGCTGACACATTGAGAAGCTTGAAGGAATAAATAAGGAGTTGTAAGGAGGAAAATGACAAAATCATGTAGGCACAAGAGAAATAAGCAGAGGTTAATGCAATACCACTATACAGTTTTTCAGAATTGCAATGATAGAGACCACTTCATATCAGTCATGAGCAGGAGGACAAAACTAGTGGGGCATATGGCAGCAAGTCTTATGGTGGTTACAAGTCATACAAAGATGACATGGTCATAGATGGCAGGTTGTTGGACACCCCAAATAGGAGAGGTGATGGACACAATTACTATTCTAGCTCTGGTTCAGACAGGCATCATGATCATCATCGTTATCATCCTTATAAGAGGAGTGATAGGGATAACTTACTAGATGAGTTTAAGAAAGAAAATCCACCTAGCTTTGATGGATAGATGAATAAATCATAAGATATAGAGGCATGGTTTCTTGGTATGAGGAAGTTCTTTAGATTGCATGATTATTCAGAAAACATGAAAGTGAAGATAACCACTTTTAGTCATAAAGGTAAAGCATATATTTGGTTGGAAGATGTGAAGAATGTTAAAGGTATACATCAGGATTGACTTGGAATGAGTTTGAGAGGCTCTTCAAGGAGAGGTATTTGTTGGAGAGATACTTTGATGATAGAGATAAGGAGTTTTATGATTTTCAGATGCGTTCCATGACAAATGATGAGTATACTAGTAGGTTCTTGGAGCTATTGAGATATGTGACTTACCTCAAAGAGGAGAAGGTCAAGGTTCAGATATTCATCAGTGGACTTCCAGTAGCATATTGAGACCAGATTGAGTTCAATGAGCCTAGATCAATGGAGGAGGCTATCTGAAATTTGAAACATTGCTATGAGCAGGCGAATTGTAAAGGAGCCTAAGCGTGACTTGAAAGGAAATGAGAAAGCTAAAGGAAAATGGCCACCAAAGTGAGGAAGACCTTAAGATGCAAGTGAGAAAGCAAATGTAGTCCGTTAAAAGAAGTTCATGTTGGAGAGGTAAATCCCCTCTACGGATAGAGGCGATCCCTACTAGCCCAAAACGGGTCTAGCAACAATCGGTCAATGCTACTATGCAAGTTCCTAATTGCAAATAAAAGGTAGGCAATGAACACCTACTTGGATTCCAACGCTATTGTTTGATGAAGAGATGGCGCTCTCTCTCCTTCGCTTTGGCCGGTCACGATCCTCCACGATCCCCGTGAATAGATACATGCACACACGAAGAGAAAGACAAACACAAGCGTGAAATCTAATAAAAGCAATTATACATCAGTCAGAAAGGACGTAACTCACATTAACCATTACAAAGACAAATGAGAGTGGAACCATAATAGTAGTCATCTATTATTAATCAATAACAGAGAAGAGTACAACCAAATGTTCTGACGTTGAATCCTTCTCAAGAGGGTCCAGCCAGCAAGTCTCTTAAGCATTCACCCTTAGAGGTAGATCTCCCAAGACAAGAACTCTCTCTCACACAAGCAACACTCCACAACCTTCCTTAAGCTCTAGCAATCTCACACTTTGTTCACACCAACTACCTACTAGCAGCAGCACTCTAAGCACTATCAACTCCACACTATCAAAAACTAGCTGCTCATGGCAATGGTAGAGGTTTAAATAGGAGAAGGAGTCTCCATGAATGGTGGGAGGATGAGCTTATCTCCAAGGAAGGTGGCTCAAATGACGAACAGACCTGCCATAGAAGGGAGGGCGATACTTACAAGACCAACAACTAGGTCTGGAGTCATCTGGAAGGCTGGCTGTTAGAACAAACTCGCCCAAACTGGATCAGCGCGGGTGTATAACTGCACTGGGGTGCTGACATCGCATCTTAATAACGGAGAAAGTTGTGTCAGCATGACTCAATACAAGCATAGGATGCGTTGGCTCATGAAATTCGACCAACGCGGAAAACCCGTGTGCTTCCGCGCTGGCAGCGCATCAATTGCACTATCAAGCGCCAGTCAGCGCGGTTATTTTAATAACAGTCGCGATGATGAAATAAACTTTGGAAAAGTGGGTCATTTGGCTAGATTAGAGAGCATGATCATGATTAATGGAATTCATGACATAGTAGGGAGACTGACAGGGAGACAGTGACAAATTACTGTGTAACATATGCCCCCTAAAGCATGAAGCCCGAGAGAGTGGGAGGGGTGAAATGCTTTACAAAACTCGCTGAACTGGAACACCACCAGGAAGGACCTGTGCGTACAACTGATATATCGATTACATGTAGTCTAGGCATGGGTGCAGCCATCCAAAAGACATACGAAGAAGGTCTGTGGTATGGACGCAGCCACCCAGCTGAAGAGACCATGATGATAAAAAAGGTATGGTCGCAGCCATCCTAAAAGACTCAGGTATGGGCATAGCCATCCATCAATGAGTCATGTAATAATAATCCATAGAATCGCAACCTGGTTTGCAACAGACAAAAATTAGGGTCTTGCGCTCCATCCCAACCTGAACGAAGTACAAGTTCAAGCATGTGAATACATGAGCTGAAGTCGAACATGCATGAACATCGTCTGATTACCAGCCAATAATGAAAACTGTTAACAGACGTGAGAGGTACCACCAATAATGACAATGGTCCTCAAGGTACTTATAGGTACAATCTGCGGCGTGCGAATCAATGAGCTAGTGTCGAACACCCGCAGAATCATTCGATCGGAGGCCAATGATGAAAACCTCGTGTCGAACACGAAGAACCTACCATTGAGGCATACAGGCTCTAAGGCACCTGAAGGGAGTCTCTAGGTTGTTGTCCTGGATAATGAGCTGAAGTCGACAGGAAGTAACCTTGATCGAAGGTGGGCCATGATGTTTCCCACATCATCGACACGAGACAGAGAAGGATAAAATATTTTGTGTGAGACATCAGAGGGAGGTGGTAAGTTTGCAGAGGTCAACTTCTCTTGAACATAATGGCGGCACGACAGCGGATTTGGCAGTATTTGACATCAAATGAGCAGAGGTCATGGTGACAAGGCAATGAGCAGATGAGAGGTCGAAATAGGGTAACCCAAACCCGCGGAGGCTAGTGTAAAACAAGATGAGAAATCCCCACCCAGACACGAATGCAGACGAGTGCCATGTTCAAGAGCGACATACTGCCGACACGACAATTATTACAGTTCCATTTTCCCCACCATTTCTGGCAGGTACCCCGATTATTTTTGGATGACAAGCTTGACGGGGATAGCATATGCTTGGAAAGCGTCATTTCGACGGTGTCCGATGTCATTAAGTTTTAACGAGCCTAACAAAGGAAGAACTCAGCGTCTTTTCTTGTTTAGAGAGTTTGAAAAGACAGCAGAAAAGAAAACTCCAGGGGGGTCCTTTTTCGTAAAGTTGTGTCTCGCGAGCCCGAAAAAGTATAAAACAATGCTCGAAAGAACCGCCCGACCAATATGATCGAGGAGTACTTTTCGTAAGTAGTGACTTCGACCTGAAAAAGTAAAAAAGCGGTCAGAAGCACGTCGTTTTGGAGCCATTAACGAGTGCGAAACGACAAACACCCGACAATCTTTTTAGTTTAAACGGTCAAAAAAGAGCTTTAAAAGCGACCGCCTCTCATTCCGTTTAACGAGCCGAAAGGGAGCTCGGCCATCTTTTCTTGCTTTACGCCGAAAAAGAGCTTAAAGACGACGTTTTTTGGGACCAAGCGTACATAGAATTGTCGTGACCCTGCTAGTTTCGAGAACCTGCACAAGAACACCACCCGCGTAAACCTGTTCGACATGTTAAAAAACATAGGAAAACATGCATAAAACACGTAGCAGAGAGACATTGGCATGAAATACATGGTAAAAACATGACAAAAACCCACATTTATGAAAAACCATAGTCAATTATAAATTTTTTACCATAAATAGGGGGGTAAAAGAAATTTCTTACCATTGTTACCATTTTGAGCCGTGGAGAACGTTGTGGAGCTACGAGGTTGACAGAGCGAATTCCATCCCGTGCGGATACCATCCATCCTGCAACCTGTTCCAGGTAGGTTCTCCTCTCCCTGCGCTTTATTTTGAGCCTTTTTTGCAGCATTTCCACGGTGGGAAGTGGCCATTTGGGCAAATTTTTTGAGCTTTGATGCCCTCTCGGTCAGCGCGGATTTCCTCATCGGGTCCGCGCTGATCGATTAATTTTTACACACACCACCTCCGGATCAGCGCGGAAAACACGTGTGCTTCCGCGCTGACCCAAGGAAAAAAACACAGGGTGCCATTATCAGCGCGACTGTTTTAAAAACAGTCGCGCTGACGCCGTGAAGTTATATTTTTAACAATTTGAACGTATAAACTCCAACGGTCAGGGCTCTAATAGTTTTTTATGGTCATGCAGGACACAATGGCATTTGTTTGGCAAGAGAGAGCTCACGATAACGAAGATATAGCAGCTTATGCCGATGCGGGGTGCCGTAATGCAATGCGGGCATGCGGGGTGCTCAAATTTTTCCTCACTCCACGCCTACGAGCGCAGCCCGATCTTCTAGAGTTCCTGATCAGAGCCTGGAACCCAGTTGATGGAAAATTCACGATCCGAGGCCGTGATATCGAGTTTGATCACACGGACATTTATTTTTTGACTGGGTTATCACGCCGGGGCGAGATGCCCATTCTGGAGGGGCAACGACCCAGTGGTGAGACCCTTGATATGCTGATGGCTCGAGTGTGCCCGCGGGCACGTAAAACACGGAGTGGAAAGGTGGCGATCCCGACAGTGGAGGACATCGTCCTTCGGACCATACTCTTTATGGTGACCCGGGCAGCGGGCTGCTTGGCCAATCACGAGGCCTCAAAGACCCATCTACTATTAGCTCTCGAGTGTTTACAGCCCACCATATTCAACTGGGCAGCAGCAGTAACAACCAGCATGAAGAGACAACTGAGCAACTGTCGACGCGGAGAGTCGAAGCAGTTTGGTTATGGGTCGCTCTTACTTCCGCTCATGCTGGAGTGGGTACCGGCCTTACAGCTACAGGATATGGTCGTGGATCCACCCAGAGGTCCCCGGGAGACGAGGGCCAGTCGATGGGGCCATGTCATGCCGCGCGGAGGTGGCGGCCGCCCAGTGGCATGGGGTGTATATTTTCGAGAGTGGCTGGATCGACAGGTTATTTTTGTAGAGGACTGGCCATATGCTGGCATAGACTTCCGCGGTGATCCAGACATGCCACTGCCAGCGGGAGAGCATTGGGACGATGGAGGTATGACACTTGATCTCTTTTTAATTTTTTATCTTTTGTAATGTTTTTTAATTTTTCATGTACATGTCTTGATGAATGCTATGGTGTGCAGATGTGGGACCCACGAGACCCGTTGGTCTAGCCCCAGAGGCACGGAGAGAGGGACAAGGTGCTGGAGTCCTGGCCCTGGCTCCTCTGGGAGTCGATACGACGAAGATTGTGGCGCAAAAGCTCGAGGGCTTACTGGTGGGGGTGCCAGATTACCAGGGGATCGAGGAGGTCCCTATAGCATCTCAGATCCACGCAGTGGGGGTGGAACCCAGGATGCACCATCTTCTGAGGCAGGTGGCACGGGTAGCCGTATGCTACAGAGAGCATAACCCACCATAGTAGACATCTTGGTTTTATTTCCACTGATGTTTTTTGAGAGACATATGTCTCAGATGTACTGAGGACACCGGCTTTACTTTAGACATATACACTTATTTTTTGAGCGCCTTGGTGCGCCGCGTGATATATATATATATATACTGATTTTGGATGGATATTTCACATGTGATGATGTTTTTATATGCTATGAAAATGTCTAATACAAATGTAATCTAATGTATCAGTTGCATAACACACGACCCACATATTTTAATTTTTATGCAAGCTTAAAAGCACACATGCAAACACACATGCAAACTATGCTTGGAAAAGGATTCATTTATATACATATGCTTATTCTATGGTCTTATTATGCTTTCTATGTCTTCTTGTATGATGTTTATCTGTTACGCAAATGTCTATCTAACACATGGTTTGCCAATGCATCAGTTAACGTGTTTAATCGTCTCGGAATGTGTTGATATGTGATGTAATCAAAATTCCTTTCTAACAATCTTACACGTAGATACAACCTTAGAATGCGTTGGTCTCTAACGGAATATCGCCCGTTGAGTTGATGGACGACAAGTTGAGAGTCTAGGTTCACCACCATTGCATGAATGCCAAGATCAACTGCTTCGGCCAATAACTCAATTACAGCACTGTATTCGGCAACATTGTTAGTGGTACGACCCAAGCACACACCTTGAAGGTCTAGCAACTCTCCGTGAGGATCATAGATCGCCCACGCCGCAGAAGACAAATTGCAAGTGCTACGGCAGGCGCCATCAGCAAAACCAACATAAGGTGCACTAGACATCTGCACAAGAAGCAGAAAACACAATAAGAGGAAAACACGCCTTCACACCAAAGAAAAACGTGAAATCATGCACACATAACACACTAAAAACACGCGTATGTACAAGCTAGGTGCACGAAAACATGCATAGTATTTTTTCAAATAAAGCCCGTTGCGGGGCTTGTCGAGAGGATTTCCTTCGTAGTCAATCAGCTCATATGCGCCCTTCTGCAAAACTCTCTTCACGATATAGGGGCCTAGCCACATGGATTCGAGTTTTCCTGCCCCTAGCTTATCCTTATCTTGATCATAGAGCAGTACTAGATCTCCCTCAACAAAGGAATGAGGTTGAATGGTATTGTCGAAATGAGCCTTAACCCTCTTCTTCTGCGCTTCAATAGCTAGAGAAGCTAAGCGACGGGTCTCTTCTAGCCGTTCTAAGTAAAGAAGCCGTTCCTCCACCGGAGTGGTGTTGGGAAGCAACTCGACAGCTAACTTTAACGAAGGAATCTCACATTCAATAGGAAGGGTGGCCTCCAGTCCATAAACTAGCTGAAAAGGGGTGAAACCGGTGGCGTCCTTCACAGAGGTCCGGTAGGCCCACAAGGCAGGAAACAACATCAGATGCCAATTATACTTGTGTGCACCAATGGTACGTTGGAGCATTGTGATCAAAACTTTGTTCACGGCTTCAACTTGGCCATTGGATTGAGGGTAGTATGGTGTCGAACTATCTTGACGCAAGCCTAGTTGGGTCGTTAGTTCCGTCATCATGTGATTACGGAAATGTTTTCCGTGATCCGTGACGATAGCCTGAGGGACTCCAAACCGAGTAATGACATGATTAAACAAAAACTGCACCGCTGTGTAACCGTCTTCGTTCAATGTAGGCATCGCTTCGGCCCATTTGGTGAAATAATCCACGGCAACGATGATATACCCATGCCCCCCGGCCGAACGAGGGTTACAGGACGTATAATCGATGCCCCATTTGGCAAATGGACCTACGGTAACAACAGGGTGCAGTGGTGCAGATGGTGCACGCATTTTCCGGTGGTAGATCTGGCATTCATGGCATGCGCGGACGGCAAGGATGCAATCCTTGAAGATAGAAGGCCAGAAATAACCAGCACGGAGAATTTTCTGGGCGGTGGCATATCCGGACATGTGGCCGCCACAAGCACTGGAGTGGCAGTCATTCAACACCCGCTCAGCCTCCTCGAGAGTCAAACATCGGCAGAGAACAGAATCAGTGCCGAAGCGGTACAGGGTATCGCCAATAATGCGATAGGGTTGAGATTGATGACGAATCCTCCGTCGAGCATCTTTCGATACATTGGGATGGAAGGAAGACGTCTGCAAATATACTATGATGTCCCCATACCAAGGGTTGAGGGTGTTGATGAGAAACAACGTTTCATTCGGGATATGCTCCTCCGAACGAGATGGTGCAGAATGAGATGGCAAAGAACAGAGCAATTCAGCAAAGACCAGAGACTTCTTAGACTTGGCAGCAGTAAATTCCAAGTCGAACTCTTGGAGGATTACGATCCATTTCGAGTATTTTCCCCCCAGTAGCTGACGCGACAAAATGTAGGTCATTGGGTTGCAGTCAGAAATCACGGTCGTGGTGCGCAACAGGATATAGTGCCGGAAACGTTGGACGGCGCAGACAACTGCCAATGCCAACTTCTCGACATAAGCGTAGCGAGTTTCCGTATCCAAAAGGTTGCGACTAAGGTAATAGATAATGTGCTCAGTGCCGTCGTCATCATCCTGCATGAGAACCATGCCGATGGTGGTGTCAGCGGCAGCTAGATAGAGAGTATAATCACGGTGGTAGTTCGGAGGTCTTAAGAGTGGAGCCGAGACAAGGAGGTCCTTGAGTCGCTCGAAAGATTCCTGAGCGATAGCATCCCAACGAAAGGGGGTGTATCGCTTTAATAACTGTGTGAAACCCTTAGCCACCTCGGCATAATTCGGAATGAATTGTCGAAGAAAATTCGCTTTGCCCTGCAAGCTCTGCAATTGCTGCAAAGAAGCAGGGGGAGGAAGATTCAGGATGGCCTCGACTTTGAGGGGATCCAGACGGATGCCTTCTCGGGAGACGATGAACCCGCGCAGTCGGCCTGATTCTAGAAGACACACTTATGAGGATTGAGTCGAATACGGTAGTGTCGACAGCGTAGAAAAATTTCGCAAAGATGAGAGGGATGGTCCTGACGCTTGACTGAATGAGCCGGGAGGTCATCCAGGTATGGTTGTACAATGTGACAAATATCGTGAAAGGCATAAGACATTGCACGTTGGAAAGTGGCACCAGCATTCTTGAGACCGAAAGGGAGCTTCTTATAGGCAAAGGTGCCCCAAGGACAAATAAAAGTCGTCTTATGTTGGTCTGCGGGTGCAATGTTGATCTGGTTATAGCTAGAGAAGCCGTCCATAAACGAGTAAATTTCACTTCCTGCGCACTCATCAATAAGTTGATCGATGAAGGGCATAGGGAAGTTATCCTTCGGACAAGCACGATTGATATCACGGTAGTCAACACAGACCCGGATAGTGCCCTGTTTTTTATTCACAGGGACTATATTAGACACCCAATCCGTAAGGGGAATGGGGTAAATGAAACCGGCTTTGAGAAGCTTTTCGACTTTGGCCTTGATGGCTGCAGCCTTTCGGGGGTGCACTAGGCGTAAGCGCTGACGGACAGGCTTAGCCCCTGGGTACGTTGGTATTTCATGCACCACGATAGTGGGGTCGATGCCGGGCACTTCCTCATAGGACCATGCGAAGACATCACGGAATTCGCGAAATAGAGTAGTGTAAAGTTGAACCTCCTCTGGAGTACAAGTGACTCCAATGTAAATGTATTCAACAATCCCTGGTTTAACAGAGATGTCGATGGGTTGGGTTTGCGTGATGTTACCCATATTGCCCTCAGAAGACACTTGATAAAGCTGAATAGGTGTTTGAAGGGGCGGGGATGGGATACACGAAGCAAACCGCTCGAGACATGCGACCATTTCCGGATGGGGAGGGAGAAACGAAGAGCGGTGGTGATGATCTGACCAAGGGAGCTCTTCGAGAGACATAGTCTCTATGATGGCTTCATCGGAAGGAAATATTTCCTTCAATGGATCCGAAGTAGCCTCATCTCCTAGCCAAGGGAAATGAACATATGAATCGGGAACACTGCTCGGAAGAGCAGGTTCAACAGGGGACCCGATGCAGCGACAATCTCGATGTAGTTGAGCTCGACAGGACTCAACGGCATCATATCACCCCAAGAGTCTTCCTAATTAGCAGGAGGAAGAACCCACGGATAAGAACGTACAGAGATCATGTTAATAGGGGCGAGATTTGGAGGTGGGAGGGGAAAGACTCCCATTAACGCGGGATCTTTGAAAAGTCCAGCACCCACGCTCTCTAAGGACTTAGAGGTATGCTCCACAAATGGCACATTACCTTCAGAAGAAGAAGCGAAGAAGGAGAGCTGGTCCACCGTGACAATTTTCCCCTGGTGAGGGAAACGAATGACGCAGAATAGGGAGGAAGCCACGGCTTGCATGGCGTATGTCCAGCTACGTCCGAGGAGGAGGTTGTAGGTAAGATTGGCGTCAACAACTTCGACCTCTACTTCTACCGTTTTCCCTTCTAAAGAGATGGGCAAGCGTTGGAGGATACCGTAAGGATGGGACTCTCTTCCATCGAAGGCTTCTAACGTCGTAGGAGACTGACTCAAAGTAGGAGAACCAATAGCCTTCCAGCAAGCAACAGACATGATGCAAGTTGAGGCACCTTCATCAATGACCATTCGATGAATTGTCTTGCCATTGATGATGACCTGTATAAGGAAAGCGACTTGGTGAGGCAGTCTCTGTGTAAAACCCTCGAGATCAAAAGAAATCAAATCTGAATCTGCTGGGTCGATGCCACCAATAGCTGATAGCAAGGACTTCCTCTGGGAGGGGCAGCTTTGGAGGACTTCTAGAGCGAACATAGTAGACGGATCCTGAGCTAAGTCCTCAACAATGCTATAATGCTGGGCAGCACGAGCATTAGGGTTATAAGACGACTTCCAGAGTACACCTTTTGGAGGGGGTCGGGGGATCATCTCAGTGCTGGGCCTTTCGATGTGGAGAGGACCAGAACTGGATGGAGGAGCGCTGGAGGGGACCTCCGGCTCTTTCCCGGCATGAGATGGATAGTCTTTTGCTCGAGTTGAAACATGGATGGGAATCGTTCCAGCCATGAACACTTGAGAACCGAACGAGGAAGAGGGTTGAGATGGGTCTGCCACCATTTGAGTCTGCTGGGAAGGGAAAGGCTCTTTAAGCATGGCAGGAGGCCTAGTAGCACCTTTCAAAAGTCGACTAACTTTGGACCACCTTGGGCAGTCCTTGGTGTAGTGATCCTCATCACAGATGAGACAAGGATACTTAGGTTTTCGTTTAGCTCCTTCCTCGGGTGGAGGCTTAGGGGGATCCTGCTTGGGCTGTCCAGATTTATCTTTAGCTTTCCCTTTCTTTTTCCCTTTTGAGGATTTATCTGCCGCGGTGGACTGGACGGCGTTTACCTCGGAGGTACTCCCAGAATTAGATTGGCCCTAAGAAGTATTCCCATTAGAAGCGTTCTGTTTTTGCTTCCCAGGGTTCGCAGCCGATTTCTTTGATGACGAATTTACAGAACCAATGACTCCATCAACAGATGGTTTTGGCGGAGCCTTGGACTGTCCAGGCCTCGGGGCGTCTGGCAAATAATCATATAAAGTACCCGACTGAGAGTACACTAAGTCAAGGTACTGATCATGCGCGATAGCTTGCTCTTCAGTTACACAAGCTCCCATGGCGATGTCTCACGCAATCGCAGGGACAAAGGAAGTTGTGAACCAATCGGTCAGGAGTTGATTAGGAATCCAGAATTTGATCAAGCGACGACGCCTTCTCCATTCATGTATATGATCAGATATATGCGTAGCTATGTCCTGTTTGAGAGACGTGAGGAGATGTGTCCCTGTCTCATACCGAATGGGTAACTGAAAATGAGTTAAGAACGCCATAGCCAACGAGTTGAAATCTTGAAACGTGCCCCGATTTAGCTCAATGTACCACTTAGCGGCTGAGCCGGTGAGAGTTCTTTGAAAGAGGCGGAGCCGGATAGAGTCATCAAGCCATGAATTCGATGAACACTAGAGGTGATAGGTCATGACATGGGCTTGAGGATCTTCACCAGCTTTGCCATCAAATTTTGGACAATCACCGGGTATTTTAGTTGGAACTGGTGGCCAATACGGGTTATGCAGAATGGGGTCATTCGTTAACTTGGACACATCCGGAAGTTCAAACGTCGCTAAGAAAGGCAACTGAGGGTTAAAGGACATCTGTGGCTGCGGAAGAGAGGCAGTACCGGGGTTTCAACCAGGTGGTGGTTGCCCCCATGGACTCTGTCCGGATGGGCCCGGCCCAAAAGGGCCTGGCCCATAGGGACCTTGCCCGTAGGGGTTCTGTCCATAAGGATTTTGTCCATATGCAGACAGTTGACCCTGGGTCTACCCCCCAGTGCCCCACGTATTAGCAACTTGACCTGCAGGTGCAGCGTACTGATAATTTTGATAAGGGGTGACCTGCATCTGTTGATAATTTTGATAAGGGGTAAACTGAGTTTGCCCCTGGGGTTGCTGGTAGCCATACATTTGTTGAGCTCCATACTGAGCCTGATAAGGAGGCTGCGTTTGGTAAGAAGGTTGGGGCCGTGGCCCGCCTTGCATTTGATAACCCATTTGAGTTTGGGGCCCAGAATAATGTCCTTGAACCGGTTGGGCTTGGATCATCTGGCCGGAAGGTTGGCCTGGTTGGGTTTGGGATAGACCTGTTTGCCCAGAAGGACGTACTTGCTGGGTGCCAGGTTGTCCTTGAGCAACCAAGGGTTGTCCTTGCGGAACAGATGGCCGAGCAGGCTGGACGACCGGTTGACCTTAAGGTTGGCCAGCCTATCCGAATGGATGATTAGGACGGACAGTGGGTTGGCCTTGCTGCGTAGAAAGCTGGCCCATTTGCCCGGAAGGATGCACAGGCTGAGTAGTGGGTTGGCCCTGCTGTACGTAGGGTTGCCCCCCTTGCCTACGAGGATGCATAGATTAAGTAGTGGGTTGGCCCTGCTGTACGTAGGGTTGCCCCCCTTGCCCAGAAGGATGACTAGACTGAGTAGTGGGTTGGCCCTGTTGTATGTAGGGTTGCCCCCCTTGCCTAAGAGGATACCCCTGTTGGACTGCTGGTTGACCTTGAGGAATATAATTTTGCCCAGCTTGTCCAGAGGGATAACCTTGCTGGAGACCAGGTTGGCCTTGTTGGATGTAAGGTTGTCCCGGTTGTCTAGACGGGTAACCTTGCTGGGTACCAGGTTGCCCTGGGTAACCAGAAAGTTGACCTTGATAGGAAAATGATGGACCACCAGCGGCCGAAGGTTGTCCCTGATAGGGTTGTCCTTGTGGGCCCCCAGATTGTCCTGGGTAAGACTGGCCATAAAGTGGCTGCCCTTGAGGGGCTTGCACATAAGGTGGCTGGCCTTGATTAGGCGGTCCTTGAGGCTGCGCAGGGATTGCCTAGCCCCCATGAAAAGAATGAGTACTGGAGTCCCAAGCAATGGATAACGGTATTGAAACTTCAACGAAAGGTTGAAGAGGCATGGTTTGAGTGAACTGGAGGTATTGACCAGTAGAATCATAATAAAAGAGTGGACCTTGCGCATTCGGGTCCTGAACAGCTTGCCCATAGGCATCATATGGCCCCCCTCCTGGAACAGGACCAGAAGAGGGTGGAGCACTTTGTGCAGGGTCGACGACTCCAGACGAAAGTTCCGGCTGGCCATTACTCACTTGACCGTGAGAGGGATCAGCACCAGTGTTTGTAGATGAAGACGTTGTCACGGCACTGACGACCGGAGTCGAGTATGCTACACAAACGGTTGGATTCGTGGGAACTGAGGTAACAGGTGTAGTATGGGGTTGTGAAACAAAGGGTTCCGTGGTGGGAATGACATGAGGATCCCACATAGTCGTAGCAGGAGTCCTGGCAGCTATTCTATCCCTTAGCGACTGAAAACGCGGGGGGAGTGGAGAAGTAGCTGGGATGGGAATGTCAACATTCGACACCACAGGCGTCTCACTTGCGCTGGGAGATGTCTCATCCATGTGGGAGGTAGACATTGGAGACGAAATACCAGGAGGGGTAACAGGAATATCGTCCTCGTCAGGCTCCCAGATAGGGTTCCAATCTTCTTCGTAATCTTCGTCGCCCGGGGCACGTGAGTTGATAGGTTGGATACTCGGGATAACAGGAAGAGTATCGCTTACAACTGGTACCTCAGGAGCAGCAGAAGATGGAGAACCTTGATCACTTGGAACGGGAGTTGACGGGTCAGCCAGGATGACAAACCCCACACAAAACCTAAAGGAATCTAACGATAAAAGACCCTACTCAAACTAACGCACACAAGATCTAACTAGGTGATGTTAACGTGGCCGAATAAATTTTTAAGACACAGGAACTAAACTTGACATTTTCATGTTTCAAGAGTCGAGAAAAGGATGAAAAGATGACTCTAGTCTCCTTCGAATGTTTAATGAGCACGAAGTGACAAGACGCTCACTGGCACCTTTTCTTTTAGGGAGTCTGAAAAGGATCAAAAGTGACTGCTCTGGAGATTCTAGGCAAAGGGTTTACCAAGCAATCTGTAAAACTGCTTATACACCTTGGCAATCGTATGAGAACCAAGGACTTTCCGTACTACAGTCAATCTTCCTGAATGCTGTGTTCGGTGCATTATGGTTCGCAAGGCGGCAGACTCGGCTTCCTATGGATGAAGGATAAAAGCCTAGTGGGGTCTCCCTATATACGCGACGGTACGTGGGAGCACAATCCGTGTTAGACCACTATCGAGTCACAGAAGGAGGAATCACCCAACCGTAATGTGAAACAATAGTGACTATGTTTAAAGACGCCGGAACACGTCTCTAGCCTAGACCTCTAGATGTTTGCGTTAAGTTCCAATGTGTTTTTAGGTTTATTCAGTTTATTTTATGGTTGATCTTGAATTAAGTTTCGGTTTCAAGCCTTATCGTGTGATCTCTCACAATTACCTAGATGCAAACTACATGCCAAAGAATACCATTTCGTTCGATGAATTCTAGCTATGAGAGGGTTAAGAGTTTTCAATCAAACAAAACGAACTCAGTCAATCAAACAATATAATGCAGCTAGTGGCAAAGAAATGAGACTTTTCTTTTGAGAACACAAATCAATGAAATGTTCTTTTTCTCATTAACTATTGAATGCAAAAGATATTAGTTCGATTTCTTTTCAGTGGCACAATGCACTTAAAATGAATTTTGAGAGACAGCAACACCGAGTAAAGAGAAATAAAAATCACTCAATGAAAAACACAACAAGCGTGAAAAGATCTGGTTGAACCCAAGCAATTGTAATTCGTGTCTGGGTAGCGAGAAGTAATCGAAACAATCCAAGGACTAGTTCGATGACAATCGCCTAAACAACCAAGCAAAGACAGCAAAAGAGGAAGGTTTCTGCGAAAGCAAAGGCAAGTAGCAACGAATCTTTGTGAATGAGTGATAAAACAAAGTCAATCCAGCAAAAATGGGATGATAGCACTAGGTCACAGGACACAAAACAAGATCCGCCCGACAAGACTTCGCAAGCAAGTGCTTCACAGTTCAAACAATAACAATCAATTCATAAACCAGGTGGAAAGAGTAGGGGATAGTCAAACCAACAGCCTCAAGAGGCAAAATTGAAAAAAATTGAATCCTACAGGATCAGTGCGGGTAACACCTCTCCAACAATCGGTCAATGCTACTATGCAAGTTCCTAATTGCAAATAAAAGGTAGGCAATGAACACCTACTTGGATTCCAACGCTATTGTTTGATGAAGAGATGCCGCTCTCGCTCCTTCGCTTTGGCCGGTCACGATCCTCCACGATCCTCGTGAATAGATACCTGCACATACGAAGAGAAAGACAAACACAAGCGTGAAATCTAATAAAAGCAATTATACATTAGTCAGAAAGGACGTAACTCACATTAATCATTACAAAGACAAATGAGAGTGGAACCATAATAGTAGTCATCTATTATTAATCAATAACAGAGAAGAGTACAACCAAATGTTCTGACGTTGAATCCTTCTCAACAGGGTCCAGCCAGCAAGTCTCTTAAGCATTCACCCTTAGAGGTAGATCTCCCAAGACAAGAACTCTCTCTCACACAAGCAACACTCCACAACCTTCCTTAAGCTCTAGCAATCTCACACTTTTTTCACACCAACTACCTACTAGCAGCAGCACTCTAAGCACTATCAACTCCACACTATCAAAAACTAGCTGCTCATGGCAATGGTAGAGGTTTAAATAGGAGAAGGAGTCTCCATGAATGGTGGGAGGATGATCTTATCTCCAAGGAAGGTGGCTCAAATGAAAAACAGACCTGCCATAGAAGGGAGGACGATACTTACAAGACCAACAACCAGGTCTGGAGTCATCTGGAAGGCTGGCTGTTAGAACAAACTCGCCCAAACTGGATCAGCGTGGGTGTATAACTGCACTGGGGCGCTGACATCGCATCTTAATAACGGAGAAAGTTGTGTCAGCGCGATTCAATACAAGCATAGGATGCGCTGGCTCATGAAATTTGACCAGCACGGAAAACCCATGTGCTTCCACGCTGGCAGCGCATCAATTGCACTATCAGGCGCCAGTCAGCGCAGTTATTTTAATAACAGTCGCGATGATGAAATAAACTTTGGCAAAGTGGGTCATTTGGCCAGATTAGAAAGCATGATCATGATTAATGGAATTCATGACATAGTAGGGAGACTGACAGGGAGACAGTGACAAATTACTTTGTAACAGTTCAATACAAATGAGAATGGATATGGAGAGAAATAGAATATATGTGGTGGTAGAGAACCATTGAAGTGTTGGATATGTGGTAAGGATCATCATAAGAGGGATTGTCTGCATTATCAAAGTGGTGGTAGACCCTAGATCTATAGTACTCAGGAGGTGCATATAATTGGTGATGTTTGTCATAACATTGCTTATATTTATTTAGCTATGGACAACAGGTAGGCGGATCATGAGACATCTATCATTGAGATGGATGGTAAGCCTTGTGATCAAGTTGTTTCTATTTTGATTGATCTTGACCTATAGTTGTTATAACTATAGTTATATTAATCCTAACCTGGTGGATAAGTTTGGTTTGACAAAATAAATGTGTGCAGAATCATGGTTGGTACAATTGGCTACAGGTACAAAGAAGAGAGTTCACCATTGGGTAAGAGCTTGTACATTTGAGTTAAATGGTATGCCTATAGTAGCACATTTGAATGTACTACCATTGGGATCGTATAGTATGCTTTTGGGTATGGATTCGTTGTACCTTCACAAGACCACAGTGGATTTCTTCGACAAGGCCATTGAGTGTGTGGATGATAGTGGGGAAAAGGGAACTTTGCAAGGGAAGAAGAAGTCTAGACTAGAGAGGATGGCTAAATTATGCAAGCTAAGCATAGTTGCAGAAAAGGTTGTGTGATGTTTGCATACATATATCTAGTGAAAAGGGAAAAGATATTGAGGATGTAGAAATCTTCAAGAGGTACCTTGTATTGCATCAGTATCAAGATATGTTTCCAATAGAGATTCCAAATTCACCTCTTCATAGAGAAGTGTATTTCTCCATTGAGTTGGTATGAGGGGTAGCACCAACATCGAAGGCACCTTACAGGATGAGCACACCTAAGTTTGTAGACTTGAAATTGCAGTTAAATGAGATGTTTGACAAGGGATACATTAGGCCAAGTGTATCACCTTGGGGTGCACCAATGTTGTTTGTAAAGAGCAAAGATGGTACTCTCAGATTGTGCATTGATTACTGACAGCTAAACAAGGTAACGATTAAGAATAGGTACCAATTTTTGAGGATTGATGATGTGTTTGATCATTTGAAGGGAGCAACAATGTTCTCTAAGATCTACTTGAGATTAGGATACCATGAGGTATACATCAAGGAAGAGGATATCTACATTCAGGACCAAGTGTGGGCATTATGAGTTTGTTCTAGCTCCATTCAGTTTGATTAATGATCTAGATACATTTATGTGTTTGATGAATAACGTGTTGCGTCCTTATCTGGACAAGTTTGTTATTGTATTCATTTATGACATCTTGATATACTCCAAGAATGAGGAAGAGAAAGTCGAGAATTTAGAAGCAGTGTTGAGATTTCTAAGAGAGCATCAGTTGTATGCTAAGCTTAGAAAGTGCAGCTTCTTTCAGACAGAGGTGCATTACTTGAGACATGTTGTTTCCAAGGAAGGCACAAAAGTAGATCCAGAAAAGATAAGGGCCATCACGAAGTGGGCAGCTCCTAAAAATGTGGATGAAGTGAGATCATTCATGGGATTGGCAGGTTATTATAGGAGGTTCATCAGGAACTTCTCACGCACTGCATATCCTATCACATCGTAGCAGAGGAAATGTAAAAATTTTGAATGGACGGAAGAATGTGAAGTTAGTTTTGAGCAGCTCAAGCAATTGTTGACACATGCACCAATACTAAAGATTACAGATCCCGACAAGGAGTTTGTAGTGCATACAGATGCTTGCAAGGGAGGACTTGGTGGAGTTCTCATGCAATCTTGAGATAGCAATGAACTTACATGCATTAAAGATGTGGACTAATTATCTTTTTGGAACGAGCTTTGTATTGTTTAGCGATTACAGTGGGTTGAGGTATTTGTTTGACCAGCCGAATATAAATGCCAAGAAAGTTAGATGGTTGGCCACCCTTAGTGAGTTCGACTTTGAGATCAGATACATTAAAGGAAAGGAGAACCGGGTTGTGGATGCTCTTAGTGAGAAGGTACATTTAAATCATATAGAAGCTATGAGCTCTTATGGGATAGAGTTATAGGATAGGATCTTGTAGGTAGGACAACAGGATGACAAGTACATGGATATCATGCACAAGTTACATCAGAGTATAGGTGCAGGCACAACTACAGGTATAGGTGCAGGTACAAGCATAGGTATAGGTGTGGGTACAGGTGATCAGGATGCAGACTATCGTCTCACGATAGATGGTTTGGTGAGATTCAGGGATATGATCTATGTGTCAAATTGCAGTGAGCTCAAGAAGCTTATCTTGAGGGAGTTTCACATGAAGCCATAATTAGGTCACCTAGGATATCAGAAGACATTGACGAGGGTGAAGAAGTTCTACTATTGGTCGAATATAAAGAAGGAAGTGGTAGAGTTTGTGACTAGATGTGTAGATTTTCATCATGGAAATGAAGAATGTAAGAATCTAGGTGGTCTAATACAACCTATTGTGATTTTGGAATGGAAATGGGAGATCATTTCCATGGATTTCATTACAAGTCTTCTGAGGATAGTGAGACAACATGATTCTATTATGGTCGTGGTTGACAAGTTGAGAAATGTAGCTCACTTCATTGCAGTGAAGACTACATATTTAGCGAGTGAGGTGGCACAGGTTTTCATCAGAGAGATAGTGAGTTTACATGGTGTTCTGAAGAATATTGTTTGAGACAGGGATGCAAAGTTCACTTCCAAGTTCTCGAAGCAGTTATTTATAGGTTTGGGTACATAGTTGGCCTTTAGTACAGCTTATCATCTGCAGACAAATAGACAAACATAGATGGTCAACAAGATCTTGGAGGATATGTTGAGGATGTATGTGATGCACTAGCAGAGAAGATGGGAGGAGTATCTTCCATTGGTTGAGTTCACATAAAACAATGGTTATCAGGTGTTATTGAGGATGATTCCTTTCAAGGCACTGTATGGGTGGAGTTGTAATACTCCCATCAGCTCGAGTGACCCTGTGAACAGGGTATTTATTGGACCAAATATGTTGGCAGGCATGGAACAAGAAACGCAAGTTATAAAGAAGAATCTAAAGGCAGCACAAGATAGACAGAAGAGGTATGCAGACCATCATAGGGTGTTCAAGGATTTTCAGGCTGGGGATCATGTGTATTTGTGCATCAAGCCCAAGATGAGCTCTTTTAGGATTGGACCAGTGACCTATCGATTTGCACTAACTCCAACAATGAAAATCCATGATTTTTTCCATATTTCATTGCTTAAGAGGTATATAAAGGATTTTGATCATGTTATTGATTGGTCTATATTGCAGGTGGAGCAAGAAGTAGAGTTACATCCAGAGCCTTAGTGCGTATTCCAATGGAATAATCTCATGCTGAGGAACAAAGCCATAGAGAAAGTTAAAGTGCAGTGGAAGCACTTTGGGCCTGAAGACGCTACATGGGAGATGGTGGATCAGATGCGGGCCTATTGACAACGTTAATCCTCTCTGAGGACAGAGACGATTCCTCTAGCCCAATGAGTGGGTCTAGCAACTGAAGTGACAATCAACTAGACATCTTCCTAGACTATAATTGAAAAATAGAACGAGAGAGATGACCTACCTTGCTTTGATTCTATTCCAATTTCCTTTATTGAGATTATTATCACCAAAAAACTGATCATCTAGCCTAATTTACTAGATGGATCAAAGTACACCATGTAAAGCCAATTTTATCATAGTAAAATTGCTTTCACTGTGAGAAATTACTTAATAAACCACCTTTTTAAAGTAATTTATAGTCAAACCCATGAAGAATAATTAAATAAATCATTATTTATTTGATTTTCTTCTAGGAATAATTAATTTAAGCACTGTTTTATTATTATTCTTGGTCATATTTGACCCAATCATGAAAAATAAATAGATAAATTATTATTTATCTTATTTTTCTCTAAGAATAATTAATTAATCACTAATTAATTATTATTCTTAGTCAAATTTGACTAAATCCCTTAGGAATAATTAAATAAATCCTCATTTGTTTATTATTCCTTAACTAATTCCTTGAGATGATAAATAAATCATTTATTTATTTATTATTTCTAAATAAAAGTTTGAATACTTCCCCCCCCCCAACCAAATATAATAAAATCTTCCAAGTGGTTATTCCAAGAATGGGATTAATAATATTTTATTATTGTTCATTATTCAAGGATAATTCAATATTTTGTTATAAATAGAAGGGATTTCCATTCATTATTCACTTTTGATTATTTTCATTGTTTCACTCACTATTGTAACTCAGATTATTTTCATTTTCACACAGCATATTTTTGTTGGTTTTATACATTATAGAGGAGAGAGACTCTAAACAAGTTGAAGACGTTTGAGGATAGCCAACAACCCATCCTATAGAGGGTGACTGGTAACATCTATTTGTTCCCTTCACAGGTGTTATAATAAAATTATTCTTTAAATATATGGTTTCCATTGGATGATTGGAGTTATTGCTCTTTCTTTTTGTTGTTTAACTATGATTATCGCATAGATCCAGACTTTGGTAGGTTTTGTTTCTATTAGTTATTGTAGATCTACAATGTTTAGCAGCCATTTATATTTTTGAGATTGTTTGTCATCCACAATCTTAAGTGGGTTCTTTTTTTACATTATTGAGAAGAAAACACTACAACAAAATTAGCGACTCCACTGGGGATTTTCCATTTGTTTCCAATCACAAAATTGGTGACTCCACTTGGGAATAATTCTGATTCATAAACCTAGGTCTCCAATACAAAATTAGGTGACTCCACTGGTTTTTTTATACTTCAGATCTAGAAACCTAGGTGACCTTTGGTTTTCAGCTTAGGGTTTCTTATTTGTTCAATTCTCTTAATGTTTCCCATTTTTTTAACTCTAGATCTGATAAATTTCTAACTTCCACAAGCTTTCTGGTCGTTTTCGTAGGTCACAGGAACCAACCACAACAAAGGCAACACTTTTTCCTAAAATTTTCCGACCGAGATCCACAGAGTAGAAATCACACGTTTTGGCCCAAAAAGTGCAATCTGGAGGCTAGAATGCACTAAACAGCCTGAAAAGTGTGATCCCTATAGAGAAACAGGTTAGTAACTGTGATTTCTGGGTTTTAGGGTTTTTCTCGGATCGATTTTTGGGTTTTTCAGAGAGTTTTCTGTTGGGTTGTCTGACCTCTGTCTCAGCCTACTTAGGTCTTGATACACTTTGATTTATGCATCAAAGTTAAATTTAGCCTCCCCTGAAGCTTCTAGTATGCTTCCACCTTTTTAGGAGGAGTTTAGCTGAGTGAGTAGTCTGAGTTTCAGCAACGCTTTTAGCCACATTTTCTAGATCTGTAATCTTTTGTTTTAGATCTATTAAGATAGGTTGCTAACATCCATAGTTTCACATTTAAACTTGTTTGGTCATCTACCTTCGAGTCCCATCAGTTTCCTTAGGTGTTATACCCATCTCCCTATCTTTTTGCAACGATCTTCCCTCTAGTTTTTGGTTGTTGCTACACCACTTGTTTAGTCAATTTAGTGTCCTAAATTTCTTGCATGAATTATCAACCAAGTTTTGTAAACTGATGAAGTGTGATGCACTATATGTGCTTAGTTAACTTTTCTCTTACTTCGTTGTTTTGTATTTTATGTTTGTTTTGGGGGTTTTCAGCTCTTTGATGTCTAAGAATATACAATCTACGAGAGATTTACATGGATCTAACAAGTTTTTAAAGAAAGGATAGGTACCTAAGTTAGTCTAAATTCCTAAAATGGACTAAGAATCATTTTTAACCAGTTAGGACCTAATAAGAGAAACAAAGCATCTAGCTTATCTACCATTTAGTCTTAATCTACCATTTAGTCCTAATCTACCATTTAGTCCTAATCCATGGATCTAATTTTTACAACCAAAAGTAATACTGATGTAGAAGGTAATTCAATAATTGCATTCATTATCCATTCAACCATTCAATTTTGGAATAAGATAGAATCAATCTCCTTGAAATGATCTTTCAGAATGTCAAGTGATGCAACTAAGTAATGACCTGAAAACATAAAAGAAAAGATGACAGTTTGTAAAACTAACAATGTGCTGAGTAAGCTCAATCACTGCATGAACTAGATATTCAACCAATTAAGTTAGAATTGTCATCATTTTGAAATGGTTTTGAGAACATCTATTAATACAGCTAATTGACAATTCTATGCTAAGAAAATTAGTAATCAAAAACAGGAAGAAGCTAAGCAACCATGTATTCTCATTTCTCCATTTTTCATTCAGTCATTTCTCATACAATATCTCAGAAGAATAAGACTTGCACAGTTGTGATTTTTACCCTTACACTATTGGTTACAAAACTGAAATGAAACAAAACTAGAGAAAATGGACTTGCAGAAAACAGAGTAGTAGAAATTAAAATGAAAACAACAAGTAAAAACCTCCTTCAGTGCAGGGGCCCTCTGCAACTGATGTGGTTGGATAACAGCTAATTAAAGATGCACTTTTAAACCACCATTGACAAAACAGAGTTTGTATTATCCACAAAATGAATTCTGAATAGAGTTTTTTAACAAAAAGCTTGTAATCCTTCCTTAGCTTCTAACTACTTCTCGGTCTCATTTAACTGATATTTATAGAAAAACAACATAACTGTTTAAGAGAAAATCTTGTTACAGGTGGCTTAATCTGAATCTATCATGACTATTTATAGAAAGACATGCTACAAATGGCTTAGTTTGAATTGTAATGAGACTGTTAGACTTCTGAACAGCTATAGGTGGCCTGATATGCATTAACTCTTCAACTCTTGATCAGCTACAAGTGGCTTACTCTGTATTAACTCTTCAACAGAACCGTTAGACTCCTGATCAACTAAAAACTATCAAGAGTCCTACTACTACTAGATAATGTGTTTGACTCCATCTTTGACCAAGACTTTAGGAATGATTTTCTGTCGACCTGGATCGAGTGAGTAGGGTAGAATCCATGTAGAGATGATTCTGGAGATGCCCATGTGGCCCAGTTCATCATTTGACACCTGTAGCCTGTCAAATCATGAGAGTAGCTACGGAACCCATAGTTAGCTGCAGAATAGGCTGCATTCCATAGCTAATTTGCAAAAATCTATTAAAATAGCAAGAACACAAGAATATAATATGGTGATCATTTTAATGCTTTCCTAAGACAAAATCTAGCATCTATCATTGATTGGATCTGTAGTTTTGTGATAAATCAAGAGAAAAGGGTGAGAACAAATGTCAAGGGGAAGGTAATTCTGAGGTTCAACATACCCCCACTGCAAAATCATTGCATGTCCTCATGCAATTTGCCAAAAATGTGAATTTTTCTTCTCTAATGCATTTGCTTAGACACTTCTGCTAGTACATCCAATTTTCTTCTTTTGCTCTTCTTTGAAGTGACTGTCATTCTGGGTTTCCTCATAAGAAGCCTGTATTTGAGGTTGATGATTGTTCTGTTCAGACTTCTATTCTTCCTCTTCAACTTCCTATTTTCTTATACCACAGCCTTAGATGCAGAATGGTATTATCATGAATATCTTTATCCAATTTACTTTGTTCCCTCAAGGTTTCATTCTCCTTCTTGATATGTCTGTTCAATATATCTAATTCATAGATGTCCTGTTTGAGAGAGTTAATTAGAGGTTCTTGTGGATTGACAGAGGGTTCTGGATTGACAGAGGGTTCTGGATTCATTGAGGCACTTTTCTTCTCCATTGATTCTATATAATCATATATTTGTTGTTGTATTGGGTCTATGCCTGGAGATCCTCTACTTGGGCTACCTTCAAAATGATGGTCAGGAGTGTTTTGAGGACTGTGTGCAAAAGTTATGTTAACAGGAGAAATTTTTTGGGTTTCCTCTTCTAAGTTTATGAACTCTGTCCCTTTTGACGGTGTTTTCTTTACTAACCCTCGAAGTCTAGAGCTTCTTCTAGGTTGTGGATGACTTACATCCTCTTTCTCTGTGATATTTTTCTCTTTTCTTATCTTTCCTCTTACTCTGATTTGTTTCCTAATTTCTGTCAATTCTTCAGATATTGATTTTTCATCCTCTTTCTGTGATGAAGACTCAGGTTTGTCTTCAATGACTACACCAATCTTCTTTCTTCTGCTTTTTCTAACATTATCTTCTTTGGGTGGCTCTGGTGCTTCTTGAAAATGATTTCTAATGAGGAAATCCTCCCAGGTATCTCCTATGCCTTTTAAATGAAACTCAATCAGTATCTTTACCAACCCATGATGGTACATTGTTGTGTCTATGAATTCTATTTTCTTCTACACATTTGAAGCCATCCTTTTTAAACTATTTATCAGGAAGAAAGGAAGATTGATTTCTCTATTTTCTAGAAAAATCATCAATAAACGTATATGGTAGACATACATGCACCCGAATATCCCCTCACAGGTGATAAATTTCTGTAATATCAAAAGCATGCTTCTCCATTTACTTTTAAGAGCTGAAATGGGAATTCCTTTTCTAAAAATAGAGACATCCATACCTGGGTTCTTAGGGATTACCTTCCATGATTCACTATGGAATTCCTTGTTTTTTAAACATCTTTCACCATGTCTTGGAAGTTCTCTAGCCTCTGTTATGAAGGATTATGTTACTGCAAACTTAATATCTCCAATTTCTACCTCTGTACCATCAAAATATCTAGCAAAATATTTTGTGATTTCTTTATGAAAACCATCAAATTTTTTGATGAATTTGAGCCATCCAGCCTTCTGCAGCATTTCCTTGAGTTGTGGGTATCCTTCCATATATTTTGCTCCTACTGGTTCTGACCTGAAAATGAGTCCCATGTCTTCTGTTTCGCAAGATTCCTTAACCTTCAGAATTACCTCTCCTGGTTTATGAAATGGATTGACTGCGAGTATGGTGAAAAGAACTACGGGTTTGCATGGAATAAGTAGATGGTGAGGGTTTTGGAGAGACGTGGACAAATATGTCACGTCGTGGTCATGACCATTAAAAACAATGAGGGAGTTTAATTATGGACCGTTGTAAAACATAGGACAGATGGTGTGGTGGATATGCAGTACGATAGAGATGGGAATCAAATCAAATGATGATTTGTCATGGAGGCATATGAATGCCCATATTATACATATTCTATGTTCTAACCTTGCTATTTTAAAATAAATTTTTGCACTTTTACCTCTTGGAACTTAACCTTCTTGTTTGTTGTTTTTCTTTGATGTTGATCTGCAGATCCCCTTCTTAGCATATTAGTCTTCAAAAAAAATCTTCAATTCCCTGCAATCAACATTTATTTGGAATAGAGCTACAGAATGGAGTTATGGACGCAGAATAAAAGTGGCTATGGAATGGAGTTAGCTACAGAACATGATAAAGATGAAATATGGCTATGGAACATGGATGTGAAATAAAATGAAAATGGAGTGTAATGAAAGGAAAATGGAATTTAATAGTGAAATGGAATGAAAGTGAAGTGAGATTAAATTAAATGAAATGAATTTTCAGATTAGGCACTGCAAACGAATGTAGCTTTATGTCACTACTTATTATAGAAAGAGAAATAGGAAATATAGGATGTCAGAAATCTCTGATTTTCACCCTGTATTTCCTATATAAGTAAGCCAATGAACAATTGGTTTTCAACCTTTTACAATTATTTATTTATTTATTTATTTATTATTATATATATATATATATATATATATATATATATATATATATATATATATATAGATACACACATAAAAACTAAGTTAGTGGAGAAGAATAATTCTTCTTCACCAACTTCATCTCAGTGTTATCTTAGAAAATTCTGGCAAAATCCTCCTTTGAATCTTTAACCGATGACTATTTACAAGAAGAGATATTTTTTCCCATCTATTGTCCTTATTCTCACCGCTCCATTGTTAAAGACTTCTTCAATCTCATATGGCCCAAGCCAATGAGTCTGAAACTTCCCTTGAAAATATTTGAATTTTGAACCGAACAAAAGTGCCCAATCTCCTGCTTGAAACTTCTTCTCCTTGATATACTTATCATGCCACTTAGCCCTTTGTTGTTGGACTAAACTGGCTCTTTGAACGACATCTTGCCTGATTTCATCAAGCTCATTGAGTTTCTCCAATCTATGTTTCTGTGCTTCTGATAAATCCAATCCCAATTGGACTGCCATCTTGAAGGTTCTGATTTGAAACTCTATAGGGAACAAGACTTGCTTCCCATAAACAAGCTCATAGGGAGTATGTCCTGTTGTGTTCCTCCATGTAGTTTTGTAGGCCCATAAGGCTTCAAGAAGCCTTTCTGCTCAATCACTTATGTGTAGATGTATAGTCTTAGTGAGAATTCCTTCTATCACTTTATTTGTAGATTCAACTTAACCATTTGCTTGTGGATGGTAAGGAGTAGACTTCCTATGTTTTATCTTGTATTCTTCTACAAGTCTTTCCACCATTTTAGATGTAAATTGAGATCCTTGATTTGTCACTACTTCTATTGGAACACCACAACGAGTGAAGATGTCCTCAAAAAGAAAATTAACTACAAAATTCTCATTAGAAAAAGGTAATTCTTTAGCTTCTACCCATTTAGTGACATAATCAGTGCATACCAAAGTATACTTCTTTTTTTTAGATGGAGGATTAATTGGTCCAAAAAAATCCAAGGCCCATTTTTCAAAAGGTTCAATGAGTACCTGAGTTTGTAGTGGCATTTAATCTGAAGGAGCATGTTTCCCTACCCTTTGAGAAATGTCACACCTTTTGACATACTCTTTGGAATCTCTGAAGATGGAGGGCCAATAATATCCTAAATGAAGGATTCTATAGGCTGTCCTTTTGTTAGCAAAGTGTCCACCACAAGGTTCATCATGGCATGCCTTAAGAATTTTAGGCATTTCATCCTCTTGAATACATCTTCTTATCATGAGATCTGGACCTGTTTTATACAATTCATTAGTAATCCATGAGTAATTTGCACTTGTTTGAATGATTTTTCTTTTCTCCTTAGGAAACAAATGTGAAGGTAATTTTCCTGTGACTAAATAATTAGCAATATCTACAAACCAAGGAGTTTGAGTAGTTACTGCAAAAAGATATTCATCAGGAAATTTATCTTCAACCGGAGTGTTATCTTCGATATTTTGAATTCTAGACAAGAAATCAACAACTATATTTTGTTTTCCAAGTCTATCTAACATAGTGATGTTGAATTCTTGTAGGAGTAATAAACATCTTGTAACTCTACCATTAGTAATCGGTTTATTCATTAAGTATCTAATTGCAGAGTGATCTGTATGAACAAAGGTTTCATATCCTGTTATATAATGTCTGAACTTGTTGATAGCATGAACAATAGCTAAGAATTCCTTTTCAGTTACAGTGTAATTTAACTCAATGGGAGTCAAATTCTTGCTTGTGTAGTAGATGGCATAAGGGATCAAATCTTTTTGTCCTAATACAGCTCCCAGAGCTGTATCTAAAGCATCTGTTGAAATATGAAAAGGTAGTTTCCAATTTGGACCTCTTAAGATGGGTGCCTCAGAAATTTTTTCTTTCAAGGTCTCAAATGCCAACTGGCAATCAGGATTCCATTTGAATTCACAATCCTTGGTGAGAAATTTGAAGAGTGGTGATGCTAGTTTAGTGAAATTTTCTATAAACCTTCTATAATATCCTGTGAATCCTAGAAAACTTCTAACATCCTTTTGACAACTTGGAATTGATAACTTAGAGATGACTTCAACTTTAGATTTATCAACTTTAATTCCATTTCCTGAAATGTGATGTCCTAAGACAATCCCTTCTGTAAACATCATAAAACATTTTTCATGGCTTAGTTAAAGGTTTGCTTCCTTACATCTTTTAAGAACCTTTTCCAAATTTTCTAATGCTTCCTCAAATGTATTCCCATAAACTGTAAAGTCATCCATATATACCTCTACACAATCATGTATCAGATCAGAAAAAATTCCTAGTACTGCTCTTTGAAATGTTGTAGGTGCATTGCATAATCCAAAAGGGAGTACTTGGTAGGCATAAGTTCCCCATGGGCAAGTGAATGTGGTTTTATCTTGATCTTCAGGTGCTACTTGAATCTGATTGTAACCACTAAAACCATCCAAGAATGAGAAGTACTTTTTACCTGCTAATGTATCTAACACTTGATCTATAAAGGGCAAAAGGAAAATGATCTTTCAGGGTAGCTTTAGTCAATTCTCGATAATCAATGCATACCCTCCATTCACCATTATTTTTAGGCACAATCACTAGAGGATAAATGCACTGGCTATCTGAAATTGGGTAGATGAAATTTACATTCAGCAATTTCTGCAACTCTTCTTTCACAATTTCCCTAAGATTTGGATTCATCCTTCTTTGAGGTTGTCTGATAGGTTTACAATTTTCCTCAATGTAGATGTGATGTATACAAGTCTTAGGACTAATTCCTTTCATGTTAGTGTATTCCCATGCATATGCAGAAGAATGTTTTTGTAAAGTTTTGATTAGCTTTTCCTGTTGTAATTTTTCCAAGTTATGGTTTATGTTCAATGTTTTCCCTGGAAAGATTTCAACTGCGGAGCTACCAATTTCTTCCATAGAATAAAGAGACATCTGCCTAGATGAAAAATATTCAATATTAGATCTTTCTTGAAACTGATCATGTTCATATTCCGGAGATGATTCAAAATTTTCCATTGTATTCAAGATTTGACTATCTTCACTAATGGTTGAAATAGTAAAGAGAGGGTGAAAATCATTTTCATCATCAATCCATTCTTTGTCATCTATCTCTGTGATTGTTCTTGTTGGAGGATATAAATTGAATTTCTTAGTTGAATTACCATCAGAGATATACATATCACCATATCTATAGCTAATGAATGCATCAGTTGTAGCTAGCCAAGGTCTTCCTAATATAAGTGGATGTCCTCCTAGATTGCTCTTTGGGGTTAGGATCATAAAATCAACAGGGTACTCCCAAGAGTCTAAGGACACTGAAATATCTTCTAATACACCATATGGTTTGATCACAGATCTATCTTCCAATTGTAGTAATTTAGGTGTATAAAGAAGATTGGGGAGTTTGAGCTATTCCATGGTTTGTTTGCTCATCCTAAGTCAATCAGTGTATTTGTGATTTCAACTCCATTGATATGTGTTTTTACAACTGGACTTCCTAGATCTACATATTTTTTTTATGGCAATTTTTCCCATCATTATGTCTGCTATTTTTCTTGTTAGGTGAATTCTTTTTACTTCTTTTGTTTTTCTTCCTGGTTTCTTCATGCTCAACTCTTTTATTGTTTTTTATTATTTTAGCTAGAATTGGAATCTCCTTAATGCCTTGTAAAAAAGGGATTTTGATACAGACATTTTTCAATTCATCTATAAAATCATAATTAGGCAACATAATATGATTTTCTACCCCTCTATCAACTTGTAATCTTTTTGGAAAAGGAGGTGTAGAAGTAGATACTGGTTGTTGCTCTATGACAGGAGTTGAGTTTATTGGTTCTTTCTATTTTTCATTTTCATTGTTCTGGTTTTGAGGATATGTCCCTTCAAAACTTTTATTTTTCTGTAGAGAATCTTCCTTAAAATTGTCTTGTTCTTGAATAACCATAGAAGGTTTTTTCTTTTATAGTATCCTACCAGATCTCAATTGGACATCATTGATATCTAATGGAGTGATCATGTAAGTTGGAAATTGCTATCCTTCTACCATATAGGTATTCTAAGGATTTTTATTCTTGGGGTTAGGTAATGGTTGGGCAGGTAACTGATTTGGTCTTTGTGGAAATGGCAGTGAAAGTTGAGGGTTTTGGTTTTGAAGTTGGGGCTGTTGATTTTGTTGAGGAATTTGTTGGGGAGGATAGTTTGGATATGATGGAGGATATTGATAGTATGGAGAGAATCTTCCATAAGGATTCTGCATTCCTTGAGCCCAAGGTTGAGTTTGAGACTAAGATTGAGGCCAAGGTTGTTGCCAAGAATTCCAATTTGGAGGGGGTTGCATATACATTTGGTTGTTAAAACCCTAATTTTGCTGCCCTTGCCAAGGTCTTCTAGAGACAAAGCAAAGAGACTTTGTTGGATTTGAAACTATTTCTTCTTGAAAAATAGCCTTAAGACCAGGGATTGAAGGAAAACTTTTGGTCTCATGATTTTCTGAACAAATCACACAAGTCTCTATAACTTTTGCATCTAAAGGGAATTCTCTTAAAGCGTGCTTCTTTCTGCATTTGGGACAAAAAATAGCCAGAGCATCAGTTTCGGTTTTCTTCTTGTTTTGTAACTTAAGGGTGTCTATCTATTCACTAAGGCTCCCTAGAATATATGTTTTAAATTCATCAAGCATGTTTCCAATTTCTGCCCTACTCACTGATCTAGTTGCAGATTTATTCACCCTAACAAGAGAAGGATCTCTTGGACCTTTCCCAGTTTTGGATTTTCCTCTTGAGAGATGAACACATAATTCTCCTATGTCACTTAATGGGAGTTGAGAGATATCTCCCTTCCCCATCATGTTAAGGATATCTATCCACTCATCTCTAATGGCTTTTAATAGAAGAGCTTTTAAGGTATCTTCATCTAAGTTATCCATCTTTGCTCTTTTTAAGTTATAGTTGAATCTCTCAATTAAATCCTCTAAATTTTCATCCTCTCTTTGCATCATTTTGAACACTTAATCCTTGTGATTGATAGGCATGCAATAATCCAAATACATGTCCAAAAACAATTTCTTCATGTCATTCCATGTTCTAATGGACTGAGTGACCAACCCCATGAACCACTTTAAAGCAGCTCCTTTCAACGTTGAAGGGAATAATTTGAGTTTTTGAGAGTCTTGTAAATAATCATAAGTTCTGCACAAGACTTCAAATTCAAATAAGAAGGTTTCAGGGTCTTCACTTTTCAATCCATGAAAGTTTGGGAGGACAGAAGATGAGATATTTTTCATTGTGGCATCTGTTTGTTCATCAACTATAGGGAATCCAAAAGAATTATCAACTTCCCTATTTCCTCTACCTCCTCCATTATTTCCTCTACCTCCTCCTCCTCCAAACAGTGTGAATTCTCCATCCTCTCCTTCTTCTACCATTATAGTTTCTTCAGAGTCAGTATAAGATTCAACCTGCAAGGTTAATTTCTCTTCCTCTGGTTCCTCTATTAATGGTATGTGGGAGAGAGGTTCTACTTCTTCTTCTTCACTAGGTATTCTTAATTCTTCAACTAAAATATTTTCCCCCGTGGAGGTGAAAAAGGTTACTCCTTCTGCTGGAGATCCAAGATTTTCCTCCTCTAGGACTGCCTCAGTAGATGAAGTAGGAGATCCTCTTGATTAAATTTCTGACCTTAGAACTTTAGGAGGTCTATGGCTAGGAATATGAGCTTGAGATGGAGGTGTATCTCTTCTTATTCTTGGTGGAGTAGGTGGTGTTGTAGGAATTGAACTCCTGCCTCTAGCTATAAATTTACCCCTAGAGTCTCTTTCTCTATGCATATCATTTTTATTTTCTGAATGTAAGAGATAAGGTTACCTAATTACACTTCCTCGGCAATGGCGCCCAAATGTTTAGTCAATTTAGTGTCCTAAATTGCTTGCATGAATTATCAATTGAGGTTTGTAGACTGATGAAGTGTGATGCACTATATGTGCTTAGTTAAATTTTCTCTTACTTCGTTGTTTTGTATTTTATGTTTGTTTTGGGGGGTTTCTGTTCTTTGATGTCTAAGAATATACAATCTATGAGAAATTTACATGGATCTAACAAGTTTTTAAAGAAAAGATAGGTACCTAAGTTAGTCTAAATTCCTAAAATGGACTAAGAATCATTTTTAACTAGTTAGGACCTAATAAGAGAAACATAGCATCTAGCTTATCTACCATTTAGTCCTAATCTACCATTTAGTCCTAATCCATGGATCTAATTTTTACAACCAAAAGTAATACTGATGCAGAAGGTAATTCAATAATTGTATTCATTATCCATTCAACCATTCAATTTTGGAACATGATAGAATCAATCTCCTTGAAATGATCTTTTGGAATGTCAAGTGATGCAACTAAGTAATGACCTGAAAACAGAAAAGAAAAGATGACAGTTTGTAAAAAACAACGTATTGAGTAAGCTCAATCACTGCATGAACTAGATATTAAACCAACTAAGTTATAATTGTCATCATTTTGAAATGGTTCTAAGAACACCTTATTAATACAACTAATTGACAATTCTATGCTAAGAAAATGAGTAATCAAAAATAGGAAGAAGCTAAGCAACCATGTATTCTCATTTCTCCATTTTTCATTTAGTCATTTCTCATACAATATCTTAGAAGAATAAGACTTGCACAGTTGTGATTTTTACCCTTACACTATTGGTTACAAAACTGAAATGAAACAAAACTAGAGAAAATGGACTTGTAGAAAACAGAGTAGTAGAAATTAAAATGAAAACAACAAGTAAAAACCTCCTTCAGTGTAGGGGCCCTCTACAACTGATGTGGCTGGATAACAGCTAATTAAAGATGCACTTTTAAACCACCATTGACAAAACAGAGTTTGTATTATCCAAAAAACGAAGTCTGAACAGAGTTTTTAAACAAAAAGCCTGTATCCTTCCTTAGCTTCTAACTGCTTCTCGGTCTCATTTAACCAATATTTATAGAAAAACAACATAACTGTTTAAGAGAAAATCTTGTTACAGGTGGCTTAATCCAAATCTATCATGATTGTTTATAGAAAGACATGCTACAAATGGCTTAGTTCGAATTGTAATGAGACTGTTAGACTTCTAAATAGCTAAAGGTGGCTTGATATGCATTAAATCCTCAACTCCTGATCAGCTACAAGTGGCTTACTCTGTATTAACTCTTCAACAAAACTGTTAGACTCCTAATCAACTACGAAATATCAAGAGTCCTACTACTACTAGATAACGTGTTTGACTCCATCTTTGACCAAGACTTTAGGCATGCTTTTTTGTCGACCTGGATCGAGTGAGTAGGATAGAATCCATGTAGAGATGATTCTGGAGATGCCCATCTCACCCAGTTCTTCATTTGACACCTAACCTGTCAAACCATGAGAGTAGCTACAGAACCCATAGTTAGCTGTAGAATAGGCTGCATTTCGTAGCTAATTTGAAAAAATCTATTAAAATATCAAGAACATGAAAATATAATATGGTGATCATTTTAATGCTTTCCTGAGACAAAATCTAATATTTATCATTGATTGGATCTGTAGTCTTGTGAGAAATCAAGAGAAAAAGGTGAGAACAAATGTCAAGGGGAAGGTAATTATGAGGTTCAACACCACTTTCTAGCACCTTAGTGTCTCTTGATCCCAGTCACACTAACATTCAGATCTCTTGATTGTTTCAGTGTATTTCCCATCAATTTAGACACCAAGCAGTACGGTGTTTACAAACCTAACTTGGGTGGGGTTTACTTAATTGTTTTCCTGTTCATTTTTTGTTATTTATTTCAGTTTATTTTCAGCAAGCTTTTTTCTTTTTTACCAACACAATTTGGGCTTAATCAATTAATACACTTGCACACACAAGCATACCTTAAGCAAAGGGTGCTTGGTTTACACCGCCAAGCCAAGACTTAACATAATAAATTTATCTCCCTGCATAAAGACAAAGATATATTACTAATCTCCCTTAACCATTTCCATGTTCTGAGTGTCCTACCATCATTGTGCCACCAAGGCATGTGTCGTGGAGACTATTAGGCCTTCACCCCTAGTTTTCGCTTGGGCATATTACTCCTCCATGTTGACTTCGAGTTCATAGCTCTCTAAGTCACCATATTGATTCTTCTCTTGGTTCTTATGATTCCTCATCTAATTACAAGCCTCCTTCACTGCATATTGTCACCGTGTATTGACCCACATCTGGTGCAAGAACCCAACCTAGTGTTGGCTCCGATTCTATACTGGTGGTCACATCAAGTAGAACAATCTCAAAAAACATTCTGACAGCCCCCATGCTCCCCATTATGGCTAGTTTAAGTCTACCAAATCTTAACCAGTTAATAAAGGAGCCCATACACCATGATGATGTTTGGCCCTCTATGCCAACTAAGCTTCCCTCAGACATCCCAAAGTTTGAGGGTATTGCTGGAGAGGATCCTACCAACCATATTCAATCCTTCCACATTTGATGTTCATCCAACTCCATAACCGACGACTCCATTTGTCTTCGGCTCTTCCAACTCACACTCACTGGAGACACTGCAAAATGGTATGTAGACCAGCTCTTCGCATCTCATTCCATTTTCCAACGCTTGCTAAAGCGTTCCTTTTGCATTTCCAGATACCTCTCCGGTACGACACTAATATGGAGCTATTGACCACATTCCGTCAGTCCTCCACCACTCTCCTTTCTGACCATCTTCAAGAGTGGCGTCGTAGGAGGAGCACATGTCATGCCCCGCATTTCGTAGACCATGTCTATCTTGATTGGTTTCTTAAGAGCCTTTTTCCCCCATTGGGAAAGATGTCGCGCCCCATTTTCCTCAGACCTAGGAAGAAGCTCTCCAGACCGCTTTGAGACATGATCTGATTTATGCACAATCCGGTTATGTCTATACCGTCATTCTAGACCTCGCTCATCCTGGAAGTGCCAATGCATTGGGGGAATCTCACACCGTTGACGGTATCATTGGTTCCCTTTCACACTCTTTGTCATATACTCAGGAGAGTTATGGCTACCGTAGGGGGGCACCAGTTCCTCCAATACTTATGCCCATCCTACTAGCAACATGTTTCCTGGACCCCAACCCATCTACCAAATTGTTGCTCCTCCTTATGCACAGTTGATCACTCCAGACCCTCAAAGCATTAGTATCGTAGCCTCCCATGCATCCTCAGCCCTAGCAACCACCGCCCCCTCAGGGTCAGGTGTTTGTGCAACAGAGTGCTACCAATCCCCCAAGTTTGAAGAAAAAGAATAAGGGGAAGGGTAACAAGGCTAACCAAGGTAACCAGCCTAGTGAACCGCAGGGGAACTAGCCTAACACTAATAACCAGCAATAGGGTGGCCAGCCCAAGCATAACAAGGCTATTCATACGAACAAGCCTTGCACATGTTGTGGTGTATATGGCCACTACACACATGAGTGTCCCATCTTACCCTAGATGTGCCAAATGTGGGAAGCTCAAGAAACTTTTAGAGGTCCACAATTGCCTTAGATTCTTGTGCTAACCCAACCGGCAGTGCTAACAAATCCTTTCCCTCAGTAAGGATTTGTTGTCGCTCAACCCCAACCAGGTTAAGCAACCCACCTCCCCCAACCTTCTGATCTCGGTGACTACTAGATCCTTATGATGAACTCTGATGATATTAATCCATCCAATATCAACCTACAAACTTGGTCGCGTCAATATGACAAGCCCTCCACTTCATCTGCTTCCAACTCCAAAACCAAAGTATCTGCTAAGCCTCTTACAACACAAAATGGTCCTTATAGATTCTTAAGATCTCAAAAGGGCCATTATGTTGTAATTCAACTTCTAATAAAGCTGCCCATACATACAGTATAGTAGATGACCTAGAGCAGTCACCTGCCACCATGTCGACACTAGAATTCCTCTAGTCGTGCCCTTCCCAAAATAAAGCTCTACTAACTTCCTTGGGTGCAGTAGATCCTTCTGTCGATCGTCTGATTGTCTTTCTAGTTGATACATCAGAACATCCCCTCTTGCCTTCATCTATTTCTTTCCAGATACTAGTTAGAGTCTGTAATGCCATCATCTCTAGATGCATTATTGAAGAAGGCGCATCCACTTGTGTGATGTCTACTGCTGTTTGGAAACAGCTCAAGTCACTTGAGTTGTCCCCCTCCACCATCACTTTGCGTACTTGGGATGGACACCCCTCCGAGCCCTTTGTCATGTACTGCAACTGTCCAGTGACTCTTGCGGGCAAGACTGTCCATGTCGATATCGAAGTCATTAATGCCCCTTTGGATTAGAATATTCTCTTAGGTCATAGTTACACATATGCCATGTCAAATGTCACATCTATGGTTTTCCGCAAGATGTGCTTCCCCCATGAAGGGAAGACCGTTACCATCGATTAGTTGACTTACTACGAGTCGGCATCTGTGACCTCCCCCAAGTCCATTATCTCATCGATGTCGGACAACCAGTCTTCAACTCCTTATGCCAGTGTCTCACCCGGGGTCTAAAAGGATTCCTCATTGTTGGGTGCTTTCCCTAGTCCTCCCCCTCCCATTTCAGAACCTACTTCCAAGAGTGTTTGCATGTTACAAGCATCATAGGCTTCCCTTAAGCAGTCTGGTACATCTAACCAACAACCATCTCCTCAGCAACTTGTTGTTTCTCTTCCAATTGAACCCTCTGGACCCACCCCCCCAAAACCTCCTCCATTTGTGGGTGCCTCTCCTATGTTCCCATTAGGAATGTTCCTTCAGGTCTCAACCATCCAGGAGCTATTCTGCCGAGACATTATCCTGCCAGCCAGATACCTTTCTTATTCTCCCCTCCAGAAAATTCTTTTTGTACCTGTCATGGCTTTGCTGGTCCTTCCTAACATGACTCTGGGGATCCCAGTATGGTACATTGATCCCCTTGTAAACATCCTGCCTAGTCATAAAAGACCATATCACACTTTGACCCCGGTTCAACCGGTCCCCATCACCCCTGCCACTACTTCAGTTCCATTACAACCTCAACATGAACCAGCTCCTGTCGTGAAGGCATATGGCCAAGGGGGTAAAGCCAAGAGGAAAGAACCTAAGGACAAGGTTCCCTAAGCTTCTCCAACCCCAAAAGCCCCAAAGTCATCACATTCGTGCGCTTTTTGTGAAGTTGTTGGGCATGCCACCAATAATTGTCCTGAACTTCCTCAACTCAAACCTTTGGTTCATGAAATGTTCCCCGAGTCAAATATCCTTGAGGTCCAAACTTCTTTACCGGGACCAATCAAGAAACTCAAAACGCTGTGAAAAAATCACCCTTGTGCCCTGTGTGATGATCATGGTCACTATTCCCATTTTTTCCCTTGTCTTGACAAATTTCGTGATTTCCTTGGGGCGATTCACGAATACGAGGCCACTTGGAGTGGATCATCTACTCCTCTACCCATGCATTCAGGTACCACTAGTCAACTAGAACAGGGAGACTCTGGTCCCACTATTGTGATCCCTCCCCTTGATGTTAATACGATGGACACCACAGGCCACATCCTTTACATGTCGTCATCCTTGAGTTCCTCGCAGGAAAACCTTTCTAAGGTTTCTTCACGTGCCTCTGTCGAACCTCTTTGGATAGAATCTTAGGTCTCAACATTTGTATATCCTCCATCTACTAGCCTGTTGTCTACCATTCAAGATGTTGCGTATGTGAATCCTCTCTCTCAACATGATGCACCAGGTAATGTCGCCGCATCATGTAGTCAGTATTCCTCCCATCTACACATCTCTCAACCTGATGAGGATACCATGGAAGATATGTCTACCCCTGGTTACCCCTACCCTTAATTAAGGGGGCATTTCTTTAGAGGGTTTTGAAGGCCATTTCCTTCCTAATTCTCCCAATGTGCTCTACCTCAAGAAATTCTTCTCATATCACATCCCTTTGAATTTCATGTCTTTATTTCTTCCATCAAGTTAGGTAGATTGCATCATCTCATCAGTTTTCTTTTCCACCAGTTTGATGGATCCATCATCCACACCATATATCGGTCAAGCTGATGGTGTAAGTCACTTCTCTCAGAATCTAGCCTCAGAAGCCTGGTCCATTTTTACCCCCTTGCATACGTTACTCATTTCAAATGGCATGTGCATTAGATATACCAACAATAATCAGGCTGAATATGATGTAGTGATAGGTTTTTTAGTCGATGCCCTCGCTCATCGCATCCTTCATCTTCATGTTCGTTTAGATTCCTTGCTACTTGTCATGCAATTGAATGGTGTGTATCATGTGCATAACCAAGTCCTATTTAGAAAATATCTACGAGTGAAGCTATTGGTATGTGAATTTGAAACCATTACTTTCAGTCATGTGCCTAGAGCCCAAAATCACTATGTAGATACCATTGCAAACAACATTCTAGATTGGCATTTATCACACATATACCATAGAAGATAACAAAACAAATGGCGAACCATCATCATCATATAAAATGCATAATCATATTATGTATCATAAAAGTGTTTGGAGCCATAGCTCTAAATACATCTGACATGCCCATAGCATGTTACAAAAATCACAATCAAAGGGACCCACATGTCCCTGCATCTAGTCACTGTCTGGCAGATCTCACGCCAAAGGCTCTGCTCCACCTACATGTAGATCACATATCGACTGACATGCCATCGCCATGCGCCGCATGATACCTCGCCACTCTTATCCTTGAATCGCTTGTGTCATGGACTTTTTCCTACTTCTTTCAGTTCTTATGTACCTGCACAAGTGATCAAGAGACAACAAATCATGCCAAAACCAATAAAAAAACCAATGATAACCTACTTAGCTGATCAAGGAATGCCAAGCTAATACACACATAAACATATATATTTTGGGAAGATGAACAAGTAGTTGTATATTATTTAAAGAACAAAGGGAATCTTACAACCATAGCCTTGATGTTGAAAGGCTCTCCTTGAGTGGTAATCCAAGTCCAAGCCAAGAAACTCTCCAAACACTCCTTCTCCAAGTCTAATGAATAACCTTTAAGCACAAGCTTAGCATAAGGGTGCAAATGGCCATATATCAACCATTTGGGAATGGGAGAGGAGGAATTTATAGGCTGGGAGAGGGACTTAGGACTCCTCCAAAGATAGGATTAGGCCCACATCTTAAGGACGTAGTTCATAGGGATGAGACCAAGAGGTCAAATTAAGAGTATTCGACCTCATCTATGCGAAACCACCTCCAGTTTGCCGCTCTGGAAGCTTCTCATCCTCTTTGGGAAAAAATCCTTTTTAATACCATCATGGGTATGAAAGAGAATAAAGTGATGCCATCACTGGCTTAACACAGTGAACCAGGTGATCATCACAGTTTTGAGCTTCATAAGGGCGACGACCCTCATTTTAGGGTTTTAAGATATATTTCTTCAGGGGAAGCTCTAGAGATTTTCCAAGAAAAGTTAAAGGAGGGATTTGAACTATATACATGGATGAGTATACTATATAATGATCATGTTTCGTGCAGTTTAGGGTATGTCATAGGGAAGTGCAGGAGGCATGACAAAATATTGTGTAATAGATGCCCCCTAAAGCATGAAGGTAGAACGAGGAGTGATGGCTTAGATGCTTTATGATTTTTTGGCAAGGATGAGGACACACACTGTCAGGAGACCTGAAAATAAAGTACACATATACATATACATATACATATCTGAGATCAATACATGAATCCATGACATGGACACAACCATCTGGATGATGAATACTATATGAAAAGATCCATGGTATGGACACGACCATCCAGATAACAAGGATCATCATAAATATAAAGTCTCATGGTATGGTCACAGCCATCTGTATAGTAGAAACATGTGTACAATCATGAATGACATATAACTCCATGCAGCCTGAGTCATAGCAGACAAGACTCAGGGTCTTGCGCTCCATCCCAACTTGATCAATGTGCGAATCCTAACATTCGAATAAAGTGTTGAAGTCGAATATGCTAGAAACCACCTGATTACTAGCCAATAATGTGGACGATTAACAGGTACGAGAGAAACCACCAATAATGAAAATGGATCTCAAGGTACAATAGTACAAACTGTGAATGTGATAATGAAGTTGAGGTGGAGCGCAATCTGGAGGCAATAACTTGAGGGGTTATAGATTATGTCACTATCGATGATGTTCCACTACGTTGGCAGAGACACACTATGGGATTCTCTGTGAGACTGTGTCGACTACTAGGCCAAGTGATTAGGGTGGTCTCGTGCTATCATGAGCACCATGTAGTTTGATATTTTATCTAGTCTTTTACACATTTTGTAGGCTTTGAAAGCCAAGTGTCCTAGAACACTCTATTTTTTGACATTTTGATGTAAACACTCCGACAGACACACACACACACACACACACACACACACACACACATATATATGCATGTTTTATTTCTACTTATGTGTTCATAACATGATTTCATTTTATAAATGACACAAATGTCTATCAAGAACAAAATTTGATAATGCATCTGTTAATGTATTTAAATTACATGGAATATGTTGATATGTAATGTAATCAAAATTTCTTTCTAGCAATCTAACATGTAGATACATATGCAATATTTGTGGATTTCTCACTGAGTAATGATTGTTTAATTGTAACAAAACGAGCTACGAACCCAACTTGACAACTAAATCCCTAATTCCAAGAGCAATTGCTTTCGACAAGAGTTCAATAACTGCAATATATTCAACAATATTATTGGTTGTTCAACCAAGACATATACCTTGTAAGTTAATCAACTTGCCATTAGGGTCATAGAGTACCCATGCTGTGGAAGAGAGGTTCTGTGTGCTATGAGAAGCACCATCAGCAAAACCAATGTAATGGCTTGACGACATCTACAAACCGAGTGGAAAATAGGGTAAGCAAAAAAACATATGTTTGCAAAGGAATCAAACACACCAATAATAAAAAACACACAATAATGAATTAACACACTAATGTACAAAAGTTATTACACAAATTTCACGAATAATAATTTTTGAGATACAACCCATTACAGGGCTGTGATAATTCATTTCCCTCATAATCACATAGCTCATAGGCACCTTTTTGTAAGACACGCTTGAAGATGTAGGGCCCCTGGCCCCAATTTATCATTGGCTTGATCATAAAGAAGGACCAAGTCACCTTCAGCAAAAGTGCGAGGAGAAACGGTTTGGTCAAAATAAGCTTTGACTCGCTTCTTTCGAGCTTCAATAACCATCGCAGTAATGTGACGAGTCTCATCAAGTCTCTCAGGATATAATAGCCGCTCCTCTTTAGGCAAGGTATTCAGAAGAAGTTCGATAGCTAGCTTAAGAGAAGGAATTTCACATTCGATTAGAAGGGTTTCCTCTAAACAGTACACCAGTTGGAAATGAGTGAATCCAGTGGCCGTCTTAGTAGAATTTTTGTAAGCCCAAAGGGATGAGAATAGCATTAAATGCAAATCCTTTTTGTGCTTCCCAATGGTACGTTGAATCATATTAATCAAAACTTTATTATCTGCGTCAACCTAGCCATTGGCCTGTGGATAATAAGGAGTTGAGTTATAATGTCAAAGGCCTAACTAAGCAGTTAGCTCTGCCATCATGTGCTAATGAAAATGTCATCCATCATCAATCATGATAGCTTGAGGGACACCAAAACATGCTATGACATGGTTAAAAAGGAACTGAGCAGCAGTAATACCGCAACATTGTATGTAGGCATTGCTTCGGCCCATTTCATAAAATAGTCGATGACAACGATGATATAACCATGCCCCTCGACCGAACGAGCGGTATATGTCATGAAATCAATGCCCCATTTGGCAAATGGGCCAATGGTAATTACTGGGTGTAGGGGTGCGGGTGGGGTGCACTACTTGCGGTTGAAAATGTGGCATTCATGGCATTTTTGGACAACTAGAACGTAGTCTTTAAAGATAGAATGCTAGAAATAATTGGCGCAGAGGATTTTATGAGCAGTGGAATATCCAGACATATGACCACCACAGGCACCAGAGTGGCAATCATTTAAGACCCATTTAGCCTCTTCAAGGGTGAGACATCTGCAAAGAAAAAAGTCCACACCGACCCGATACAATGTATCACTGAGGATCCAATAGGGTTGGGACTGATGCCGAATGCAGCGTCGGTCGGATCGGGACAACTCATATCGGAAAGTCTAGGTTTGGAGATAAACAATAATGTCTCCATACCATGGGTCAAGAGTGTTGATCAGAAACAGAGTTTCATTGGGTATCTGCTCAGTAAAATTAGTTGGAGTGCTTGCAGATGAAAGAGAATAGATTAACTCAGCAAAGACGAGCGATTTCTTTGATTTGGTAGCAGTAAATTCCAAATCAAACTCCTACAAGATCACAATCCATTTGGAGTATTTTCCCCCCAGTAACTGGTGAGTTAGTATATATGTCATGGGGTTGCAATCAGAAATCATGGTGGTTTTCCATAAAAGGATATAGTGTCGAAATATTTGGATGACATGAACTACCACCAAGGAAAGCTTCTCGACATGAGCATATCGAGACTCAGTATCAAGAAGATTCCAGTTCAGATAATAAACCACATTCTCGTTGTCATCGTCTTCATCCTGCAATAACACAATAGCAATAGTGGTATCAGTTGCATCCAAATACAGGAAGTAATCGTGACGGTATCCAGGGGGATGTAGTAAAGGAGCACTAATTAGTGTGTTCTTTAAAGCATCGAAGGATTCCTGGGAAACTTCATCCCAAATAAAAGGGATCCCCTTCTTAAGTAAGCGAGTAAAACCTTTGGCAAGTTTGGCGTAATTAGGGACAAATCGACGGAGAAAATTAGCTTTTCCCTATAGGCTCTACAATTGCAGTAGTGATGTAGGGGGGGGTAGATTGACTATGGCCTCAACTTTCAAAGGATCAATCCTGATACCTTCACGAGACACCACAAAACCTAAGAGTCGTCCAGACTCGACGCAAAACACACACTTGTGTGGATTGAGATAGATATTGTAATGCCGACATCGTAAAAATATGGCTCTTAAGTGATCTAGATGGTCACAACGTTTAGCCGAATGAGCTGGTAAGTCATTGAGGTATGGATGAAAAATGTGTCAAATTTCATGAAATGCATAAGGCATTGCTCATTGGAAGGTAGCACCAGCATTCTTCAAACTGAAAGAAATTTTTTTGTAAGCGAAAGTACCCCATGGATAGATAAAGGTCATTTTATGTTGATCATCGGGTGAAATGTTAATATGGTTATAGCTAGAAAAACTTTCCATGAACGAAAAAAACTCACTCCCAACGCATTTGTAGATGATTTGGTCGATAAAGGGAGTAGGATAATTGTCCTTAGGACATGCACAAATGATATCGTGGTAATTAACACAAACACTTATCATTCCCTAATTTTTGGCAACAATGACGATATTTGATACCCAATCCTTCAATGGAATAGGATAAATGAAACCCGCTTTCAAAAGATTCTCTACTTCTACTTTGATAGAAACAACCTTTCGAGGGTGCACAGGGTGAAGTCATTTCCAAACAATCTTAGCACTAGGATTAGTTAGAATTTCATGCACCATTATGGCTGGATCGATAACTAGCATTTCCTCATATGACCAAGCAAAAACGTCTCAGAATTCTTTAAAAAGTTGAGTATAAATCCTGATCTCATATGGAGAATAGGAAACCCCGATATGAACGTTCTTGACAATTCTTGGTTTAACAAAAATGTCAAGAGACATTGTAGCAGTGATGTTTCCCATCTGACAAGACTTCATGCACCAGGACAGGTGTCTGAAGTGGAGGTGTAGGAAAATGAGAAACATATGCTTCAAGACAGGAAGGCATCTCATCGAGGCTAGGAAGAAAAGAAGAATGATGATGTAGACCGTTCCATGGAATTTCATCCAGAGACATGACCTCAACGATACTCTCATCGGTGGGGAATATCTCGTTCAAAGGATCTGGAGAATCCCAAGAACCAAGCCAGGGAGATGGCATGTAAGTGTCTAGGTTCATACTGAAGACAATATGACTTTCTGAAGCGACCATTGAAGCTAAGATAATTTCTTGATAATTTATCTCCAATGGACTTAAAGGCATAACATCACCAAATGAGTCAATTTGATTGTTAATAGGGATAATCCAAGGATTCATAGAGTCTGAGATCATATTGTCTTAATGAACATTCAAAGGTGGGAGAGAAAAGGTACCCATTAAAGTAGAGTCTTTGAAGAGACCTACCCCCACACTCTCGTAAGGAATCTCAATATTTCCCACATAAGGAACATTATTGTTCGATGAACCAGAAGAAAAGAAGGATGGTTGATCAACTATGACAATTTTTCCTTCATGAGGAAAACGAAGTATGCGGAACAAAGAAGACACCACACAAAACATGGCACAAGTCCAGCTTCACCCGAGAAGAAGGTTGTAGTTGAGATTGGCATCTACAACTTCTATTTCTAATTCAATAGCCTTTCCTTCTAATCTAATCGGCAAGTACGTAAGAATATTGTGTGGTCGTGAACCTATTCCATCAAAGGCTTCCAAGGTGTTCATAGATTGGTTAAGAGAAGGAGAGCCAATGGATTTCCAACACAAAACTGATATGATGTAGGTAGAGCCACCTTCATCAATAATTGTTCGATGAATCATAATTCCTTTGATAAGGACCTATATTAGAAATGAAATTTGATGAGGAAGACGAGGCACATGATTCTCTAGATCGAAAGTAACCAGACTTGAATTAGAAGGACCAATAGCACCTATATCAGACAATAGTGGCTTTCGTTGTGTTGGATGGGATTGGAGAACCTCCAAGGCAGACATCACTGAAGGTGCCTGAGCTAAATCCTCAACAACATTATAATGTTTCATAGCTCTAGAATTCGGATTAAAAGATGACTTCCAAAGAACACCTTTGGGAGGTGGTCAGATCACAGACACATTGTTAGGATGCTTGATATGGAGTGGACCAGAACTGGACGAAGTAGAAGTAGAAGGAGTATCAGTGTCTTCTTTCTCCATCGTCTTCTTAGATGTGGCTTGATAGTCCTTAGTTTGAATAGCGATTGACATAGGTGATGAACCTTGCATCATGAACACTTGGAAACTTAAGGAAGCAGAAGACTGTGCTTGGTCTACCAACTAGGTCTGTTGTGATGGGAAGGGTTCTTTTAAGACAACCCGAGTCCCTTTCAGAAAGTGACTAACTTCAAATCGTTGGGGACAATCCTTAGTGTAATGATCCTCCTCACAAATGAGGCAAGGATATTTCATCTTTCTTCTAGAAGAATCTTCAACATAGGATTTAGGAGGCTCCTGTTTTGGGCATCATCTTTAGCCTTACCTTTTCCCTTCTTTTTACCTCTAGAGATCTTATCTACTGCGGTAGATTAGACAAGATGTACCTCAGAGGTTTTACCAGGAATGGACGGATTTTTTGAGGGATTATTGGAACCAGTGTTTGAGACAAATTTTTGCTTTGAAGAAGCTTTTGCGGAAGTTTGAGACACAGAACCAATCACACCGTCAACAGGTGGTGTATCCAAAGACTTCAATTCTATCAGATCCAATGATGGTCTCAGATCATCAGGTAACATCTCATACAATGTGCCAGATTACGAATAGACCAAGTCTAAATACTAGGCATGAGAAATAGCTTTCTCTTTAGTAACACATCCACCCATGGCTATGTCCTTAGCAATTTTGCTGACGAATGATTTTGTGAACCATTTTGTCAACAACTCATCAGTAATCTCAAACTTGATGAGGCGGAACCAACATCCCCATTCATGGATATGATTAGAAATGTGGGTCACGATGTATTTCTTAAGGAATGTAAGCAAATGAGTGCCAGTTTCATACCAAACTGGTAGTTGGAAATGAGTGAGGAAAGCCATAGCAAGAGAGTTGAAATCACCATAGGTACCTCGAGGCAATTCGATGTACCACTTAGTGGCAACACCTGTGAGAGTTCTTTGAAAGAGTCGAAGACAAATAGAATCATCGACATACAAATTGGAGGAGAACCAGAGGTGATATGTCATCACGTGGGCTTGTATATCCTCCTTCGCTTTTCCCTCAAATTTGGGGAAATCGCTTGGAATTTTTGTTGGAACTGGAGGCTAGTAAGGAAAATGAAGAATGGGATAATTCATGAACCTCGAGACATCGAGCAACTCCAACGTAGCCAAGAAAGGAAATTTCATGTTAAACGACATATAGGGCCTTTGAGGCAACCCAAACTACAGAGTCCATCCTTGTTGGTAAGGATTCCCCCCCACTGTGGAGGATTTTGTCCATATGGAACCTAGTTTTGTCCCCATTGAGGGTTACCTTACCTGTAAGGTGGATTCAGTTGAGGGTAGGCTTGATACTTCCCTCCCATAGGCGGCTGATAAGCATTGTACGAGGCATATGGGTTATAAGGTTGCTGAACATGTTGACCCTGGACATAAGGAGATTGACCCTGTTGATGCAAGCGTTGACCTTGGCCTTGCAAAGGCTGACCTTGTTGATACACATATAAAGCTTGTTGCTGCCAAGGCTAACCTTTTTGCTACAAAGGATGACTTTGTTGCTGTAAAGGTTGACCTTGCTACTACAAAGGTTGGCCTCGCAAGGAAAAAAGTTGGGAGGACTGTTAAACAAACTAATTTTGCAGCTGTAAAGGATGTTGTAATTGTGGCAAAGGTTTCCCTTATTGTTGTAGCAGTTGTCCTTACAGCTGCAATGCTTGCCTTTGTTGCTGCAAAGATTTCCCTTGCTACTGCAAAGGTTTCCCTTGATGCTACAAAGGTTGTCCTTGTTGCTGCAAGGGTAGATGGACAATTCCTTGAGTTATACCCTGAGGGTATTAATAGTTCCCAAATTGGATCTGGCCATATCCACTAGGAATAGTGGATTGACTAGGTTAAGCATAAGGTCCATCTTGAGGAATGTAAGGTGGATTAACCAAGGCTTATGAACCTTATGGAACATAATCCTATTGGAATGGGACCTAAGCCATATACAACTGCTGATGTTGGACGTTACCTGACTCAAACGGACCAACAGGGTTAGGAATAGCGCCATAAAAAGGTTGATTCATTCCAACCATGTGAGTTTGTAATCCACTCACGTTGGTTTCGCCTGACATGAGAGGAATATTCAGATCTTTCCCCCCAAGCAGTGGCACAATCTATCCACTCAATGCAGGGATAGAAGAACTTACCGAGACCCAACATGAGACAGTCAGTCGAACCAAAAGAGTCAATTTAAACGATGAAACAAGTTGAGACGGAATGGTAGGTTGAATAGGAACTGAAGTGACTGTAGTTTGTATAGTGGTTCAAGAGATCATGTTCAGAATGAACAAACCTGATGTAGTCATATCATTAGAAGACCAGATGGGGTTCTGATATAATGATGAGGCACTAGGAGTGCCTGAAACTAATTGAGCTAGAGTGGTATAGCCATGTGGCTACTTGGGTCCACTAGTTTCAGGATAGGAGAGAGACAGGACTCTTCCTATATGAGGAAATCCTTATGGAGGGAATTCATATCCCTACTCATCATCCATGGGAGGAGTATGGGTAGCAGAAACTTCTGAATGACCTGGAGAAGAGACTGGGATCTCACCTTTTGACTCCATAGATGGAAACAATTGGTGGTGAGGAACCTGAGATGTCTGAGGAGATAAATCCAAAGGAATACCAGGCCAATCATATAGACTGTAAGGGCATTGAGGAGATATCACAATAGGATTGAACAATGGATTTGACGAATAGATAAAAAGACTCCACGGACTTTCAGGAGTCTGCTGACTCTCAAGGGTCTAAATAGGGTTATTAGAGGAAAACAAATCAGATTATTGAGGTGACCAGGAGTTTGATGGAGTCAGATGAGAAGACAAAGATTGGATACTTGGAACAATTCCAAGTTCAAAACCTTGATCCTCAAGCAACTGAGGAAGTTCGAGATGAACTCCTTGGGAGGACCCTTCAGTATTAGACAATGAAGGGGAACTATGAGATGGACTCAATGGTTCATGACTTCCTCTCAATAGCAAAAGGAAAGGAAAATTTGTTTATGGATTTAACAATCTTGAAATTAATAGGGAATTACTCAATTTAGGTCTAAGAAGCAACTTCTTTGGATCGACATGTTTATTGTGGCCAGTTATATTTTAGAAACAAAAAAATTGCCTTTTCATCTTTTAAGAGTCAAGAAAAGGGAGAAAAGGTGACTTTAGTCACTTTCAATAGGTTTGTGAGCTTGAAAGGACAAGTTGCTCGATGATCTTTCCAAATTTAAAGAGTCAGAAAAGATAAAATGACTACCCAGGTGAATCTAGGTAAAAGGAGTGCCCAGTAACCATGAATTGCAATATACACCTCAACAAATAAAATTACCAAGGACTTGACGTACGTGTAGGAAATATCCCCGAATGTTGTGTTCGATGTATCACATTTATAGGGAAGCAGAATCGACTTCCTATGGATAAAGTTCTGCAACCTATGGGGGTCTCCCTTTATATACACAATGGTACGGGGAGCACAGTCTGTGCTAGCATTGTTTAATGTCGAAGCGAATGACTGTTGCTAAGTTTTTAAGGAACACATCTCTAACCCAGACCACTAGATATGAACGTTAATATTTCAAATTCTCCTTAGGTTAATTGATAGATTTTAAAGTTGATCCTGTAATTATGTTTCAATTTAAAGGCCTTAACGATATTACCTGTTCTTAAAATGCAAACTAGATGATGAAATGAAATCCTTCAATTTGATGAAAGTTATCTATGTAGGGAAGAAGATCACTCAAATCATGCATCAAACCAAATGTAAAAGTGCATCCATGACAGTCTTCAAATGTTAAATGCAAAATATGAAATCTAATCTTTCATATGATAAGAAAATACAATGCCAAAATGAATCTTAAAGTAAAATTTCATTAAGATATAATGATGATTTTTTCTCTTTTTCAAAATGCAATGAATGTAATCTAATGCAAAGTAAAAGAGAATGCAAGAAAGCCAACAAATATGAAAATCTCTTTCACATAAATGATTTGAATGCAACTCAAAATGCTTCGAAAACTATGAAAAGAATAACACTTTCACTTTCACTTCGAAACACAAAAACTTCAAAGCAAAAAATTCCTTTTGATTCCAATGAGACAATCAATTTGTAATCTATCATTCTTCAAAGGAAGCTTAAGTGACTTTCACAATATCTCTTAATGAAAATGACTTATATCACAACAACCAAAAAGTGATCTGCAAATTATGTCTGAACACACAAAGACTCTTTAACACAAGCAATGGATCTCTGATGGGAAGACCAACCAATGGATGAAGGTTGACCTAGAAGACCTAGAACCCTAAAAGGCTAATCAAACTTCAAGCACACTGAAACCAAGTTAAAAGACAATTACAATTAGACAATGATAGATTCAATGAAGAGCACACTGGTAAATCATTGGGAGAAGGAAAATAGAACTGAAAATAAGAAATAAAACCCTAAATTTCTTAATTTTCTGCAATCATCGCACCTGTAAGAAGGAAAGTAGTGATCATCACTATTGTAACTAGAAAACCTATGATATCATCGCAATTATTAGGGTCAAACCCATGATAGCCAAGAAAAACAAAAAATAAACTCAAAATATGTTGGGTCCCTATAATACTAGTGATTACCCCATTACTATTGTAGTTATACCCCTTATTTATATTGTTGTGCCCCTATTACCCCCATATTGTTATTTTTGTGCCCCATAGAATCCCTCTATTGTTATTTTTGTGGCTTTATATTATTATTGTTAGGTCGGCTGGATTATATTGTGACTCCTTAGACTCCTATATATAGAAAGGAGGTTTTGTCATTTGTATCATCCAATAATTGTTCATTTATGTAATGTAAAGGAGGTTGCCCCCTCGAAGAGGCTGAATTCTAAGGCGTTGATCTATCTTTTCTATCTTTTCTTGAGCTGGTTTCATAACATTTGGTATCAGAGCTTTGGATTCTAGGGTTTCGCTGCTCCAAACAGGTCATCGTGGAATTTTCGCTATAACTTTTTTTCTGTGACGTTTCAGAAGTCGAAAAAAAAACCCATTTGAGAAGAAATCGTGCTGAACCTTGGGTCCGAATTTCAGAGCTTTTTGCACAATATTTGCGGAGATATGATCTGAGGAAGTTGGTCTTTTTGCAGACTCCTGAATTACATTCAAAACAGGTGACCTGGGGAAAATCGTCATAACTTTCTCTCTGGGATTAGATTGAAATTTCGTAAGAAGTTACAGAAAGAGGATGGACTGTAGTTTCTTTTATATCTTTTTTAGAACCAAAGATCGAAAATTGTACACGTGGCACTTCATACAAGTTCCATCTTCTGGAAAGGTCTATAATCATGTCATCTTGTGAGATTGTGCATAACTCTTTCTTGGAGAATCCAATTTGGATTAGAATGGTGGCATTGGAAAGAGGACACAGAGAGCTACTACAGATCACAAATTCAGAATTAGATGATTGCAAAGTACAGAGCTACATCAGAGGCAATATAAAGCTCCTACAAAGTGAAAAACGGTGTGTAGATTTTTTTTAAATTTTTGCTTAAGCTTGGTTTGAAAATTTATTTTGAAGGAATTCAAAGGGCATAGTAGAGCATTATTATCGGTAACTGATGCCCCGAGGAAAGAAAATGCAAACACCTAGTAAGGAACCTGAAAGCTCTAGCATGACTCATGAAGAAGAGGAAGAAATGCTACATGATATATCAAAATTACAAGAACAAGTGCAACAAATGTCACGCTCAAAAAAGTTAACAGAAGCTAAGATAAATGGCGTGGAAGCTAAGATGAATGGCATGGAAGCTAAGATGGACAATTTGAAGATAGATTTGAACACAAATTTGAAGACAGGGATGGCAGATTTGCAGACAGATTTGACAAAATTTCTACAAGAAATAATTACTAATGGTGAAAAGGTAGTAAAGGAAACTCATGATGAGAACAAAAGAAATGTTAATCATGATTCCATAGATGCTAATGTTGGATCGAAGAATCACCATATTCCAAAAATCGATATGAGGAAGTTTGATGGCAAGGATCCCGCCACATGGATATTACAGATGGAGCAATTCTTCGATCTCAATAATGTGCAAAACACACAAAAGGTACGTATGGCAACTTTATATTTGGAACCAAATCAGTTTGTATGGTATCAATGGCTTTGTTCTCGTAAACAATTTATCACTTGGGCAATTTTTACGGAAGAATTGATAGCACATTATGAGGATACAAAAAGCAACACTTTTTTTAGCCAATTGATAAGTCTCAAACAAAAGGGTTCAATAATGGAGCACATTGAGGAGTTCCAAAAATTGAACATAAGGGTAAAAGATATTCCAGAGGAGCATAGGATTGATGTGTTCATAGGGTCTTTAAAGGATAATATCCAACATGATGTTCGCCTTTGGGAACCTGATTCATTAGAGAAGGCATTCAGGTTAGCAAGAAAAATGGAAAGCAAAATTATGGCAACTAGGAAGCATACCATTCACAACTATAAAGATGGAAGTGTTGTTGCCCCTAGTCTTCCACAACCTACAAGGTTGACACCACAACAATTGGAAGAAAAAAGAGCAAAAGGGCTTTGTTACAATTGTGATAGCAAATACACAAAAGGTCATAAGTGTGCTGAGAAGAAATTATTCTACATAGATTGTGAAGAGGAAGAAGAAAAGGAGCAAGAAAGGTCAAAAGAAGAGGATATACTCCAGGAACAAAGCCTAGATGAAGAACAAATAAATCCGACCATATCTTGTAATGCATTGGCGGGAATTACCACTCCTCAAACCATCAAGATAGAAGGACAAATCAAGAAGAAAAAGGTAATAGTGTTGATTGATTCAGGAAGCACCCACAATTTTATTCATTGTAGGGTAGCAAAAGAATTGAATTGCTTCCTATATCCAGCACCAGAGTGTCAAGTGATGATTGCAAATGGAGGAACAATAAATTGCTCTGGAAAGTGCCATAATATCAAGCTATCCATGGGAGAATATGTATTGACTAGCCCAATGCTTTCCATTCCAATGGGAGGTGCTGATGTTGTACTAGGAGTCCAATGGCTACAATCCTTGGGTACAATAGCTTTTAATTTTCAAGAACTTTTCATCAAATTTTCTACGGAAGGAAAGGAAGTTGAATTAAGGGGTATTGCAGGGAAACCAGGAAAGATAATCAGCTCTAATGGCATGACAAAGCTTCTAAAAAAGGAGCAAAGAGGTGTAATTGCACAATTATGTTCGCTAGATGTTTCCACATTGGAATCATCTATTTCTCCAGATCTCCAAAAAGTCCTGGACAATCATTCCAAGGTATTTGAGACTCCCAAAGGTCTCCCACCTATGCGTGATCATGATCATGCTATTCATCTGATTCCAGGAAGTGTTCCTCCAAACATCAGGCCGTACAGATATCCCTATGTCCAAAAAAGTGAAATTGAACGTATGGTTGCAGAAATGCTAGAGGCTGGTATAATTCAACCGAGTCAAAGTTCTTTCTCAGCTCCAGTAGTATTGGTGCACAAGAAGGATGGATCATGGCGCATGTGTCCGGATTATAGGGAGCTCAACAAGCTCACTATTAAAGATAAGTTCCCCATTCCTGTCATTGATGAATTACTGGATGAATTGCATGGATCAATTTACTTCACCAAGTTGGATCTTCGTTCGGGATATCATCAAATCAGAATGAAGATTGAAGACATTCCGAAAACGGCATTTAGAACTCATGAGGGTCATTATGAATTTTTGGTCATGCCTTTTGGCCTTACCAATGCACCTTCAACATTTCAAGGTTTGATGAATTCAATTTTCAAACCATTCCTTAGAAAATTTGTGTTAGTATTTTTTGATGATATACTAATCTACAGCAAGTCTTGGAAGGATCATGTTGAACATGTTGACAGGGTGCTACAACTATTGGAGGAGAAACAATTATATGCAAAAAGATCCAAATGTTTCTTTGGAGTCCAGGAGGTGGAATATTTGGGTCATATTGTATCTCATGAAGGAGTTAAGGTAGACCCTAGCAAAATTAAAGCCATTAAGGAATGGAAAATCCCCACATCCATAAAGCATCTGCGAGGATTTCTTGGGTTGACAGGGTATTATCGCAAGTTTGTTAAGAATTATGGGAGAATAGCAGCACCTCTAACAACATTATTGAAGAAAGATTCATTTTCATGGACTCCGGAAGCAACAAAGGCCTTTGAACATCTTAAAGAGGCAATGTGCCAAGCACCGGTCTTAGCTACACCGGACTTCACAAAAACCTTTATTGTGGAATGTGATGCTTCAGGAAATGGAATTGGTGTTGTTCTAATGCAAGATGAAAGACCCATTGCTTTTGAAAGTCGTCCAATCAAGGGAAAGTTTTTAAGCAAAGCTATTTATGAGAAGGAAATGTTGGCAATACTCCATGCACTTAAGAAATGGCGACCCTACCTAATGGGAAGACACTTCAAGGTAAAAACGGATCATGATAGCCTTAAATACTTTTTAGAACAAAGATTATCCTCTGAAGAGCAACAAAAGTGGGTCACAAAGATGTTGGGTTATGACTTTGAAATCATCTACAAAAAAGGGAAGCAAAATGTGGTGGCAGATGCACTCTCAAGAAAGGATGAGGATGTGGAAGCATTGTTGTGTGCCATTTCTATTATCCAACCAGATTGGATAAACGAAGCAAGGGAGGAATGGAAGAATGACGAAGAAGTGTGGGCACTTATTCGAAAGCTACAACAAGATTCCAGTACTTCTGATACATTTAGCTGGCAAAATGATTCGTTATGGTACAAAGATCGCTTATACCTCTGTAAGAATTCCCAGCTAAAACAAAAGATTCTTATGGAATTGCACACTTCTCCCTTAGGAGGGCACTCAGGATTTTTAAAAACTTACCACAGGGTTAAGAAGGAATTTTTTTGGGATGGCCTTAAATCAGATATTCAAAAGTTTGTGGCGGAATGTTTGGTTTGCCAACAAAATAAAGTTGAAACAATTAAGACACCGGGTCTATTACAACCTTTATCCATTCCAAGCCAACGTTGGGAGGAGGTTTCAATGGATTTTATCACAGGTTTACCCAAGTCTGAGGGAAAGAGTGTCATCATGGTGGTAGTTGACAGACTTACCAAGTATGCACACTTTTGTGCATTATCACATCCATTTAAAGCCAGTACAGTTTCTACTGCATTTATGGAAACAGTTCAAAAGCTACATGGAAACCCAAAGATTATTGTAAGTGACAGAGATCCCATTTTCACTGGAAATTTTTGGACAGAATTATTTTCTTGTCTTGGTACTCAGTTAGCTCATAGCTCATCTTATCATCCTCAATCTGATGGGCAAACTGAGATAGTAAACAAATGTTTGGAAGGATATCTTCGTTGCTTTGTATCTGATAAACAGACACAATGGGTCAAATGGTTGCCTTTGGCTGAATGGTGGTATAACACTTCCTTCCATACAGCAACAAAAATGACCCCATTTATGGCACTTTATGGGTATCAACCACCATCCATCACATCATATTTAAGAGAAAATTCTAAGGTTCAGGCAGTGGAACATCACATTGAACATCAACAACAAGTCCTCCAACTCTTAAAGGATAACCTCGTGTTGGAAATGAAACAACAGGCAGATCAACATCGCAGTGAAAGAAGTTTTGATGTAGGTGATTGGGTATTCCTACGGCTACAACCATATAAGCACATGTCCCTAAAGCAAGCTAAGAAGGATAATAAATTATCACCAAAGTATTATGGTCTGTACAAGGTGTTGCAAAAGATTGGTACTATGGCATACAAATTGGAGCTTCCTGCAGCTTCTCGATTGCACCCAGTTTTCCATGTTTCTTGTTTAAAGAAGGTTATAGGCGACAAGCTCCCAATTCAAACAATATTTCCAGAACTTGACGAGGAAGGAAAAATTATATTGGAACCGGAAGCAGTCACAGAAACAAGAACTCGACAGCTACGAAATCGATCAATTTCAGAGTATCTTATCAAGTGGAAGAACTTATCCGCTGAAGATTCCACATGGGAGGATGAGAATTTTATGCAGAAGTATCCAGAACTACTCAAGCGTTGAGGACAACACTTTTTTGAAGGAGAGGGGCATGTTGGGTCCCTATAATACTAGTGATTACCCCATTACTATTGTAGTTATACCCCTTATTTATATTGTTGTGCCCCTATTACTCCCCATAGAATCCCTCTATTGTTATTTTTGTGGCTTTATATTATTATTGTTAGGTCGGCTGGATTATATTGTGACTCCTTAGACTCCTATATATAGAAAGGAGTTATTTTCATTTGTATCATCGAATAATTGTTCATTTATGTAATGTAAAGGAGGTTGCCCCCTCGAAGAGGCTGAATTCTAAGGCGTTGATCTATCTTTTCTATCTTTTCTTGAGCTGGTTTCATAACAAAATATTGAAGAACAGTTTAAATTAACAACCTTCAGACATCTACCAGAAAGTGACACTGACTACAGACAAGCAATGAAGTCTAAAAATGGATGGTTGATTAAACTCATCAAAGGACAAGGTGAAGGATGGGAAGGAAAGGGTCATAGGCTCCCCAGTGAAGTTGCCATTTTATTGACAAGGTTAATACTCTCTGCAGACAAAGACGATCCCTCTAGCCCAATGAGTGGGTCTAGCAACTGAAGTGACAATCAACTAGACATCTTCCTAGATTATAATTGAAAAATAGAACGAGAGAGATGACCTACCTCACTCTGATGCTATTTTGATTTCCTTTATTGAGATCCTTGAATCACTTGTGTCATAGACTTGTTCCTTCTTCTTTCAGTGCTTATGTACCTACACAAATGATCAAGAGACAACAAATCATGCCAAAACCAATAGAAAAACCAATGATAACCTACTTAGCTGATCAAGGAATGCCAAGCTAATACATACATAAACATATATATTTTGGGAAGATGAACCAACAATTGTATATTATTTAAAGAATAAAGGGAAGCTTACAACCATATCCTTGATGTTGAAAGTCTCTCCTTGAGTGGTAATCCAAGTCCAAGCCAAGAAACTCTCCAAACACTCCTTCTCCATGTCTAATGAATAACCTCTAAGCACAAGCTTAGCATAGGGGTGAAAATGAACATAGATTAACCATTTGGGAATGGGAGAGGAGGAATTATAGCACTACAAAAAAACCAGCGATTAGCGTCCCTTTTTACTTCTTTTTTTGCATCTAGAGCCCATTTTTGGTGCTATTTGCATCCATTTATCAAATATGGTGCAAAACTTGACACAAAATTTGCATCAAGTTTTGCACCAAATCTTACACTAAGTTTAGCACCAGGTATTACAATAGGGTTTGCACCACGTTTTGCACCAAATTTTATGCCAATTTTTGTGTCATCCTTTACACCAGGTTTTGTCCCAGGTTTTGCATCAAGTTTGGCACCTAATTTTGTTTGACATACTTTTGCATCCTCATTTGCATCCACTTTTTGCACCTACACTTGCATCAACTTTTGCATCGACTTTTTCATCCTTTTTTGCATCCTTTTTTAAATCATTTTTTGCATCCATTTGTGCATCCCTTTTACGCCAAGTTTTACATCGAGTTTTGTGTCTAGTTTTGCATAAAATTTTGCATCTACTTTTGTTGCATCCACTTTTCCCTCTTGTTTGGCATCCATATTTACATCCTCTTTTGCATCTATTATTGTACCCACTATTGCATCTAATATTTTTGTGCCACAATTAGCGCCTAGTTTGGCACCTCCTTTTGCACCCACTTTTGATTATAATTTTGCATCCACGTTTGCATCCTCATTTGCGTCTAGGTTTTCATCAACTACTACATCTATTTTTGCATCCCTTTTTGTATCCAATTTTGGACCGGGATTTGCATCGGGTTTTGTGTCTCGTTTTGCATCTACTTTTGCATCGACTTCTATTGCATCCACTTTTGCACACAATTTTGCATCCACTGTTGCACCCATTTTAAATTTCACTTTTTGCATCCCTTTTTACATCTTCATTTGCATCATACTTTGATTCTTTTTTTGCATCTATCATTACATCCACTTTTGTTATGCCACAATTTGCACCATGTTTTGCACTCACTGTTGTATCCACGTTTGCTTCCAATTTTGCATCCATGTTCACATCCTCTTTTGCATCAAATATTGCATCTATTTTTGCATCCACTTTTATGTCAGGTTTATGCATTGGGTTTTGCATCTCGTTTTGTATCTACTTTTGCATCTACTTACATTATATCCATTTTTTGCATCCAATTTTGTTTTGCCTGTTGCATCAATGTTTGCTTCCACTTTTACATCCATTTTTGCATCTTATTTTGCATATTTTTTTTCTATTGTTACATCCACTTTTGTTGCACCATATCTTGCGCCTACCATTGCAACCACATTTGCTTCCACGTTTGCATCCCCTATTGCATCCACTTTTGTTTCATCCATTTTTGCATATACTTTTGTTTCCGTTGTTGCATCCACATTTGTTTCACCACAATTTGTGCCAAGTTTTACACCTACCATTGGACCCATGTTTGCTTCCACTTTTGCCTTCATGTTTGCATTGACAACTGCATCTACTTTTGCATCCACCTTTGTGTCAGGTTTTTCATGTTGTTGTGCATCTACTTATGTTGTATCCACTTTTCATCCAATTTTACTTCTATTGTTGCCCCCATTTCTATGTTCGCTTTTGCATCCCTTTTCCAACACTCATCATATTTTCTGCATTGATGATATTCCTTATGGCATTGACAATTATGAACAATTGATGACAATGTCAATAATATTGACAATGATGAAAATGAAGATGATGGCGATGACATGAATTGTGATTATGATGATAAAGACTATAGTGGTTACAATGACAATGATGATGATGGCAATGATTATGATGATGAAAATGCTAATGACGTTGGCGAATCTTCCCAATTTTAGATGTTGTCATTGTCATAATCATAAGCATTATCTTTGGTGTCATGATCATTATTTTCATCTAGGTCATCATCAAAAACAATAATGGCATGAATGATGATGATGCATGATTACAACAATGTCGATAGAAATTACATTAATGATGATGATGGGGATGATAAAAATGACAATGACGATGATAATGGTGGTGATGATCATCATCATCGATCATCTGTCAAAAATAGAGTTGTTATTTCTCTTACGTATATCAATGTGTCCTAAACAACCCTTTTCTAGCACTGATCACATTTTTTGGGTTGATGATATTTCTTACAACATCTACAATTATGAACAATTGCAAACAATGTCCATAATGATGATGATGATGGCATGAATGGTGATTATGATGATAATGTAATGATGGAAATAACAATGACAAGGATGCTGGTGATGATGATGACAATGATTATGATAATGAGAATGACCTTACAATCTTATGGATTCGTGAACAATTACTAGTTTCAATACCATCTTCTGGATATGTATTACTATCATACTTTTTAAATTTTTTGTCTCTCTTGAGGTATCTTACTATAATGGTGTTGTCAACACTAGAAAGATATCTTGTTGTAATGGTGGTTCTAATGTTAGCACTAGCAAAGTTTTTGTTAAATTTTGGTTAAAAAAAACCGATTTATGCAATTATTTTGACAATCTATGTAAAAAAGTAAATAACATCCAATTATTTTGACTGTAGTCCCATTGATTATCATGAATTCACTAGTCTGAAAACCATCGTCTACATACATATTATTATTAAACTTTTTGCATTATATCCCTCTTATATCTTGTGGTAATTGCAATATTAGCACTAGAAAAATATCTTGTTGTAATGGTGATGTTAGTATTAGCACTAAAAAAATCACTAAATTTTGGTAAAAAAAAGTTTATCATTTATTTATTTTTAATTTGGGAAATTTTTGTTTTTATATTTTTTGTTTTTAATTCTATTTTTATGAAGTAATATTTTTTTTGGTTGAATTTTGGTAGTAACTAGTTTTTGGTCTAATCATATGTATTAACCATGTTCTTTATGCTACAAGTATAATTGTTGGGACAAAATTGCTCTTTCAAATAAGTTGCAAAAAGCATATAAATGGAAGAATAGCGATGACAACTATTTTCATTGTCCAACTGTTCAGTATATCATGTATGAATATATTCAACATTTTTATAAACAATGGATTAGAGGTGAGTCTGTAATTGTACATAATGTTTGGATGATACATAAAAACAAAGTTTGTTTCATTGATGTGGTTAGATCTACTTTGGATACGAAACCCTAGGTTTGGAAGTATCCAAATAATGAATTTGGTTTACCTTTGATAACAAATGAAATTTTATTTCTTTTTCCTCGTAAAACCAAGGAAGATATGGCAATAATTCTTGTTAGAAAACTACTTCTTGTTGAAGGTTTATAATTGGTTGCAAAAGTTCAACAACTGGGTATAGAAGTTTTTAGTTGCTATTAAGGAAACAATGTGATTATAGGTTTTAGCAGACATAGATCATTCTTGGTATTTGATTCACTTTGACGATGGCCTCTTCTGACTAATATATGAGATTGTGAATTTGTTGATATTTTTTAGATTACCAAGTAGATATAGTTGTTTATAGGAATTTTGTAAAACCTGAAGTATTGACAAATGGTTTTTCACTGTTAAGCAAATTTAAGTCAAATTGGGTTGCAAAACTTAAGGAGAAAGCAAAAACAATTGTTAGTAGTTGTGAATTGATATAGTCATTAAATAATTCCCAACCATTTCCTTTGTGCTACAAGTCTAATTTTCAAGACAAAATTAATAATTTTGTTCAGTTACAAAGAGCATATAAGTAGAATAATATCAACCGTACTGGAAACTATTTGTAGTGTCCATTAACTATTCAGTATATCATGCGTGAAAATATTTAACATTTTAAAAAACAATGAAAATGACAAGTGAACTTGTAAATATACCGAATGCTTGGATGATACATCCAAGACAAAGTTGCATTCATCAATGTGTTCAAGATCTACCTTGGAATAGAAACCATATGTTTTGGAAGTGTGCAAAAAAATAATTTGATCTACCTTTAAAGATAGTCTAGTATGGTAACCTTTTATGACCAATGATTTTTTTTTTCTCATCATCATCATATACATATATATATTAGAAACCAAGGAAGATATGATGATAATCGTCATCAAAAATGACCTATGATAGTGGTGGCGATGGTGAATATGATGACGATGACAATGGCAATGAGGATGATGATTAAATGATGATAACGATGACAACAATACAATGATAGGGACCCTATGCCATTAGGGATTCCCTATATGGGGAAAATATTACCTGCATGTGGGAAAGTTATTATTGATCACAAAAATGAATAAACTCGGTAGAAAATTTGAATCACCTTCATTACCCATCCAAATATCCTTAATAATTCGAATTTTTATTGTTGTGTAGTTTAATATATTTGTGTTAATTAATTCCATAAATTCAACTTAACAAGTTATATTTGTGTGTTAAGCTATATTTGTCTATATTCACAATATAATATGAAGAACAAATGGATACCTACTTCATATGGATTAAAAAATGCTTCTACTACTTAATGTGAATTACAAGTGTAATCTTAGTTGGATCTCCAATATATCTTAAGCCATATTTTCATTTTATTTCTAGTACTATTAAATGTTATACCTCATTTTATTGTTAGCATTGTAATAAAAATATGCATTTTGCTACAGAATTAGTACTAACATCTAATATTGTTTTTTTCTAGAACGCTATAGGTAATGACCACGAAGATGATGATATAGACTATGTTTAGGTTACATCATATATTAGAGATCATGATGATGAGGATGGTGATGGCATTGGTGATGATTATGTGGATGACATTATCAAGATGGTCAGGATGATGATCATGGAAATGATCATGAGGATGAGTTTGGCTATGATTTTCGTGGTGCTAGCTAGCCATGCGTTATTTTTTATATTTAGTTGGATGTCTTAATATGGTAATCATACATTTGAATTTTAATTTATTTGAATAATGATGATGATACTATCTTGTTACTTTGTGAATATGTCGAAAATTTTTTACAATTTTTTTATGAAGAATTATTGTGTATGATGAGATTCCTATTTTTTTATGGATGTTGTGAATTTATCTTATCATAATGATATCTATGAAAAATTTCTATTTGGTAATCTTACATTGACTTTTAGTTGATTGATTAAATATGATGATGATATTATCATTTTTCTCTTGTCCTTTTATGTATATATTGAAAATTATCAACATTATTTTGATGAAGAATTATTATGTATGATGATATTACTATCTTTTGATAGATGTTGTAAATTTACCTTAGAATAATGGTGTTCATGAAATATTTTGATATGATAATCACAAATTTGAATCTTAGTTGATTTGATTAAGGATGATGAGGATAGTATTAGTATTATCTTGTTACTTTATATATGTTTTGAAACCTATCAATGTTTTTTTATGGAGAATGATTATGTATGATGACATCACTACTTTTGGATGTAATGTTGTGAATTTACCTTGGAATAATGATATCTGCAATAGATGTTGATTTAGTAGTAATATATGTATATTGAAAATTGTCAATGATTTTTTCATGGAGAATTGTTATATATGAGGATACTGATATATTTTTTATGAATGTTGTCAATTACCCTTAAATTTGTTTACAAATACTAAATTATGAATTTGAATTGTGATATATTCTTAAATGTGTTATACATGAAAATACCTCCTCATTATTTTGGAGGAGAATACTATGTTGTTAGTTGAAATACCCCTTTCTCCTAAACTATATAAGCCTACAAGTTACATACCATGAGGACCACGGGATCCTAGTCTATAACAAGTTGTCCCCTTCATCTAACTTTTGTTACCAAAATAATAACCACCTAAGAAAAAATTAAGAAACTAATAAAATTATGCCATGTAGACAATTTTTTAATATATCATTTTATATTCTTTTACCAAAACTACCCAAAAGATTGTCACATTTATCAAAATAACTGTATATGTATTTTATATTTAAATTAATATATTAGCACAAGAATTAATAAAATATAAATTAAAAAAGCAAATTTAAAAGTTAAAGGAAATTTAAATTTAAATTTAATTTACCAAAATAAACGTCACTTTTATAAAAAATAACCATCTACATGTATTTTATATTGAAATTAATTTAGTAACACAAGATTTAAGAAAATTTAAATTTAAAAGGAAAATTTAAAATATAAATTTAAGTTACTCAAATAAATGCACTTTTATCAAAAGAACCATATATTTATAATTTATATTTAAATTAATTTATCAATACATAAGATTTAAATTAAGAAAGTAAATTTAAAATTTAAATTAAATTTAGGATTTAGGATTTTATATTTAAATTTATTTATTTAACATGCCATGATTTACCCTTCATTAAAAATATTCTAGATATTCTAACTTTTATAGATTAAGATATTAAATTTATTTTTAATATTTAATATAGTTTTGGGTCACTTGGGCAGCATTCATAGTTAAATTAGGTAAGTTATATTATTAAAAAAATCCAGTGCCTAGTCACAACTATATGTCTTTTAAATTTTAAAGGATTTTGATTGGCTTACACATTATGACATGGAAATTCAATGTTAACATTTTAAAATGAAAATTCCTCTAATGTGATGAAAAAAGTTTGAGTTAACTACACTCTCTTGTTCACTTGCGGAAACTAATATGGTGGAATGTGATCTCTTTATCCTCATATTTAGATTTTTCCTAAAAAATAAAAGCATACAAAAGTGGGAAAGAGCCATAAAACATGGGGAAGCTTTTTCCTAAGCACAAAAGCATCTAAAAAGTGGAAAATGCCATTTTTATATGAGGAAACATTATTCACCCAAAAGCTTTTGCCAAGATTGAACTAATGAGGAATTTGGGAAAGCTTCATAGCCTTCACATTCCTATGTATTGGAGGCTTGGCCATTGAGGAAATAATGGGAATTCATGTATTGTCATGCTGCTGAGATCTATCTTGAGATGGAGAGTTTTGGAGCTAGGAGTTGGGGGAAGGTGTTGTTGCAACTGTATCTGATGGTTGTAACTTTCCTCCAACTCCTTTATTAATATATATTAGTCGTTCTTCCTTCCATATGCTACTATTCATTCTGTATTTATCCTATTTAACTAATGAATGTATGGCATTTTGGTTTATATTTCTTTATTCAGTAATATTTATATGTTTACGATAGTTTCAATTATCAAGATATTATGTTGTGAAGTTTTCTTTGTTCTCTCTCTTGTGTGTAGGACCATGATTTGGAGCTATCCAGGAGCGCTTCCCAGCAACACTAAAAACTCCAATAAGACCTGCATGCGAGGACTGACATGAATTCATTCTTCTTTTCTTAATCTATACTCTACACCTTGATCTACTAAGAATCTTGAGCCCTAGAACAACCTTTCTCTTAATCAGTCTATATTAGGTTTATGTGATAAACTGAGAGGGTTTTATGTTCATCTAACTGTGCATTAAATCCTATAGCAAAATGATATTTAGAAACTGTAATATATTTCACTATGTAATAAAATTAGTAAAATGGAAGTAAAAGTAAAACTCTAAACAAGAAGCCAAAAGTGGATGTAACCATCGATGCAAATTTGAGAGTAGAATTGGATGTTAAACTAGCCATCAAAAAAAGATGCAAACAATGAGACAAAAAGGGTTTTAAAGTAGAATTAAAAAAGGGTGTAAAACTAGACACAAAGAAGGGAACAAAATAGGGCATACAGAAAGATACCAAATTGGGTGCAAACAAGGATGTAAAAATGGACACTAAAATGAGGATCAAATAATGGTGTAAAATTAGGATGAAAATTTGGGTGAAAAAAGGATGTAAGAAAAGACACAAAACAAGAAGCAAAATGGGACTAAAAAAGGGTGGAACTAAGGATGCCCAAAATGATGCATAACTAGATGAAAATTTAGACCAACATCTAGGTGCAAAATAAGATGCAAACGTGCACGCAAAATGTGGCAGAAAAAAGGATGCAAATTTGGATGCCAAAAAGGATGCAAAATTAGATACCAAAAAGGATGGAAAATTGGACATAAAAAATGGTGAAAATTGGACATAAAAGTAGAAAAAATGGTGCGAAAATGGGCATAAAATGGCTCAAATTCGGATGCAACATTGGATGAAAAATGAGGTGCAACAAATGATTCAAAATTTGGTGCAAAAACAAATGCAAACGTAGACGAAGAAAATAGCTCAAAATTGAACGTAACATTAGGCACAAAATGGGATTGAAAGGTGGATGCAACACATGGTCTAACATAGGGTGAAAATTTAGATGATCAAAAGGATGCAAAATTGGATGTAAGAAATGTTGTTAAAAATGATGTTAAATTGGATGCAACGAATGATGCAACATCAGGTGCAAAATAGGATGCAAAAAAGGGAGACAAATGAAATGAAAATGCATATGGAAAAAATGGTCCAAAAATGGATGAAAAAATTGGCACTAAATCAGATCCAACATATGGTGCAAAATTAGATGCAAAAAATGGTGTAAAAAAAGGCAGAAAAATTGATACAAAAATAGATGTAAAAATAAGTACAAAATTAGAAGCAAAAAATGGCGTAAGAGTAGAGGCAAAAACTGGCACAAAAACGATGCAAAAAAGGGCACTAAATCAGATGCAAAAGATGGTGTAAAAATCGATGCAAATTACGACACAAAAATAGAAGTAAAGAATGGCACAAAACAGGAAGCAAAAAATGATGCAAAAATAGATGCAGAAAATGGCACAAAACTAGAAGCAAAACCTGTTGTAAAACCAAATGCAAATCTTGGTGCAAAATATGATGCAAAATTTGGCATAAAAAAAGATGCAAAATTTGGTGCAAAAAAGGATGCTTTAAAAATTGTACAATAGAGCCAGATTTAGCGCCAGGTTGATCATCCCAATGGAGAGAAAAATACACTAAAATCTGGTGCTAAATCTGGCGCAAATTGCTTGTTTTGTTGTAGTGTAGGCTGGGAGAGGAGGAATTATAGGCTGGGAGAGGGAGTTAGAACTCCTCCAAGGATAGGATTAGACCCACATATTAAGGAGGTAGCTCATAGGGATGAGACTAAGAGGTTAAATTAAGAGGATTCGACCTCTTCTATGCGAAACCACCTCTAGTTTGCCGCTCTGGAAGCTTCTAGATTACGAAGCTTCTCATCCTCTTTGGGAAAAATTGCTTTTTGAGACCATCATGGGTATGAAAGAGAACAAATCGATGCCATCATTGGCTTAACATGGTGCAACAGGCAATCATCGTAGTTTTGAGCTTCATAAGGGCGATGACCCTCATTTTAGGGTTTTAAGAGCTGTTTCTTTAGGGAAAGCTCCGAAGATTTTCCAAGCAATGTTAAAGGATGGATTTGAACTATATACATGGATTAGTATACTGTATAATGATCATGTTTCAAGCACTTCAGGGTATGTCACAGGGAAGTGCAGGAGGCATGACAAAATATTGTGTAACAAGGCCATGTATCCTTCATTGTTTTCTGGTTGAGGCAAAGAAGTTTTGGTTTGATGTTTGGTATAGGTTTGGCATATGTTTTTCTGATGTCTTTTTATATGTATATATATGGATTTAAATACCTCCGTGAGCTAAGTTTTAAAGCTCCAATAAGCGATATGGTTTTTATCTTGTCATGTTTTCACGATCTTTTTTATTTTGTGTAGGTATTTCATTGTAAATGCTGCAATGAGCTAAGTTATAAAGATCCATGGGAAGTATGTTTTCTTTTCAGCAGTTTTGCTGAGGTCTTGATGTGGTTTAACACCAAGGATGGTGTTCGCCAAGGGGGAGGTTTTCGTAACTACCTTGGTGAAAAGTTCATGTAATAAAAGTTAATAAAGGAAAAAATAAGACCATGGGTGAGGGACACATATTCCAAATTGAATGTTAGGCAATGATATCCTAGTGGGAATCATTGGATGCATTTATGGCTAAGGAAATTGGCAAAGGCTAAGGCAAAGGCATCGAAAAGAAAAAAGGCATTTTTTGCACATTTAATTATAAAAGTAAAGAAAATTAGGAGAAAAGTAATGTGAAAGGTCACAGGTTTCATGTGAGGAGGAAAATGAAGGAAAATAATGGAAAATGAAGAAAATAAAAGCCTCATTAATAAAAAGGCTTATGAGGATTAGTTGGTAACCTTTTTTTAGTTTAGTTTTTTAGCTCTCTCATTATTCTCTCTCTCTCTCATTCTTGGTCACTTAGAGTTTTCATGGAGCACTCTAGCTTTGGATCAAGGAAGGAAAAGTAAGCAAAGGGAAAGGAAGGAAAGCAAAGATCAAGCAAGGAAGAGTAGGATTAAGCAGCTTCAATAGGAATACTTGCAAGTAACATATTGCATGTGTGATTTCCTAGCTGGTTTTGACATGCATGGATTTACATGTTGGTGTATGGTTCTCTTTCTATCAATGGCATGATTTTCTCGAGGTATGACAATGGTTTTCAGCCTAGCCTTGCCTTTTCCAAATGCTATGGTATGTTGGGATGTTTATCTTGGTTTTGAGCTTTGGATTTGTTGGATGGATTTCGGAATTCGGGGCAGAGGTGGTCTCAAGGTTCATTCCCAAAGGTCTAGGAATCACTTGACTGGTTTTGGCAGGATACATGGTAAAACCTAAGGGAGGAGTTTTAGTTAAGGGCCCAATGATCCAAGTTTGGATTACGATAAATCCTGAGAGACTGGTCTTGGTTTAGGGCCTAGTGATCGAGTATTCGATTGCGGTAAATCCTGCGAGACAAGGAGAGAGACAATTCCTCAAGGATAGTGATGGATTCTAGATGGCATTCCAAGTTCAGTTCGGTTTTGTGATCAAAGCACCAGTTTTGGTGAGATCGCGGTTTGGTGAGGGTGGAGGTGGTTTAACCTCTGGATTCCCTTGGTTGTTTTTGGATTGGTTTATCCATGAGATGCCACATTCATGATTGGAATATGGCACAAGGGTGACTGGAAGAAAGAAATATTTGGTTCAGCCGTGTCTATGGTTAGGTGGTACATGGAAGTCCCAAACCTTATCGGATTTTCCTATGATTAATGAAAGCTAAGTTCTCTTGCTTTTTTACTTGTTTATATGTGGATTTAATGGCTGATATATCTTCGTTATTTCCATGGTTTTATGTTGGTTATAAGCATGGTTAATTGACTGGTTCATGTCATGGTTATTTCATTTATTTACATGTAATTGTTAAAATAATGGATGAAATACCTAATTGATGTCATAACAGTTCAAGGGAGAAGGTGGTGATCCTTCTTATCATGTTTCAAAAGAGTTTTCAGTCATTCATGCTCTGTCTTGTATCCTAGACCTGTAGGTTGCATTGATGCCAAGTATTTGAAAAAATGTCAGTCCTGGTTGGGGATGGTCAGGACTAGTCTTGAAGTTGATTTTTGGTTTATCAGTCTTGTCATCAGGTGTGTGATGGATTCTGAAAGTTACATCAAGTTTTGGGCAGTGGTCAAATTTTTGGGCTAGAAAAGTACCTTAAATTTCACGGACGCTAGCACAAGTATGTTGGGAAAGGTTCCTGGATGCAGGCATGTGAGAGCATCCAGAGGTCCCTAAACACAGGCATGCCCATAGCATGAGAGCATCCAGAGGTCAAGAGGTATAAGACGTTAGTGGGACACAAGGGAAGGATGCCTGAGTGGCTAGGATGTCTCCCGGGGGTGTTGTTGTTGATGTAGAAAGTATGGTTGATTTGTTTCCATCAAATCCATTTCCTTAAGGTCACAAAGGAGGTTGAATCATATCATAGTATCCTCTCATCGCATGTTTAACCCGGTTGGCTGGTTACTTGGGTAGATGTGGTAGGAGGGTGTTTACAACTGTACTATCAGATCACCCCTTTTGTACATCACTTCCCCAAGTTTGTGTCTTGGTTAACTGCAACTTATATAGAGGAGAAGAATTTTTTTGTTTCCCCTACCGGAGCCAAAATCCTAGAGGTGACCCCAAAGCTAATAAAAAAGGCTCTAGTTTACCCAAGCTCCCCTAAAACACAGTAGCTCACAGAAACCACCCTAGTTTATAAATATACTACCCTCCTAGTAGTTGAACAAAAATATTTTCTACAGATAGTCTTAACCCCTCGCTTACAGTCCTTGACCATTACTGATAGTTTCCCAATAACTATCTTTTCTGAGTTTGTACAACCTATCTTGTCTATGATTTCTCACCTGTTTAGAGATGGCAATGCCAATATGGCAAACAAATCATACCTAGGGCTTTTTAGGGAGATGATGTAGCCATGTCATCTATTTGACATACCTTCTTACTTGGTTGAGTCCATAAAATTCCAATTATGCCATTTTTCCACCACTTCATACTTTAGGTATTATTCTCTGTTGTTCTATCTGTTTGTGTACACCCATGTGGAGGAGTTTGAATGCCTGGGCTTCAGTATGGTGGCCCCATACAATCATAGGAAGTCTATTTTTGACCAGCACACTGTTGTTAGGAGGAAACCAGAGAATGATGCCTATTCACAATTCATTTCCTCCTACATGGCCATTGCCTATAAAATTATTCATAATGTGTCCCCTCCAAGAATTCTCCCTCAACAGAAATAAATCCTTCAACTGAGCAAGGACACTAGGGTGGGAGACTGGTACCTATTTGAGGATTACACAAAGATTCGGGTCTATGGGTGTGAGCTTCCTCCATACCACTTTCCTATATTCATACCTATGAGGATATTCACCCTTAATTTCATTAGACAAAGTCTTAATGTGGACCAGGTCCACTTTGTCCCTGCCAAGAAGGGATATATGTTCAAGTTGGGAAAACCTATAGGGCCTTTTATTGTTAACTCCAGACAGGCCTTCTTGGCAGCTGAGGAATTACTAAAGAAAATGAATTTTGACTTGGGAGATGTTTGGCATTATGATCCTCATGGGGTCATTGCAAAGAAAAGAGAAAGCATAAAATATTTAACTTATGAGAATGAAGATAGGCCTGAGCTTGAATGGAAATCTAACTTTGATTCATGGCCTATTAACACAAAGATGGAGGTCGAGACTCTGACAACAAAGGACAAGGCACAGAAAAGGACCGTTGATGAGACAAGAGATGTAGAAATGGAAGATGTACAAACCAACAAAAATCCCAGGACTCAAGATATAGAAGAAGAAGAAGAAATCAAGACTAGGTTGGTAGAGATAAAACTAGACCAACTAGTCTTCTAGGTGACTTTGGAAGACCTGCTACAACCTCTTGCCTCATCATATTCAAAGGTATCCATTCCAAGTTCAACAGGAAGTAAAACCAAAACTGAACCTAGCTAGCCTACTGGAAAGGCCATTGAAGAAAGGAACAAGAAAATAAGGGATGATATGCCACATCAAATGAATTCCCATTCAGTGACATACTAGACCAAACTTCTGGCTACTATGAATTTGGAGAGAAATCAAATGAAATTCTCGTTGCATCACCCACTAGCATAACACTATCATCAGAGTCCCAATTCAAGGCCTTGGATGTCTCCTTAGACTTGGAAAGTGTCCCTCTGCCTGATAACATCAAATTCCACATGAAAATTGGATATATGCTTTATAGTGAGCTTAACAAAAATGAAATGACCATAAGTAAAGTGGAGAAGATGTTGGAGAAGGCCACAACAAGATTAAATCAAGAAAGAGATAACTCCAGAGATCTTCACATGCAGAATGAAAACTTCAAAGAGATGATTGTGAAATATGGGTGAATCTAGATGATAAGAATGCATGTGAGGCCCTTCTTCAAAGATTTAAATCAGAGGTTCATGAGTTGAGACACAAACTGATGATCCCAGCCAACAAGCACGTGCTCCTAGAAAACTAGATGATAGACAAAAACAATGAGGTGTTGGCTCTTAAGCATTAGCTGGTTGAACTTCAGCTGAGAATACACACTCACATATGTGTTGTGTTGGTGCTAGATAACCATGAAAATACCACAGAACAACTCAAAAATACCCTCACTGAGCTCCATCTCTCAGAAGGAGAGATTAAGAAGGTGCATAAGAATTTAGACACAACCCAACGAGCCTTGTCATAAAAAGAAAAGCAGCTTGAGACAACCAGGACTAATGTAGATCTTATCAGCGAGAATGTGCAAAAATCCAACTAGGAGATTGTTGAGCTCAAAGGCGTTCTGAAAGGAAATGTCTCTTGTGCAAGTTAAGCAACTATTCAGAGATGATATTATAGCAGAGATGAAAAACAATTGGGAGTACATAACTCTGATGGATGAACAAAAGATTGTGATCAAGGACTACGAGTTCTTCATCCTAGCTGCCAAGGAAGATGGTGAAAAGAACTCCCAGATTTCCAATAATTTCATTCATCTTATAAATGATAGGCCACTTAGTGAATTGAGGCCCATAGATGTGGTGAATAGAGTATTTTCTACCATGGGGATCTCCAAAGTAGTCTAGAAGGAAGCGATAATATAAAAAGGTGAAGAATGCCTAAACATAGTGCCAAAGGATGCGACTACCTTCAACTTTGAGTTTGATGAGAGAGTCAGAGCAAGATTTCCTAGCTGCTAGGATCTTGTGGGAATGCTGGTCCCATGGGCACAATACAGTAAGATGTTAGTGGAGGCCAAGAGAAAGGTGGATTCCTCCCATTAGAAGACTGCAACCCTTAAGGTAAAAAAGTGGTTAATTATATTAGAAAGGAATTTAAACTATTAGGATCGGTGAATACCATGTTCTTCCTTAGGTTGAACTATACAAGGCTCACAAATATCAATATTTCATATCAGTGATTCTTTCATGCTCCTTTACCAGCTCCAACACTATGTCAAAGGTGTGAACATTTCGTCCATACTCCTGTGCTCCAGATCATCGACCCAGTGACGCTTCCTCCTTAACCTTTCCATCATAGTTAAAAGATACTGTTGATTGTGTTGAATCACGAAACTTCAATATTTTCTATTTCATGTAAATATTCTATTTTCAAAGAATCAATACTAGTTAGTTAGGATCCAGCTAGTACAACTATGCCACTAGAGAACGCTGATATTTTGTTATGATGATTCACTACCAAATCAAGAAAGAAGATTTTGTAATGGGTTCCCCCTTTTAGGCCCTATAAAAATATTTATTATACAAAACCAAGGGTTCAGAATTTTGGTTTTCCAAGAGAGAAGCTCTACAACTTGTCAATGAAATGTATGCTCTGTGGAAGATTAATGAAACTCTTTGGAAATTCTGGCTCATATGAATGTGTAGTATGTATTATTTCTTGTGTGTGTTCCATATGTTCTCACTCCTCTTCTCAGATTACATGTAATAGCAATTGTTGGATATGTTTTTCATGGATTTATGGGTTCATCTTGATCAAATGATGGTTAAAGATGCATATAACTGATATGAATGGTTATCCTTAAAAATGTGCTCCATGTATCTTAGCACATCATTTAAATGTTTTTCTCATTCACTTCATGTTGAACTTCGATGCACTGGATTCTTAGTTTAAGCCATGTGCATTGGTTTTGTTTCCTCCTCAATTGTTCTATCAGATACTACAACTGACTAATAAAATTGCATGTTCATGTAATCTTGGCTTCTAGAGTCAGATATTAATGCTTTTGTGCGTAATATTTTGTATTCAGATTTGCATCTCTCCTCTTAAGGAAGGTTCTAAATCAATTCCGTCTCAAAGGATGCTAAATATTGAGTGTAATAGAAAATCTCAGCAGATCCTTAAAAAACTCATCAAGATGTCGTAGGCACTAGTCTCTCTTCAACACAGGGGTTGTCTCTAGGAGCTACAACACATATGATCGAGAATTGTCACTCTGTGTAACAAATAATATATGTAAGATCTAATGTAATAATGTTTATAATGGAGATGTTTATTATTGTAATATATTGATAATAATAATAAATATTATTGATTATTATACCAATAATAATACATAAAGAAATAACATGTTAAGGAAACAATAGTATGTTAACTTTACATTATAAAGAGCACAATTTCTTCTAATTAAATTAGGAGCTTTGTGTGTTACATTTTATATTTTGCATTATACTTTTACATTTATATATGTTTTAATGTAAATATTAATATATATATATATATATATATATATATATATAAGCATTAATTGAATGAATTCTCTGCATGTTCATGTCTATCATATTTTGTTTTCCACAAACTAAAATTTATGTATAATGGTTTTGGTATTCGCTATAACATTAAAGATTTTTTTTACCTATAGTTGGCCTATGTAAATTTGTTTTTCATTAAACAGATGAGGAATAGACCAAATATATGAACATGAAAATGAGAATGAAGTTGAGTGAGGATTAATCGTACTGCACTAGAAAAATCCTTCACATCTCTAATTATAAAAATTATTGTAACTCATAAAAAAGAAAAGAAGATAATCCTACGCTCGTAATATAGATAATATTGGCACGCTACATTCTAGGATAAAAGTATTGCTAGGCTCGTAGTATAGATAGTATTGACCGATGCATTCCTAGGGTAAAAGTACGCATCATTTCATAAAAATATATTACTATATGTACATATAACTGTAGAAATTTCTATCACTCAAGGTGGAATCTGAATAGCGAGGTTGATAATATAAGAGTCAGCTATTAAAAATTGCAATACTAATTAACATATGGTATATGTGCCATGGACGAAAATAGAAAATCATGACCTGATCAAATTCCCTTGCAACTAACAAAGAATTCACAATTTTGAAAAATAAAATTGATGATGAAACATAGATGGAAAACAATAAAATATAATCTCATAAAATTCTACCATGAACTAAGAAATTTTTCATAGTTTCCTTGGCCCTTTCACCCACGACTTCCAGAATGCCTTTATCACCCTTTTCAACCATCACAACAAAATATTTGCATTCTCTTCCCTAGGCTTCTCCTTCACATACATGGACTCCATCATTTTCTCAAGGTCGTCCTCCCAAGATGGCATTTCATTCCCCATGCTCTTCCTTGACATACACAGACTCCATTATTTTCTCAAGGTCCTCTTCCCAGGAATTTTTGGCTTGTTTGTGTGTGTCGATCATTTTCAGCTAAACATTCCTCTCGCCAATTTTTTTTACCATTTTATTGACTATTTTCTTTGTGTGCTCCTAGGCTTGTTCTAGGGTTTGATTCCGCCAAGCTTCTCCTTGGTTCGCTAGGCTGTTTTGGAAAAACAAAAATAATTGGAATTTTATGTCTTTAAATAGGTTACATTAAAGAAAAATATCCTAGGAAAATCCATTGGTTTTGAAAACCTGGAAGAAAAAAACCATTGGCAATTTGACCAAGTCAAAATGTTTAGATAACATAACATAAGAATAAATGACATTACAACATCTCTTCCATACTAGCCTGGAGAGTGCCTCTAAAAGCACTAAAATTTACATAAACTAATATTCTTAATGGAAGCATATACTCTCCCCAAAAAAATCTTAAATTCAATCCCAAAAACCAATGTTCTTGATGGATACATATACTCTCAATTAAAAAATCCTAAATTCAATCTCTTTTTTGCTGTTGTTTAAACTAATTCTTTGTTTTATAAAATAATCACGATCACATTGCTATAGAAATTACCCATCATAATACTTTTCTATTTCTCATATAGACTCCCATGGATTTCAAATACCAACACTTCCTTATAGACTCCATGGCCCCAAATTTCAAAATTACAACTAAATTTGGATAATAGAATAGAATACTAAAGCCCATTTTCTTGAGTTTTCAAAAGATAAACAAAACATACATAACAAAAAAAGATAAAATAACTTACAAACAAAATGATGTAGCTAGAGTTCTAACACTTGATCCTAAAGGTTCAACATTATCAAATTTACAATACAAGTGTCCCTCCACATGGGAAATCCTTGCATCCACTTTAGCTAAGGTGAACTATTGGTTCCTCAACATTCTCTTAACGTATTCCAAGGTGGCAAAGACATTGTACCTCTCGGCCTACTGGTCATTTAGAATGAAACTCAACAGAGTTTTCATCTACCAATGTAAAGCCACCAAGTTCAAATATTTTTTCTTCCTTCCCTAGTGTGTCCAAGGTCTAGAATCTGGCTATACACTTCGTCCATAATTTCAAAATATAAGTGGGATTGCTTCTCCACCCCATCTTGAGTTTCCAACTTATGCATTTCCCTTATTATCTCTAGTGGCACTGCATTAAAATACATGGTAGAAAAATCTTAAGCGAATATTCCTTCCCTCTATTATTCTTGTGGACTACTACATCAACCACTCTCTAACAATTGATGCACTGCTTAGGCTACATGGCAATAGTAGAGGGGACATGCCTGTGGTAATTATTGAATCTTCGTATACCTACAAAGAAACACTAAAGAACACCAAATGCAATCCCCCAAGACTTAAACACCAACCCATAACATCATCACAAAAAATCATAACATATACCACATAACAGAAGGGATTCCCCAATAATATCTGCCTGGAAGCACAAACCTATGCCACATAAACCCCATGCCCTACCACCATTAACCATAAACAAAAACATGGGGTGCTTAATGGCCACAACTTACAAAGAAACCTCTAAGGTAGAAGGATTCAACAAGAGAGAAAAAACACATATGTTTGAACTCCCAACATTCCAAACAAGAGCACTGGATACTCAAAGAAAACCCCAGACGTTCCAATTCTAGTGGAGTTAAAACCAAACACCAACCAAATTCCTACAAATCCACTTGAAACTAGACTCTTAGATTGCTCACAGATGCCCCACTTCACAAATAAATCTCTAAAATACACATACTTGAGCTCAAAGCCAAAATACAAGCATAAAATCAAGAAAATGAGGAAGATTCCCTCACAATTTCAATGGGAAACAAGGATTGGGTGCTCCTCAAACCATCGAACACCAGGAGCAAGTTCATAAGAAAAACTTCATGGGCCTATATTTTCCACCCCACAACACCTCAAGCATAGGAAACAGGCAAACTAGAACCTCATCGTCACACTATCCCACTCAAGATCGCACACATTGAAACAAAATTCACAGAACAAGTTAACCACTAGCAGTAGGGAGGTTGAGGTCTCAACCGCACCTCTACCCTTCCCCTCACTACCTATACCAGAGGCTCCTTAATAGGGGTATATTTAATACTAATGGAACGCATCTACTGGCTTGCATGCTCATGCAAACTAGGGGCAGGCCTTTCCCCCTCAACATTAATGACCATCACGTCCAAGGGTGGCAAGCTGCACCCCTAAGGAACCCTTATTAAAACTATTTACACCCCCATCGGGAAAGTCCTTATCACCATCTAGAAAATATTGGAATTATTCCACCCAACTTGCCTAAATTGTAATGCCCAACTCATATTAATATCTAAATCTCTACTTTGGCATCCCAAGTAAGCCATCAAATTTGCTACCTTATTCCCTGTTCTTCTTAATTTTTGAACTATAACATAATCCAACTACAAACTCAATTCATTGATCCTCATGATCAAATTTTCAACCTCCACATTATCGCCAGTTTGTGGGAGGGAGCCCCATAGATTAGTTTTTGAATGCAGTTGGTCACTAACTTAGAGTATCCTTCAATTTGAAGTTTTAGACTCCTTTAGAGAAAACAATTTGCATACCACTTTCTAGGGCCTGGAACTCTACCACATTTTTACTTGTAGTTCTGCAACTTTGTGAAAATATCCTCATGGTACATGAGTTCCAATTCCTTAAAACACCTCCAAAACCTACTATTCTAGGATTTCCCTTTGATGCCCCATCAAAATTTAATTCGACAAATCCTTCGGGGGGGATAAATGACTAGGGGCCTAGGAACCTACCACCAACATTCTGGGTTTCCTCGGAGGGATAATTTCCTCAGATAGGTTCAACTGTCCCATTATCTCTTTCTCTTGGCTGTCAATTTTCCAATCCTCCTCAGATCAATCTCGTACTTATCTTATTTCCATAATGTTTTGGTACATAAATTCCCAAAGCTCCTCTAGTTTCCCCCTTTTGTTCCTAACTATCCCACCATTTCATTCTTTCCATAAGGATCACAAAGAAAATTCTAGAACTAGAACACAAGCTCTATTGATCATGAGATTTGAGATTATATTTTGATTCCATTGTCCAAGTGTTTCCCAAACATCCTCTAGGTTATGATTACTCTACCCAAAGACTAAAGGAATGCAAGACCAAATTGCTTCAACAAATAGACATGAGTTCAAGAGATGCTCCATGGGGTCCTCTTGCCTTCCACATAGGAAACGATAGGAGGACAATCAGAAGCATTTCTTTCTAATATGATCTAATGTTAATAGTTTTTTTCTTCCCACAAGCCATAAGAAATGCATCACTTTGGGCCATAAATTATAGGTCCAAATATTTTACCAAATTGGGTCTCTCCTAATTTTTTTTTGACCTACAAGAAGTGAAAATTCAACCTTTAGGGAAAACATACCTTTATCCTGTAGTCCCCAACTTAGTCTATCTAAGTCCTATATTGTCTAAATCTTCCTCTATTTTAGCTCTTCCTTCATGGTGTCCCAAGGCATATCTTGTTGGGCCATCAACTAATCTTCTCTTGACTTCCAGACCCTCCAATGATGAATGGTCTGGTATTCTCTCTAGTATTCCACCACATCGTGACTCCCAAACAAGGTGGTGTAATTATTTAAATCCATATACTCTTCGTCGTCCTTTAGTCTATGTTGTTGTTTCCAAGCCTCCTCCTAGAATATAGTTATGTCCCCTTTTCTTATCTCCCAAAAAGCACAATCTTTCACTAAACTACAATTTTCTTGTGTCCAATTCCATATGGTTGATCCTTAGTTGATTGAATTCTCTCTTAATTTATCAAATTGGGAAGATGCAATGTTTTTTCCCACATCAATTTTTTTTTCCATAATTCTTGTCATCCTTACAACCATATCTACCATCGATTTTCCCCCAATGCTTTGCTAAGTACCTTTGGCCCCTCAATCCCAAGCCCCCCTGCCAATTTAGGTATACATAATTTCTCCCATGCCATGAACTTCTACTTCATACCATGGTTCACCCCTCGCCATAAGATATATCTCCAATTCGAAATTAGCTCTTTTCATATTGCTTTAGGAGTCAGTAATACCACCACTTGATATATATGGATTCCTTAGACAACCTCTTTGGTTAGAGTTACTATACCACCTAGATTCAAAGCCCTAAAGGCCGGATTTCTTAACTTTTTAGATATTTGTTGTAGCACCTCTTGCCAACATGATACCCTCTTTAGGTTAAAAACTAAAGGGACACCAAGGTATTTTGTTGGGAGACTCACGATATGGGATTCTAGCACTCTAACAATATGTCATTGAACTAATGTGTTATAGTTGAAGAATAAATTATTTGTTTTCTCCTTATTTATCACTATCCTCGATGCTCTCATGAATAATGAGAGCAAGGAATGGATATCTTTGGCTTCCTTGAGATAAGGTAGACCGAATAGCAAGAGATCTTCCACAAACTGTTGGTTTGTCACAAGAAGGTCATTATCAAAGATTCATGGGCCTTTGATTTTTCCTCTTAAATAGGAAGATTTTAAGAGTATTCTTAGGACATCAACAACCATTATGAAAAGAAAAAGAGACACAATGTCGCCTTGACATAGACCTCTTGAAAGGTTGAAGGTTTTAGATAGGGAACTATTGAGCAAAATATAATAGAAAGGTGTTAAGATAAGAGATCTAATCCAAGAAATCCATTACCATGAAAAAAAAACACAGCAAGAACTTGAACCAAATGATCCCAGCTAAACCTATCATATGCCTTCGATATATAAATTTGATTAACATACCTGGCCTCCTTAATTGTTTCAGCCAATGAATTATCTCATGAATTGTTACTATTTGATTTGTGACCTTGTAGCCCTCAAGAACCTAGTTTGTTTCAACGCTATGAAATCCTTAAACAATGAATTTAAGCTGTTCACTACCACTAAAGAAATTATCTTATATATGACTTTACATAAAACAATGGGCCTAGTGTCCACTAAGGTCCTTTCCGTGGCCTACTTTAAGAATTAAATATATAAAGTGCTCATTTTCTTTGAATGCATTTGTTATAATTATAGGTGTGGAAATATAATAGTGACCCAGAACGCTAAGAAGAATTAAAGAAAGCTTATTTTAAAAAGAATTTAAGACAATATTTAAATATAAAATCTAAAAATCTAATTCACTATCAATTTAATTGAGTTAGGAAGGAAAAACCTTAAAAATTTCAACATATTTAGAAATATTCAATTTAACATTAAACTTTATTATTATCTTAAATTTTTTAAACGTATAAAAAATATTAAAACCCTAAAATATTTATCAATATCTACAATACTATTTTTATATTAAAAACATTTTAATCATTAAAACCCTTTCATTACAATGTTTATTTTCTTCACTTATTTTTTGATCTATTCTTTAACACAAATATTAATCTTAAACAAAACATCACATTAAATACAAAATTAAAATCAATATTCTTAAAGCAAGGACCAAACTAGAATCTTAAAAGTAAAAATGTCAAAATTTAAATGTCTAAGCAAATCATGTTCCCAAGGTGGAATTTAATATTGATAACCATAGCCCTTGGAAAAGGGAAAAGTGCATGCATGTGTGATAAGTGCAGTGTTTAATTTATTTGTTATTGGAGACAACATTGGTCCAACTTTGACTAAGTGGAATTTTGTCTTTATCTATACTTGTAATCTACTGGAATCCTAACCCTAGTCATGTGATGATATATTAATATAGCCATGTTATAATATATTATGCAGCTTTCCACATGGTTTATTTGTGCGGAGTTGCTGGAAAGATTCGTAGTTGAAAATATATCGTTTTTCCTTAATGATTAATGACAACGTTCATATCCTCATAACAAATATTATAATTCTCATAATGGTTTAACGAGTGTTCATTAGTTTATTTTGTGAAAGTTGATTTCTTTTGATAGGTCTAAAGTATAAATATTTTAGGAAAATACTAGAATATATCCCCATTTTAAATGTAAAAACAATAAAAGAAATTAAAAGATATAAAAAGAACCTATATGGATTTGATATATTCAATTATGGTTATGTTGAACTTATGTATGTGGTGTTTGATCGAATCTAGGTTTTTGGTGTCTAAAGAACTTGTGATTTTTTTCTTATTATTTGAAAGGTTGTTTAAATTTATATCTTTGCATTTATTAGTTTGATTTGTTTTTATAAGATTAAGAAGAAGTATAAGATTAAAAAGAATACAGTTTAGTGGATTCTAGTTGTTATCTGAAAATTTTTGTCTATGGATAATATAGATTTTTCTATATTCACAATTCTAAAATAAATCAGATAATAAATACAATTTCTCTCTAGCAAAGCTTGAAAGAGACATACCTATTTTACGAAGTAGATCTCCACTTAGATCCTTTCCTTACTTGATTCTTGTTCCACTTCAATCTCTAAATATTAGAACCTACAACACAAAGACAAACCAAAGGATCAAAGCATACTATAATTCAAGCAAATACTAATTAGAAGATCAAGGAGCTCTAATACAATGAATGCAAACAATGAGCAAGTCATGTGAGAAAAAGTATATATTGTATTAACAAGTAAGAGAGGAAGAATACAACCCATGCCTTGATGTCATAAGCCTCCACTCCAAAGATCTCCAATCCTCCTTTTCACAACAAATTTTCAATCTCAATTGGGTAGCATAAGGGCATAACTTAAGTGCTCAAAATGTCAACCCATTCTCCATTGAGTAGCATTATATTTATAAGAGGGGGGGAGGTTGGATATCCATTTCCCATGGAACGAGATCCACTCCATGAAAACTCCACGTAGACTGGATGGATGAAACTATATCCAAGGCTTTCATCACTACCACTCGATAGTACAAGTCTAACCATGTAAATGAACATGTCGAATTCGAACGTGGTAAACACCATATGATTACCAACCAATGATGAGAACCGTTAACAAATGTGAGAGAAACCACCAGTAATGTCAATGGCTCTCAAGGTACACTAGTGAAATCAATGAAGTGTGAATGGATGATCTATAGTCAAACACTCATAGAATCTTCCAATCGAATGCCAAAGATGTGAACATTTCATCAAAATAAAGGAGACCTTACATTGAGGCATGCAAGTTCCAAGGCAGTAAAGGGAGTTTCTAAGTTAACTTCCTAGATAATGTGTTGAAGTCGATAGGAAGTGACCCATCATAGGAGGGCCTATGACATGAAACTAGTAACAATATTTTGAATAGGATAAAAATAGTAATTCAGGACTGACTTAGGGATGGCCGATGGGAGAGAGGACTGAGGTTGAACCTCTCTTGAACATATTGGCGAAACTTTACAGAGTTGGCAACACTAACTCGATATGGTATCAAAAACTAGTATGAATAGTTTCAAGTAGGTGTGATCAACATATAGGTAGGTGGATTTCCCAACCCAATCAGACATGAAAATGCAAGAGTGTCATGTTCAAAAGTGACTTACTACCAAATACTAATTTTATACACTATTTTCCCAATTTCCCCCCAACATTTATGGCAATTACCTCTTTATTTTTATGCAAAATTGAGGAGGATAACATGTGATTGTAATATAATCTCATCCTTTACATAAGTCCTTCAAAGTAATTTTAAGGAATCCTAGGAAGGAGTGGTTCGGTCTCATCATGATTGATAAGTCCTACACTGTTTATATCTTACGAGTCCAATGAAGGGGAAGCTCGACTTATTTTTCACATTTAGAGAGTTTGAACAAGAAATGAAAAGGAAACTCCATAAGTTTTTTTCATAAATTTAGTCCCCCAAGCCCGAAAAAGTGTAAAATAATACAAGGGAGAACTCTGTTGATCATAGTTTCTCAAAGCATATATTTTTTGTAAATATTCCACGTAGTCCATAAAAGGGGTAAACTTATACTAGGTAGACGTTTATTCATGTACTTTTATGAGCGTGAAAGAAACAAGTGTACTTGACGATATTTTCATATTTTGAGAGTTAGAAAAGGGCTTCAAGGTAACTGTAGGGGGTTCCTTTTTTCATTCAATTTTGACAAGCCCAAAAAGTAATATAAGTGCACTCATTACCAAAATGATTTATTTCAAGAAATTTACCTGTAGCCTGCACACTCAGATTCAAAATTATCACATTCTCTCAAAAATAGTGAAAATGATTAAAAATATTTGAAATTTTGATAAAATAGGTAAAAAGTATCATTGTAATGGACCTAATTTGATAATAAAAGGTCAAAAACGTAAATAACTTTCTACCATTGTGCATTTTACCATCTAAGAGCTATGAATAGTGCATTTTCCTTCAAATCTTCAGGAGTGGATTGTGATTGATCTAGTGGACCATTTTGATCATTGTTTCTTCCAGGTAAGAGATCTTTCCATGTTCTTGTAATACATGGTTTCATTTTTTCCATTTTGGTGGTCTTTTTATTTTTTATTTTTCGAGCTTTTTAATAGAGGAAAATACGCCCTTGGGCTGTCACACTTTTCCTATATCGAGATTTTCTCTAACCTCATTCACCCAAAATGGGGAAGAGAGACATTCACACTTTGTTTTGAGAGAAAGTGTGAAATTTGAAACTGTCTCTAAAAAGAAAGTGTGACAGACACCGAGGGCAAAGAAAAAATAAGAAATTAGCTCACATTTCCTTGCATTTTTCTTACTCTTAACCAACTCGAAAGGGAAGCATTGGCTCATGATCAACTTGAAAGGGAAGCTAACTAAAACAAAGGCATGGTGGTTGAAACAATTTTGTTATGGTTCAATTGTAGTGTATTTTCCTCTAGAGAGGATTCCTTTGCTATACCCACAAAGGATTTCCCTGAAGATAATGGGTCTTAGAGATCCCTCTATGATACAGTGGGTTATGTTGATGGCTCGCCACAGAGGTGGTCCGATGATACATCTACATTATTCGAATGGTTGGGCTAGAAACTCCTCATAGTTGAGGATTACCCATACATAGGCATATATTTTAGAGGTGATCTTGATATTCTTCATCTTGAAGGAATGCAGTGGGATAATCTAGGTAAAAACTTCTAGTTTTGGTTGTTTTGTATTATTAAAAAAAAATCAAGTTCTTATGTTTTTCTAACTTCATGCCAAGACTAACTATCAAATTACCATGCATATGTTGGACCGGTTATACCAACAGGGATGTCACCAATAGATAGGCGTGGTAAAAGAAAATTAGCATTGTCGAGCAAGACCCAATTATGTTAGAGACATTGGCCTAGGTAGAGAAAAACCTCGATAGACTGACCTTGGACAACCCTGACATTGGGATTTATGATCTTCCTCCATGTTTCTAGAGACACACTACAAAAGTTCCAAGACATGTTGGTCATTTTCCATGACGAATATTTCAGGCCATTATTTTCTACCATGTGCATCATCCTTAGCTTCTAGGAATAGAGCTAGATTTTGTATTTTTGGTTTCATCAACATGTATTCGGATAATAAAGGTCATACACCATTTTTGTAAAACAAAAACTTTTTACAAACACTTATCCTATGGAGACTACTTCTATTTACTCAGTTTATTTTATACAATTATATAAATGCTTCTTATTTTTTACAAATGTTGAAAATGTCGATTTAATACATATTTTTCCAATGTGTCAATTAATGTATTTAAATGTCTTAGAATATATTGATATTAAATGTAATAAAATTCCCTTTCCAAGATATGAACCCATAAAAAAATCCTTAACGTTGACGAACTTATAATTGAATAGACTTTACTCAAATGTAACACCACGAGTTGAGAATCCAATCTAAAAACTAAACTATGAATACTATGTGTAATGGCATTAGATAAGAGTTCAATAACTGCACTATACTATGCAATGTTGTTAGTTGTCCAACCAAGACAAATGTCATGTAGACTCACTAACTCATCCGTAGGCATGTAAATTTCCCATGCAACGGAAGAAATATTCCAAGTACTACAACTAGTGCCATTAGCATAGCCAGTGTAAGGTTGAGGAAACGCCAACATCTGTAAGCCAAGTGTAACACAAGATAAGCAGGGGAAACAAAAGGAGTTTGTAAGAAAAAATAAATACCAACACACAACCAAAAAAATATGGCACAATGATGTAAAAATTACCTATGCAGGAATCTAAGCATAGTACTTTTACAAATAAAGCCCATTTATGGGCTCAGATAAAGGAAAAATATCATAGTTTAACAAACACATAGGCACATTTTGCAACTGCACGTTTTACAATATAAGGACCATGCCACATGGGCTTGAATTTTTCCACTCCTAGCTTATTATTTTCTTGATCATATAGTAAGACCAAGTCACCTTCCAAAAAGACATAGGGGTTAACATTTTTGTCAAATTATACTTTGATTCATTTCAGCCTCGCTAGCTAGAGTAGCATCTTGGCGAATTTCATCTATACGAGCTAAGAATAAAGAACATTCTTCCTCTATAGAAGTAGCATGGATTAATTTGATAGCTAGTGTTGAGTCGTTAATATGTCATTATTATTATCACTTTTGAATGCTTATTCCACCCATTTCTACCATTCTTAATCACGTCATTTATCATAATTTATCATATAATTCTATTTTACAATGATTTATGCTCTTATGTAAAAATATTATTTATTCTCCTTTATTTCAAATAAATTGATGATTATGCATGATTTTATCAATGAAAGTTTAATAAATTGGTTATAACATTATTCACCATTTTTAGCCTCCAAGATAATTTCCAGATTGAAGATTTGATCATTAAAAGTGCCAACTCAGAAATGCGCTGGAATAAGAAGTGACAGTTTTTCGGTTGAGATTCTGAGCAAATGAAGACGAATCTCGAAAATCTAGAACATGGGTTTTGTCCATAACAGACCAAATTAACTTTAACCCAAAACGGTTTGCCCAAATTCAGCTTGTATTGAGAGAAACACAGGGTTCTTTGAGCACGATTTTCTCAGATTTGTTGTGTGGTCGTTTTTCAAATCTCAGCTGCAAAGCCAAATTCGCCTTGCTCTTGTTGAAAGATGGATGGAAATATATCTTCTTGTTGATCAATTGGTTGGAAACAATCTAATTTTGTAATAGAAATCATGTTGTAATTATCTCTGTTGTAACTTCTCTCTGATCTCTCTCTATTTAAATGAAAACAGAGATCAGAGAGGGGGATGGATTCGAATGATGGAATTGAGGATGAATTAGAGATTCAGAATTGAGGATGGCAGAGAGAATGGATAATGGCTGAGAGATGGAGAGATTTCTTGTTGTAATCCACTGTAACTCTGCTTTGATATTTTAATATAAATCTGGTTTCCATTCCATCTTTGATCCTGAAGTAACCCAGCAGCATCTGCTGGCAGCTAAGGGCCTAGCCTATGGTGGATTGTGCTGCTGTTATATATTATCTCTTTGGTTTATGCGTGGTTTTCATTATCAACTTTATTTGGTAATCTGGTATGTTCTATTATTTTACATCACGGTTCTGTTATATCTTATTTATGTTCAATTGAGTAATATCGTTCTCTATGACAGGAATTCCGTATTGATTCATACTGACTTGGTAATGCATTGTTGTTCTTTTAATCATTGATATAACATTGTTGGTCCTTACAGAATGTATTGTTGTTCAATTACAACGTATCCGTGTCGTAACACTCTTTAATTGGTATTACTGAATTCATCTTAGAGACTATATTTCCTTGCGATTGCTAAATCTATGAATGTTGTTGTTCCATTCCAAAATACAGTCGTATTCTTTATAACTAAGACTTATAATCGGATTACCAAGATCAGATTACTATGAAGGTGTGTCATGTGTTAAGTTATTGTGTATTTAAATTTGACTTTCCAGCGTTGTTTCATATTCCATCATTAATCAATGCTATTTTATTTCCGTGTGTTGTTCGATTTATTCTTAAAGTAAATATTGCTATTAATTTGGCTTTGCTGTTGTTCATTTCCATTAATTAGAGTTTGTTGTTCAAATTCCTTTAATTACAGTTTGCTGCCCATTTACTTTGTTGTTCATTTCTGTTGATTAATTGCAATAGTTTGCTTTTAAAGAGTTTTCCTAGTTTACTTTCAATGGCAGCTTTAGTTCAATTTCTATTTCCTTTTAATTGCTTTAAAGCAGGACTGTCAACTGTAGAGAACATTGGTTATTGCTTCCTCGTTCCCAGATTGATTGTCTTGTTCTAGTTTGATTTCAATTGCATCAATCTCTAGAGGAATGAGTTATTGCTACTGTATCCTCAATTGATGTTTGCTGAGTGAATAGTTGGATTTCAGAGCATTTGAGTTTATGTTATTGTTAGATTTCTTTTTCAAGCATTCATTTACTTTTGGATTTTAAGCACTATACTGCAAAACATTACTCTTGAGTAAATAGCTGCCTCAGACTGAGTACACTCTTGAAATAAAAAGTTGTCCCTGGGTTGATAATTAATGTGAAGGTAATTAGGAGTTAAAAAGACACCTTTTTATCACTCGACAACTAGCTTAAGTGATGGGATCTCACATTTAATAGGTAAGACAAATTCGAGACCATAAACAAGTTGAAAAGGCATAAACCCAGTCATTAATTTTGTTGAAGTACGATATGCCCATAATGTCGAGAAAAACATAAGATGTCAAGTCCTCTTATGAATTCCTATCATCTGTTAAGGAATAGTGGTTAAAACTTCATTCACAACTTCTACCTGGCCATTGGCCTATGGGTAATAGGGAGTTGGGCTATTGTGACATAAGCCCAACTTGGTAGTAAGCTCGAACATCATAAAACTTTGAAAGTGGGTGCCATGGTCAGTGGCAATGACTTCCAGGATACTGAATCTAGTAATCACATGATTGAATATGAATAGGGTAATAATTTCACCATTGTACTTATATGTAGGCATCATATTGACCCATTTTTAAAAATAATCCATGGGAAGGATAATATACCCATGCCCCCTGGCCAAGTGAGGGTTACATGTAATGAAATCGATGCCCCATTTTGGAAAGGGACTGATGAAAACTAATGGATGAAGAGGAAAAATAGGGGCACATATTTTCCTATTCTAGTCATATGATGATATATTATGTAGCTTTTGATCTCGATATTGATGATACATCAATATTGCCATAGTGAAAATCCATGTTGTAATATATTATGCAACTTTCCACATGGTTTATTTCTGCGGAGTTGCTGGAAAGGTTCGTAGTTGAAAATATATCATTTTTTCCTTTATGATTGATGACAACGTTCATATCATCATAATAAATATTATAATTCTCATAATGGTTCATTTGCCTTTCTTTCTCATTTGATGAAGTCAAAATTTATGAACGAGTGTTCATTAGTTTATTTTGTGAAAAATGATTTCTTTTTATATGTCTAAAGTATAAATATTTGATGAAAATCTTAGAATATATCTCCATTTTAAATGGAAAAATAATAAAAGATATAAAAATAATTTATATGGATTTGATATATTCAGTTATGGTTATGTTGAACCTATGCACTGTGGTGTTTGGTCAAATCTAGGTTTTTGGTGTGTAAATATTATTTGAAAGGTTGTCCAAATTTATATCTTTGTAATTATTAGTCTAATTTGTTTCTATAAGATTAAGAAGAAGAAGAGTTTGGTGGATTTTATCCCATTGTTATCTAAAAAATTTTGTCCCGAGGATAAGATAAATCTCCCTAGATTCACAATTCAAATCTAGAACAAATCAGATAATAAATACAATTTATCTCTAGAAATGCTTGAAAGAGACATACTTGTTTTATGAAGTAGATCTCCACTTAGACCATTTCCCTACTTGATTGTTTCTTCACTTCAATATTTGAATATTAGATTCTGCAACAGAAAGACAAACCAAAGGATCAAAGCATACTATAATTCAAGAAAATACTAATTAGAAGATCAAGGAGCTCTAATACAACAAATGCAAACAATAAACAAGTCATGTGAGAAAAACAATTAATATTGTATTAACAAGCAAGACAGGAAGAATACAACCCAGGCCTTGATGTAATAAGCCTCCACTCCAAAGATCTCCAATCCTCCTTTGCACAACAAACCTCCAATCTCAATTGGGTAGCATAAGGGCATAAGTTAAGTGCTCAAAAATTCAACCCATTCTCCATTGAGTAGCATTGTATTTATAAGAGAGGAGGGGGAAGTTGGAGATCCATTTTCCATGGAATGAGATCCACAAAAAATGGGGAATAGGTTCCATAATGAGTGGGAGTAGATCCACCAATCCCCATCAATCCTAGCATGAGGCCCAAATAGATAGGAGCTCGAGTATAGATGGTTTAGATAAGATTCCTTAACAAGATTTCTAGACTTTACCTTTTATTTTTACCTAGTTAGAAATGCTATCACACATTTTAGTCGAGAAAAATATGACACACTACACAGGTGACAATGATTGAACCTACAATATCACAGTTTATTCATAGGGAAAGTGCAACACTTCTATAAATTAGGGTTTTTAAGCAATGTAATCTAGGATACTTGTACTTCTCAAAATGGTTTTTGCTCTGTCTTTCTAAGGGATTACTGAGAGTGATTTATTGGATAGTGAGAGATCCAATTTAGCAGTTATTTTCCTAATGGTGAAAACATTATGTGTAATAGATTTCCCCCCAAAGCACAAAGTCAGAAACTATGTAGGAGGAGTGAATTTCTTTATCCTATGAAGGTTGGGATTAGAGATCAATGGGTTGGAGACCTGAAAGTAAACAATCAAGGGTTACAGTACAATATAATCAAGAAGTCATCTTTGAGGTAGGCATTTCCATACTCAATATAGTATATCAACAACGCTAGACCTAAGTATGGAAATGTGCAAAAATCCATCTAAACAAGTCAAAGTCATGGCCACCATATGTACATCTTGTATCCATGCTCGAATAGACTTAATATGAACATATACATGAACATACAGTATGAATATGTACATCAGTCATGAAAAATCCACGCAGCCTCGATGGATGAATCTAGATCTAGGTTCTTCGTCACTACCACCCAATAGTACGAGTCTATCCATGTAAATGAATTTGTCGAGGTCAAACATGGAAGACACCAGCCGATTACTGGTCAACAATGAGAATCATTAACAGATGTGAGAGAAACCACCAGTAATGTCAATGGCTCTCAAGGTACACTAATGAAATTTATGAACTGTCAATGAATGATCTATAGTCAAACACTGATGGAATATTTTGATTGAAGGCCAATGATGTGAACATTTTGTTGAAAGTGAGGAGACTTTCCATTGAGGCATGCAAGTTTCAAGGTATTAAATGGAGTTTCTAAGTCAACTTCTTAGATAATGTGTTGAAGTCAATAAGAAGTGGTTGGTTGCAGGAGGGATTACGACACAAAACTGTTAACTAGATTTTGAGTAGGATAAAAAATGTTATTTAGGACTGAATAAGGGATGGGCGACACGAGAGAGGATTGAATTTGAACCTCTCTTGAACATATTGATGACACTATACAGAGTTGGAAATGCTAACTCAATATGGGATCAAAACCTTTATGAATAGTTTCAAGGAGGTGTGAACAATAGATAGATAAGTGGATTTCCCATCCCAATAAGACATGAAAGTGTAGGAGTGTCGTGTTCAAGAGTGACTTACTTCCAAATACTAACTTTATACATTATTTTCCCAATTCCCCCCCACCATTTATGGCAAGTACATTTTTTTATTTTTATGCAAGCTTGTGGAGAATAACATATGCCTGTAATATAAGCTCATCCTTCAGATAATTCATTCAAACTATTTTTAACAAACGTTGGGAAGGAGTGGTTTGGTCTCATCATGATTGTTGAATCCTACACTGTTTACATTTTGCAAGTCTAGTGAAGGGGTAACTCAACTTATTGTTCACATTTAGAGAGTTTGAAAAAGAAATGGAAAGGAAACTCCAGAAGGTTATTTCCATAAATTTAGTCCCCGAAGCTTGAAAAGGTGTAAAATAGTACAAGGGAGAGCTCTTTTGATCATGGCTAGTCAAAGTATACCTTTTTTGTAAATAGTCTATGTAGTCCATAAAATGGGTAAACTTATATTAGGTAGACATTTCTTCATTAACTTTTATGATCATGAAAGAAACAAGTGTACTCGACAACATTTCAAATTTTGAGAGTTAGAAGAGGGCTTAAAGGTAACTCTAGGGGGTTCCCTTTTTCTTTCAATTTTAATGAGCCTGAATAAGTGACAAAAGTGCACTTATTGCCAAAATGATTTGTTTCAAGAAATTTACCTCTAACATGCACACCCGAATTCAAAATTATCATATCCTCTAAAAAATAGTGAAAAAAGATCGAAAATATTTGAAATTTTGATAAAATAGGTAAAACAATTATTGTAATGGGCCTAATTTGATTATAAAAGGTCAAAATTGTGTTTTCTACCATCTGATAGCTCTGAATAGTTCATTTTCCTTCAAATCTTCAAGAGTAGATTATGAATGATCTAGTGCACCATTTCAATCGTCGTTTCTTCTAGGTAAGAGATCTTTCCATGCTCTTCCCATTCACAGTTTCATTTTTTTTTCCTTTTGGTGGACATTTTTTTATTTTTGAGCTTTTTAATAGAGGAAATTGCACCCTCAACTATCTCACTTTTCCTATATTGGGAGGCAAGACAACCTCATTCACCCAAAATGGGGAAGAGCGAAATTTTCACTTTGTCTTGAGATAAAGTGTGAAATCATGCACTATCTCTTAAAATAAAGTGCGATAGATGCCGAGGGAAAAGAAAAAATAAGAAATTGGCTCATATTTCCTTCCATTTTTCTTATGCTTGTTATCTAACACATTTTCCTCATTTATTGCAGTATTCTTGACCAGGGAAAATGGAGTGGAGAGAAAGGGAGAATGAAGAACAAGAAATAATTGCAGTCAATGATCCAGGCATAAAGCAAGCCCTTAGGAATTGTGATCTTGCAAACTTATTTTTGATTTTAAGCGTTGAACTAGCTAGTAAGAGCCTGGAATATCTAGGAACAACACTTTCAGATTGGTTTTCACACACTTACTATTGATGTTGAGGACATATATTTATTGACATGGATTTCACACAGGGGAGCCAATGTTTCACTATCTTTCCCTAGGGATGGAGGTGAACCAATAGACTATTATATAAATTAATATTGTGTTCAAGGATCCAAAAGGAATAATGGACGGATTGAAATGAAATATATCAAAGACCTCCCGTTGAATACCATCTTCTTCACTATTGATCATTTAGATGGAAGTGAAAATCCTCATGTTAGTATGAAAATTCTTAGTATGTGTACCAAAAATTCTTCACTTAAGTCATTGGTGACTAGTGACCCTAACAACAGAATATGGTCACTTTTACACTTTTGATTTGCAAGAAATATGATAAACCCCTGCAAGAAAATATTTGACACAGGTCCAAAACATATAGAAACATTAAAGAAAAGTCAAATAACATAATAGAATAGTTTAAATGAATTATAATTTTATTAAAACACCTAGTGAGGAATATTTACAACATGCTTCTATAGATCCCTCTCTGTGGGATGGGTCCTTTTGATGTCCTTGTGCTTTAGCAATCTTGTTCTTCTCCCTCAAATATGAAAAAAACTTAAAAGAAATATGGAACTCAAGTGAGAGCTCAAATGTTGTGAGATGATAATGATGATGATAATAATGATCATGGTGAAGAATGAATAGAAACCCCTCTTATTTATAACAAAGTATTGAGCTAAATTAAGAATTGGAAAATAATAAAATATTATTGACCAAATAAAAATCTAACCATTAGGAATACTTTATTATATGTCTTGGAGAGGGAAAATATATTCAAAATGGTCAAATATCTTTATTTAGAAAATGGTTGAGGTAATTAACAAATAAAATGATTTATTAATTACTTTATGATAATTGAGAAAAGTGTGAATTTGAAATAATTATTAAATAATGATTTAACAATTATTCCAAAAACAAGAACAACGAATAATAAATAAATAATTGTTTAATTAATTATTCCATGGTGATTTAGTCAAATGCGATAAGGAATAATTATCAAATAATTATTTAATAATTATTCCTAGAGAATATTAAATAAATGTTGATTTATTTAAATATTCTTATGGATTTTTTTAATTTTAATCAGAAATAATTTAATAAAAGTGGTTTACTAAATCATTTCCTATGGTGAAATTGACTTTACTATGGTAAAATTAATCGTACATCATGCATTTCGATCGGCCTAAGAATAAATGACTAGATGATCATTTTTTGGGTGAAAATGCCTCATCTAGCTACAAAAGTGCAAATGAAGTATCCATTGGAATGTATAGAGTCAACCATATTCAATTGGTGTGAAAGGCTCTTGATCAACTTGAAAGGGAATATAGCTAAAGCAAAGATAGGGTGGCTGAAAAAATTTGCCTATGGTTCATTTGTAGTGTTTTTTTCTCTAGAGATGGTTTCTTTGTTATGCCCACTAAGGATTCCCTTGAAGATAATGGGTTCTAGAGATCCCTACGTGATATAGTGGGTTATGTTGATGGATCACCATGGAGGTGGTCCAATGATGAGGTTTACACCAAATTTCTTCAAATGGTTGGGCCAACAACTCCTCATGGTTGAGGATTACCCATACACAGATGTATATTTTAGAGGTGATCCCAATATTCTTCTTCTTAAAGGAATGTAGTGGGGTGATCTAAGTAAAAGCTTCTAATTTTCGTTATTTTGTATTGTTTTTTAAATTCAAAATTTTATGTGTTTTTATCTTTGTGCCAAGACTAACTATAAAATAGATGTTAGACCAGTCAGACCATCAGTGATGTCACTATTGGTGCCCCAAATTGCTCTATTTTTACTACATTTCTATAAACATTAACCTCTGTTTTATCTCGACTTAAACCTCTCTTTCCTGCACTAATCCAAGATAACTACCTATTCCTGTATATGCTTCGTATTTTACATTAAGATTTAGTAAAGTACTTTATTAATCATTTTTACATATATTTCATGCCTATTAAGTACCTCTTGTAAATCATGTTAATTTCCTAGAAGTAATTGAGAAACTAAGTGTTAATTATGAGTTAGCATGATCAGTGCAGGCAGATTCCTACACTACCAACAATGATTGTTCCAAGATTTCCATGAGCTGAATCTTTCCACGCGGACGTTTTGATCCATGACTCCGAGTTCGGTTGCTGATTAACTGAGGATGGATATCGGTGGCGCACAGTCAGGGATATTTTCCAAGGATGGTCTATGACCAGCGAAGTACACGTTCTATTATAACTGATAGCCGATTTTGTAATGTTTGGTTGTTAGTCCGTTCGGCCGAAAGGCCTAAATAGGAAAATTACTATAATTAGTGGAATATGGCTAAGGCCAAAAGAATGTTAAAAAAAGTAGATTATAGGTAGAACTAGCTAGCGATCCTTAGGTTGTAATTTAATTTTTTATGTAATTTGGTATTGCCCTCAGCTCTAGGCTGGACTCGCACTACTATGTACATTTGTTGATCAAGTAATACAAGGAACTCGCCATGTTATTCATACATTGTGTTTAATCTATCTTTCATGCATACTTGAGTGTTGAATCGTCTCGTTTCTTAAATGGGAAATGAGCTGGTTGGCTAGGGCCCAGCCAACCCAGCTCATTTACCCTTGTGCTTTCATCATTTGGAAAGACTGTGTGAATATTTCCCTTTGCAGTTGCGTGGTGTGAATAGTTTTTATATTTACTTCTGAAGTTCTGATTTAAATATATTTCATAGTTAAGTGTGCGCTAATCCATGGCTTGGAAGTTGATTGAGTTTATTCCTTTCTTGTAATTCCTTTCTTTCATTTCTTTACTTGCAATTCTGATCTCGATTTTCTTCCGCTTGGATCATGCAGGAAGTCTCTTCCTGTACCAGTGCATGTAGTTTCCTGCACTCTAGTTCAGTTATTCCTTTCATAGGAAATATTGCATTTCTCTTACTGCTTACCATTTTAAGTTGTTTCTGTAAGCAAATATATTGTTAATTTCAGTAATCATCCTTAACATTAAGAGTGCATTTATGAAGGATTTGAGAACGATTACATGAATTTATCATAGACACTTTATACTTGCATTTTATGACTTATGAACAAAGAACATAAACATTTTAAGTGGATTGCCGAAGCTAGCTGATACATGCAGATCACTTAGACTACTGCTTTGATTACTTTGAGTTGCTTTCATTTCATGAAGTTTACTTCCATTGCAAGATTTAATTAATTAAAGCATTTATTTTCCATAGATAATTTATCTCAAAATTTCATTTTCAATTGCAATTCTTTTCAACATGTCTTTTAATCTTTTCAAAAGTAAATTGGAAACTTTGGTGAAGGAAACTCTGCCTCGGTGCAAGAGCTGGTCTCTTGTCACAGAAACAGAGTGCTCTATGCCCTGAGGCTTAGAGAACCTTCACAAAGACATAAATCTTGTGTAAGCGAGGTAAAATATACTTTTACACACAAGCATTATACCTGCACTAGTGCAAGCAGATTGCAATAGTACAAGAACAGGTTGTTTGTGTAGAAGGAAGATCAAGAGGAAAACAGATCTCTGCAAGGGCCCACTTGTTAGACTATTAGCCATCTATCTGAAGATAAACATAGCATTTCATTCCAGAATTTAAGATTGCTTCCAGTTGTGTGAAAACTCCTTTACTTGATTTACTTGCAAATTGTTCTTTTACATTCCAGCACTAGAGTTGCTTTGGTGTCAATTACCTTTAAGATTGTTTTTTGACTAATTTTGCAAACATTTCATTTAAGAAGTACGATTAGGAATAGGAAAATTTCATACTAATTCTGGCATTGCCTGTGCTTTGTCTCTAAGTTTACGAAACCCCCGGGCTGACAATTAAGTGTTGAGGAGTTTTCTTAAGCGCAATTCATGCACCCAACATTTTGGTGTCGTTGTCGAGGATGTGATTTGAATTGGTAAGAATTTTCCATTTTTTGCAATAGGGGTAATTCTCCTATTATTTTTTTAGCAGTGTTCTTCTATTGTTTGAAGGAATTTATAGGTGCTAATTTTTTTTTTGAAAATTATAGTTTTTATTCGAATTTCGTGTTGTCATTTTTTTGAAATGAATGTCGAAAAGAGGTAGGGGTCTGAAGCCCAGTAGGGGCCAAAGAAATACTAACAAAGCTAAAACCAAATCTCATATTGGGAATTCTTTGCAGGCAGAAAGTCCAAACAAACTCAGACTCATCACGCAGGAACAATCCACTTGGGCTCTGGTAGTAGTGGTCTAGGTGTGACACAGCCCATAAAGGGGAAGAAGGGGACTATTGGAATCCATAGTCAGCCTTCTCAGCCTGTTGAGAGTGGTTCGTGTGGAAGAACAACAATGGAAGATGAGGAAGACCATGTAGAAGGAAGTGGTGAAAATCAGGTAAATGAGGAACAATCCACTTTCGGATTCCCGATTGTGAATCCTAATACACAAGTACAAATGAAAAATATTTCACCATCAACTCTTCCTCATTTCTATGGTAAGGTACATGAATACCTAGACTCTTTCTTATTTGAGTTTCATATTTTGTGTAGAAGTTATGATTATTAATATGATGCCCATAAGTTAAAGTTGTTTCCTGCAACTCCCAAGGAAGCAACACTCCACTGGTTCATGGGACTAGGAGGAAACACTATAACTTCTTGGGAGCAAATGAGGAGAGTGTTCCTATCAAAATATCAGGAATATTGTAACACTATAGATATTCAATATGAAATCTATACTATTGTGCAAAATGATGATGATATGCTAGAGAACTACTTGGAGAGATTCATGTATATTCTTTGTAGGTCAAAGCACAAATTTGATCTAAGTACCATTAGAACCTTGTTCTTACGTGGGCTTATTGATGATGCTAGGGATAATCTAAATCTGTTAGGAGAAGGGGATATTTCTCAAACCTTTTGATCAGATCTGTGACTTGTGCAGGAAATTCTTGAGGAACCAATATAGACCTGGTAAAGGAATTCAGAGTAAAAACAGGAAAACCGAATCTACTGATGCTATGATTATTGGATTAGAAAAAAAAAATGGACAATATGAAAATTGAAATAATGAATATTGTTAGTAAACAAATAGACTATTTGAAGTTTCAGCAAAAACTTGTAGAAGAGCAAGAGTCATAGTCTATTTTTTGTCCAAGATGTAGAAGAAAGCATCCTTTAAGAGAATGTCCTCTCCATATTAAAGAAACTAATAAATGTGTAATTTTTGCAGAGAACCATGCTACTTAAAAATGTCTCTCCATAAATGGGCTTAAATTTCTACTTGAGGGAGGACAACATGAAGTTGAATCATTGCATGTTATGGGAGAAATTAGCCTTAGGTAAGTGCAAGCATGGTTCCTGAACCTCCACCACATTTTTTTGGTTATAATGCACACTCATATTCCTATCCTAACACTAGTCACTCTCAACATTGGTAGCATGGGAACCAATATCAATATGGAAAACCCTCCCAATCTTGGAAACAAGGATGGAGAGGGCCAAACCATTCACATTGTTCACATCATTCCTATCCTACACCTATGCAATCATACCCTCCTACATATGCACCTTACCCAATGCCACAATGATCACTACCTCAACTGAGTCAACCTATGCCACCATTACCTTTACCTCCACCATTCCGACCTTCTCAGTTGCCTGCTTAACCTTTACCCAACCCTAATAATAAAGTGGTACAAATGATCCATTCTTGTAAGCAGAACTTCGGCGAAAATCACATGAGGAAAGACCTTTGTCGACGCATTTCGAACCAACCAGTGTGGTTCATCATCAGGATCCATTCTGTGAATCCGCTTTCTTCATCTAGATATCAGTCTATGCCAGTTGGAGTCAATGATGTCCAATTGAGATCAGGGAAGGTAATAAACTGAAAAAATCAAAAACAGCTTATGGTGATTATCAATGAGAAATGAGAGGAGGAAACTCCTAACCATTTTGAAGAAGATGACACCATTCAGCCTATCCCTGTACCTTCTGATCCCTTGCCATCTTCTTCCAACCAATCTCCCTATACAGAGAGGTTAGTTGGGGGAGAAGAAAGACCCCATTCCTAAGTCTAGCCTGACTTCTGAGCTTAGGAACCTTTTCATAAGGGTATCTTTGCTCCAAGCTATTAAATGGATCCCCATTTGTACAAAAATCATTAGGGAACTCTGTCTCAAGAATCCAAGAAGGAGAAGATTGGAACCTCAAACTACTCAATTTGTTGGTAGGGCAGAAGAGTTAATGACAGGGTGTATGCACATGGAAAAATATACTGACCCCGGAAACCCTGTTGTCTCTGTTCAGATAAGTGATGTCCTTGTCTCCAATGTACTTATAGACCTAGGGGTAGCCATTAATGTTATGACCAAGCAAACCATGGATCAACTTGGATTGGTCCATATTTGTCCTAGTCCCACTATGCTTGAACTAACAGATAGATCTAAAATCAAACCAGAAGGGCTGCTAGATGATGTGGTCATTTCCCTAGACTCTTGGGAATATCCTGCAGATTTCATTATGCTTCAGCCAAAGAATCCTATGGGAGGACATCCCTTGATCTTGGGATGACCATGGCTTGCTATGACCGATTCTTATATTGGATGTCGTTCTGGTGATATGTATATTTCCCATGGAGATTCCATTAAGAAGGTCACCTTGTATCCACCCACTAGATCCATTCATGAGCTTCGAGACACTTTATGGTTAGACTATATTAGTGATGAAGAGACTCAGCCTATTTCCTTAATACATCAGAATGCTGAGTCCTCATTGGAGGGTGAGATTCAAGACTTCCTGAACAATCTAGACACCATGCCTAATTTAGTTAGATATTTAGTCTAGATTTTTAAGAAAGATTTGACTCTCTACCTCCAGCACTACCATCTCTAGCGACACCTTTGTGTACTATTGAGCCTGATACCACTCTTGTTGAGATTAGTCTAGGTAAATCCTTGTCTATTAGTTCAAAATTGGATCCTTCCCAGCAAGAGCAGCTTGTGAATTTGTTGTGAAACCATGTTGATGCCTTTGCATGGGGTTATGAAGATATGAAAGGAATCCCTCTTGAAACTTGTACGCACCATATTTATATTCAGGACGGAGCCCGACCTGTCTAACAACCCCAAAGGCTAATGAACCTAGCTCTAAGAGATGTTGTAAAGGAAGAATTGCAAAAACTCTTAGATGTTGATTTTATCTATCCCATTTTTGACAGCCAGTGGGTCTCTCCATTAGTATTAGTCTCGAAAAAAGATGGGAGATGGCACATTTATATTGACTACAGAGAATTGAACAAGGCCACTCTCAAATATTACCTCCCCCTTCCTTTAATCGATCAAGTACTCGATACCCTTGCTGGTAAGTACTTTTCTTTTCTAGACGACTTTAGCTGATATAACCAAATACAGATGGCACCTGAGGATCAAGACAAAACCAATTTTACATGTCCATGGGGTACATTTTCTTATCGAGTGCTTCCCTTTGGGCTATGTAATGCCCCGAATACCTTTCAAAGGGAAGTCTTGGATACTTTTGCTAACCTTGAGTGTTTAGAAATCTATATGGATGACTTCTCTGTGTTTGGTGATTCATTTCAAGAAGCCCAAGAATCTAGAAAAAGTGTTTCTTCGCTGCCAAGAAGCTCATCTTGCCTTGAGTGACAAGAAATGTAGATTAATGTGCAAGGTAGGGGTTGTTCTTGGCCATCTTATTTCCAACAAAGGTATCCAGGTTGACCCCGCAAAAATAGATACCATTTTGAGTCTCCCTATACCCAAAACTCAAAGGGAAGTGATAGGTTTGCTAGGACATGCGGGCTACTATAAGAGATTCATTGAGAATTTCTCAAGGATAGCTACCCCCCTTTCCCAAATTTTGGCTAAGGATAGTGAGTTTTCTTGGTCCACAGCTTGTCAACAGTCCTTTGAGACATTGATGGAAAATTATTCCAGGCGCCAGTTTTGAGAGGACCAAACTGGTCCCTGCCATTTCTTGTTCCTTCTGATGCCTCAGATACTATTATTGGCATAGCTTTAGGACAAGAAGAAGACAAGCAATCTTATGCTATTCATTTCATTAGTAAAAACTTGTCACTCGCCGAACTCAATTTTACGGTTACCGAGAAAGAGTTTTTAGCTATAATTGTTTCCATTAATAAATTCAAACATTATATTACATGATATGAAGTCTTTATGCATACTAATCATTCCACAATAATATATTTGATGAATAAACCATTAACTAGTGGTAGAGTGACTAGGTGGTTACTATTGTTATAGGAATTTAATATTACTATTGTTAATAGACAAGGAAAATCAAATGTAGTAACATATTATATTTCAAGGTTAAATAATCATAGTGAAGAAATTCCTCTTGATGATGATTTTCCTGATGAACATCTTTTTGTTGTGTCAACAAAATCCCCATGGTTTGCTGACATAGCTAACTATTTAGTTACTATAAAATTACCACCTCACTTATCCACTCATGAAAAGCGGAATATCATACAGAAAAGTGCTGCATATTCCTGGATCCAAGGAGACCTCTTTTACACCAGAGCAGATCTCATTATCCATAGATGTGTAAGAGAGGAAGAAGTGTTTGATATTTTAAAATCTTCCCATGATGAACCTTGCAGGGGTCACTTCATCGATAAGTGCACTGCATACAAAGTGTTACGAGCTGGATATTTTTGGCCTTCCTTGTTTAAGGATGCCAAGCAATATGTCAAGTGGTGTGATAGTTGTCAGCGATTTGGCCAGCCTAATCAAACCAATGAAATTCCTTTATGTCCTCAGGTTATGATTGAGACTTTCGAAAAATGGGCCATTGATTTCATAGGACCAATAAATCCAACATCATCAAATGAAAAGCATATTGTGGTTTGTACAAATTTTGTTATGAAATTGGTAGAAGCTAAAGTTGTAAATCTTTACTATATTTGGTGTGCATAGAGAAATTGTTTCTAACAATGGACCGCAGTTCATCTCTAATCTAGTACACACTGTGATGGTGCAGTACAAAATACGACACAGGAAATCTACATCATATGACCTACAAGCAAATGGTCCGGTGGAGTCCACAAATAAGGTGATTGAGTCCATCCTCACAAAAACAATAAATATTCATAGAAAGAATTGGGCGGAAAAATTACCAGAAGCATTGTGGGCATATCGAACCACTTGGAGAAACAACATAAGACACACACCATATGAGTTGGTGTACGAAAAACAAGTCCTCTTGCTGATAGAATTCCAAATCAAGACTTTCAAGACTGCAGTCCAATTGGGGATGGATCTCTCTAAAGCACAACAGCAACATCTTCTACAATTGAATGAGTTAGATGAATTTTGAAGGGATATTGTTAAGCAGAACATCTTAGTTCAACAACAACATAAGAAGTGGCATGGCAAGTCCATTCAGAAGAAGCAGTTCCAAGAAGGTGATTGGGTACGCCTTTACAATTCTAGACTCAAATATTTTAAAGGAAAATTCCATACACGCTAGATGGGACTCTATGAGGTGGTCAAAGTGTTCGAAAATGGAGCGGTAGAAATCAAAAGTATTGATGGACGGAATTTTGTGTTCCTAGTAAATGAGCATAGATTGAAGGTATATTTTCAACCCCTTACTAAAGGTGATTTCATGCAGCAAGTCCAACAACCATTTGAAAAGGCGTTGGTAGGTGGTAACACCAACCTGTCAAATATTTGATTCCTTCTTGTCCTTATTAAAAATAATAAAAGAAAAATGACAAAAATAAAAAGTTTAAAAAGAAAAAAAAAATTCCTGTAATTATGAAAATTAGTTGACTGAAATGATTGCAGAAGGATCAACTTGAAAACTAGCAAGCTGGCAGGAAGATCAAAATTTTAATAAAAAGGGAATGTTACTTGATCTTTTGGATACGCTGGTTGCCACCAAGAAGAAGCAGGTTCACGAAACTGAGCACTTACCCAAGTTTGGGGTAACTAGCATGGAAATTTTTATTCAAGTAAATTTTTACTTCCTGCTGCAATTACTTTTTCCTACACCAGTGCATGCCGATTTCAAGGTAAAAGCTTTGCCTTTCTTCTATTTCCCATTTCGAGAATTCCTAATGGTTTCTTTTCTAAAATCCCTAGTGAATTACCTTCCTCTTTCTTCTAAGAGAACTACCCTTGCTTGATCTTGTAAAATCCCTCTTTTCCCTTGAATTTTTTTCCACATCCCATTTCATTTATCCCCCTTGGTAATATTGTTTCTGGAATCCCTGTTGTAATGTTCCTTCCCATTCAATTTTTTTTTACCCCCTTCCCACTTCTTTATTCCCTCATCAATTGATTGCATAATTTCATGTTGTCAATAGAGAAGGCATGCTCGTGAAACACTAAAGGATGGCGAATAAAATTTTTCTTGTATATCGAGGCAAAAAAATTTAGTCGAGCTACATAATTTTTTTCTATCAATTTTTTTTTCTTTGGTAAAAGTCCATGGCGCAAGACACGTATTGCAATCACGACGCAGTCCAAGCAGGTTTAGTGCAGGAATGCAGTTGACTGTGAAAGCAAGTGTAAAATAAAATTTACACAGTTCATGAGTGTCTTATAAAGGATGTTTATGGATATTTATTTTCCTTCACATGAGTACTGATATATCATAGCATTTCATTTTTCAATTAATACTCTGTTTCATCATTTACTGGCTTAGGAATTTTTTTTTTTTAAGTGCAAGGTGTATAGGGTTCTAAAATCTAAATTTTTTAATAACTGTTGAAGTATGTCTTGATTAAATTACGAGGCAAACTGTGGGATAATACTGTTGTTCAATAGCCTGTATTCACCTTCCTTGAAATCCTTACCCCATAACCCGATCATTGTAACCATTGTGCCACCGCTGCATAAATATCCATGATTGCATAACATACCTCATTAGGCATATCTAGACAAATTTTGTGTTTTGGTGCAGATTGGTGTAGACTTGCAATTTTTTGGCAATTTTATGTCTAGGAGCGCAGCAAGCTCACGTTGCGCTTCTTCCTCAAGTCTCCAAATGATGGAAACTAAAAATTTTTGGAAATATTATGACCCCCTCTCAAAACCAATTTTCCCACTTTCCTAGTTTGGGGCTCATTTTTGAGAAATTTGCAAAAAAGAGGCCAAAAATCACCTTCTTGCCCCTCTTTTTCCATTTCATTGCGCACCTGGAGACACCCTGGGAGAATGGCCATATCTCAGCCAAAAGTGGGTCATTTTGAGTGAAAAAATGCTCTAAAGACATCTAATCTCTCCCATATTTCTAGAAAAGGCTTAAGATCTGGATTCAGAAAGGCACTCTAAAATGGCGTCCAACAAATTGTTGCACACTTGGAAATTTATGAGATTTTTGTAAAAATTTCACTTAGTAATTTTTTGTAATTCCTAGTTTAACTTTGGTAAAAGTCAAAAGGGTGAAATAGATGAATGTGAGGGGTAAAAGTAAATTTAAGTAATGGGTGGTTAGTCTTTTTAAGTTGTTTTGATGTAAATTTGACCTCATTGATGAGAGAGGTTGGAGTCAAAGTTAATTGTAGAAGTTGTTTTTAACTCCCCTAGAATCCTTTACATTCCAGTCATCTCTTCGTTGTGATTTCATAGAGAAAGCCCTCCCTAGTTTGGTAGGTGTCGGCCAGATAATTCATTCTTGCGGACAAGACCGACCTCCCTAGTATCTAATGATATCTAGCGACAAGCAAACCAAACAAATTCTATCTTTCTCTAAATATGCAATTTATAAATAAAGGCAAACAAGTGTTTTAGGCCTACCTCGGGTCCAGTGCAAGTTTGTGGAAGCCACGCTCCGTTGATCCAAATGAGCTCCCTTGTAAAGAATCTGCAAACACAAACAAGCACACACATTAAATAGCACCTGAAAAGCCAATATAATAAAGCATATTTATCATGATGATCAAGGAATTCATGAAACAAACCATATAAGACAATTTATTGAGAAAAATGAATCTGATTGTATTAACTTTAATCAAAGAAGAACTTTACAACCTTGGTGCCTTGATGTTGTACAAGCTCCTCCTAGGGTCTAGCAAGAATCTCCTCTACTTTGACAAGTTTCACTCTCTTCCCAATGAAGCCAAAAGGTATGTAATCTCTCCTCTCAAGCTTAACTAGGAAGTCTCAATTCCAACAGCATTTACCCTAAAAAATGTTCAGCTTCTACCTTCCCTAGCAACCAGCCGAATGCCTTAATTTATAGTGCAATGGAGGGAAGTTACTAGGTCCACCTTCATCGGGATAAAGCCCTCCTTCAAAGGGATAAGCTACTCTCATCAAGGGATTAGCTCCTTTAGTTTTGGGATGCATGAACCACCTAGGAGCGAACCATCCACGTCAAGATTCCTTCTAGAATCATCCAAAATTAACCCAAAGTGAGTTTTTAAGAATAAACTTGCGCCTTTTTGACTTTCACAAGGGTCCGCACCCACTCCTTTAGAGACAGAGCGGGCAGGTCCGCAGGTAACATGACCAAGGGGTGTGAGACCGCAGGTAACAGTAAGAGAAAGTGCGGAACCGGAGCTTTATTGATTTTCAGGGACTTTCTCTCATTTTTAAAGCTTGACATGAAGAGCTGAGGTTTGAGACTTGCTAAGGAGGACAGTATGAATGATGATAGACCCATACTGACTGCAAATAGTCATGGTGACAATATTTTTTGTAACAGATTGCCCCCTAAAGTGCGAAGTCTGTAGTAGATGAGGATTTCATTTATCATCTAAGAAGAGTGAAGTACTTTATCATTTCGAGGATCATCTTGTGAAGAGCCCGGTTGGAACCTGTAAAAACATTCTATATATATATATATATATATATATATAGATATATATATATATATATATATATCGGATCATATCATCGCTGAGGTAGGCATTCCCATACTCAGATAAAAAACTGACTAGAAAATTAACTATTGCTCTGATATAGGAATGATCTTGTAATATATCACAAGTATAGACACATGTAGACATAGTATGGACGCAGCCATCTGTTTATGAATAGTCTACTGTGTAATGAATACAAAATTCCTCGCAGCCTGGATGGTGGAAACTAGATCCAGAGTCTTGATTTCTATTTCCCGAAATAGTACGATTCTATCCATGTGAATGAATGTGTCGAAGTTGAACATGGTAGAAACCACTTGATTACCAGTCAATGATGTAAATTGTTAACAAGTGTGAGAGAAACCACTAGTAATTTCAATGGCTCTCAAAGTACTCATTACAATCCATGAGATGTGAATAGATGTGTTGATGTCGAACATGTCACAGAATCCTTTAATCGAAGGTCAATGATGCAACCTATCGTCGAAGGCGAGAAACCTGCCATTGAGGCATGCAGATCCCAAGGTACTGATGATTTCTAGATCATCTTTCTAGATAATGAGCTGAAGTCGATAGAAAGCGATCCGTCGTAGGCAAGCCCACAACACGAAATCATAGATCAAGTTTGAAGAAATATAGTTGCAAGGACTGACTCAGGGATGGTCAAGATGGTTGATAGATATTTTTCAAATTAATGGTTTATTTGCACTGACCTCTTGAACACATAACGACACAACAGATGGTTTGGTGACAATTGACCCAAAGTTAATACCCAGAAACCAGCTAAAGACTTTCAATATGGTTTGATCAACTGTTAGGCAAAGGATTTCCCAACCCAGGTGAATAAAAAGTGTCATGTTCAAGAGTGGTTAAATGTTTTTCTGAGACACAAAGTATGACAAACAGGCTCATTTTTCTCTCTTTTCCCCCACCATTTCTGGCAAGTACCTCTTTATTTTTAACAAGCTTGAGGAGGATAACATTTGCTTGATTATAAGCTCATCCTTCGGATGAGTCCAACTTAGTTTAAATTCGAACTCTAAGAAGGAGTGGTCCGTTCCTGTTTGTAATTGAACAGGTCCTTTACTGTTAAATTTTAACGAGTCCAGTATAGGAGAAACTCGGTGTTTTTCAATTTTAGAGAGTCTGAAAAAACTTAAGAAAACTCCATGGTTGTCCTTTTTTGTAAATTTGTGTCTCCCAAGCCCGAAAAATTATAAAATAATACTTGAGAGAACCGCTTGATCATTACGAACAAGGAGTACTTTTCATAATTAGTTTCTCTGATCCAAAAAAGTAAAAAAGCGATCAATGACACGTCATTTTATAACCAATATCGAATTTGAAACGACAAAAATCTGGCAATCTTTTCATGTTTTTATGGTCAGAAAAGGGTTGTAAGTGGACCGACTTTTTAGTTCTGTTTTAACAAGCTTAAAAAGAAAAACTCGGAAATCTTTTCATATTTTAGGAGTCATAAAAGAGCTTAAAGGTCACTCTAATGTTTTTCATCAAAAATTACCAATTCTGCCTGAAAAATCCGTTATCCTGCACAAAAACTCAAACATTACTCATACCTGTTTAAAATAAAAATGCTTCAAAAGTTACCTCTTTAAAGTGAAAAATAAACAAATTAAAAACTCATTTATTCAAAAAATTTTATAAAAAGGGCTTTTGTAAATTCATTTTTACCGTTTAACTTCAGAGTGAGAAAAGAGAACTTTTGGTCAGAAACTTCCCGTGAATATTGCGGAAAATCCGTCATTGGAATCGAACGCCGTCTCCTCCAGGTAATCCACATCATCTTACTCTTTCATTTCATCTGTTTGAAAATTGTTTTTAGGGTTTTATTTTGTTTTTTAGGAATTTTTTAGGTTAAAAACCTGCGTGTGGGGGTCCACAGGCATAGCATAGAAAACCTGCAGACCCGACTTTTTCGTAAAAGGAAAAAAAGTCTAGGGTCCGCACCTACTGTGAAGGCAGAGTGCAGACCCACACACTATCTCTAACATAGAGGGTGCGGTCCCCGCATAATAGGTTTTCAAACTTCAAATTTTTAAATTTCACCCAAAAATTTTGATCTTAAATATTCTAATCCGCCTTTTTATTGAATATAGGGTATACATTATGCTTGATTGGTGGGAACAGGAGCACGAGGATGTGGATCTCGCCATGATTAATCATCAACCTTCGATTGATGCATTGAAGGCATGCAGTTTATACAAATTCTGGGCCATACCTGGCATGAGGGCCCAAGTGGACTTTTGGCAGTGGCTGGTAGACATGTGGAATATACAGGACGAGTGTTCCTTTATAGGTGGCCACCAGCTCGAAATGGAGCCGGAAGACATTTACTTTTTGAATGGTTTGCCTAAGAGAGGTGAACATTTGACTCTATTCGGGACTAGGCCAGATGGCCAGTCTGTCGATAGCCTTCAACTAGAGTTTTGCAAAGACCAAACTAGAAACAAAGGGATTGATATCAAAACCATCTCCCGTCCTGAGCTCAAAGTGATTGTGTTTACTGTTACCAGGCTCTGCGGAAGCACATCACTACATGTGGCCATTGGATCCCAAATGCGGATGGCAGTAGACTGCTTTCGGAGCACCATTTTCAACTGGTGTGAGGTTGTGTTGGCTAATGTAAAAGGCCAACTGACTAGAGCGAAGAACGGACAACTGAAGACCTTTGGATATGGTGCTTTAGTTGTGAGCTTTGGTCTAGAGAGGGTCCCAATGTTGGTCCCACAACACCTTACCGTTGGAGTTGGACTTCCCCGCGAGCCCAAACTGATGCATTGGGTCACAGTTATGGCTCGTCATCCTGAGGAGGGAACAAAAGTCGTTCGATTTACTCCTGAGTATTTGCTATTCAGAATTTTCCTTATGCTGGGGTAGATTACTGTGGTGACCCAAACATGGCTCTTCCACCAGGAGAGCAATGGGATGACTCAGGTAAAATCATTTTCAACATTTTCTAATTTAATTTTTTTGTTTTTGTTTTTAAATCGTCCGAAAATTGATAGTAAAAAGTTTCAAATGCAGATGTAGGTCCACGGCGACCAGCCACTCTCCAGCCCTATGAGAGGAAACAGCCAGCTGCAGCAGCACTAGCCCCACAGGACAAATCTACAGATACCTTGGTCAAATTGGAGAGTCATCTAGAGCGTTTGACAGTAGATATTTCAGAGAGACCAACATAGATGACATTCCTCTTAGGCTACAACGCTATGTGATTGGGGTCCCAGGACCTTTCAGGAGGTTCCTTTGTAGGGTGGCCTGTACAGTGGTTTCTTATCGTGATCATCACCAATGATAGGATGATCGCCTATTGTAGACTCATATGATATTTTTTGCTTTTTGTACTATCATTTTTGTCGATCATAAGGTGTTTTTCAACCTATGATCGAAGACGATGTATATTTGAAACACTTCTATGCTATACTATATCACTATTACCAGCTTATCTTGTAAAACATGTTATGGAATGTTTTTAAATTTACTTGTATGATTATTGCAAATGTCTACTTAACATTCGAGAAGCAATTGCATCTGCTAATGTATTTAAATATCTTGGAATATGCTGATATTCAATATAGTCAAATTCACGTTCCAAGAGACAAACTCTCAAAAATAATCTCAATAACACTGGATTTCTAATGGCATATACTCTATTAATGTTAGGGTCCCACCCTAACCCCCTTATTTATGTAATGGGATCACGTCATAGTCAAGAGTAAATAAAGCCCATATTAATAATTGCAAGTGGTTAACCCGCAATTAATGACGAGACCATAGTTAGTTGCAAATGGGTCGTAGTATTAGATAGATGGTATTAATAAAACCCACGGTATTGATCCGTGGTATTGCATGTATGAGTCATATATAAAGGATAGAGACTCCCTGCGAGGAGTATCGTGTCTTATTTTGTAATCAAGCTCTGCTCTATCAGAGGTTGCCTCCTCGAAGAGGCAAGTGAACATTACTCTCTGAATAATAAAATCATTGTTGTTCTGTGTTTTGGGTATCTTCTCTTCGCATATTCTGTATTTGGGTATAGTTTTGCAGGTTAAGAGCATAACAAGTGGTATCAGAGCACTTTCCAGGGCCAGTGGGATCTCCATTTCTTAGCAAAAATATTTTTGGCTAGAGATGTGTTCCGACGTCTTTAAACCACGGGATCTGTCGTTGAGCGCATAAACCTGTGGATTTGGGGAGGCATGCACGCAGGAAATACAAGAGGTGGTCACGTCTGTTGGACTCCCTTGTAACCCCTGTGGGTACCCCTTCGAGTAGTAGCGCATTAGACAGAACCGTGCACAGACTGTCTTCCACGTACCCTCTGGGTATATTGGAAGCCCCCTAGGCTCCCTTGAAACCTCACCATAGATAAACCGTCAGCCGTCTTTTGGCTACAGTACACCGAGAACAGCACTCGGAGAGATTACTCGCCCGTACGATAGGGTAGTCGGGTTGTACGGCTAAGGGTACGGTCGATCCTCCTTAGTTAGAGCCTTGAAACATTGGGCCGAGTACTACTGCCAGACCCTTACGTGTATTGCTATCTGTAGCACCTGACACTCCTCAAGACCATAGTTCCCTTTTCTATTAGGGGATCACACATCATCTCTTCCAGATCCGCTTGTGCAAAGTGGTGTAGCAGTAGCAGACATCAGTCCCGCAGTCTCGAGTTTGCAGATCAGCCATTCCGATCTATTAGATCCATCAAATCCGCAGTAGCAGTCTGTTCCGCCGCCCAGAGCTATCCGATCCGCCATTCAGATATCTCAGATCCACCAGATCAGAATCATTGTGAAGGGTTCCTATACCGGGGTATAATTTTCACAGGACTTTTGGCCGCATTGACATTTTGAGGAATTGGCAATTGCAGTATTAATAAGGAAGGAGTAAAACTCCGTTAGGAGTTTTCTAAAAAAAAAAAGAAAAAGAGTCTGAGATCTTCCGGGGCGCTTATTGGTGATCTAGCCCATCAAAATCAGGACGACGAGCTGAGCACAGTGGTACCATTCAATTCTTAGTGCAAATTTTTTAGGCGGTCCCAACCTTCCAAAAAAATTCAGGTTGGTGTATCGTAGAAACTAGAGCTCAAGCGATGGCCAATGAAAGGATGGACAAACTTGAAGACTCCATGCAAATCGTCCACGTTCATCTTAATCGACTAAATAGCCTGGTCGAGGGCATGATCCAGAAGGGCAAGGAGCAAGCCCACGAGGAGGTGTATAATGGCAATGGACACAATGAGGGTGAGTCTAACCACTCTCCTCACGTCTGGCACACCCACCAACAACCTCGTCAACGACCTCCCAAGTTGGATATGCATAAATTTGACGGTTCTCACCCGTCAGCATGGATAGCCCAAATGGAGCAGTATTTCAATCTGAATCGCATCTTAGATGATGAGACTCAGCTTATGGTGGGGAGCATGTACTTGGACAATGAAAGGTGGCAATGGTGGGAATGGCATCAACGTTGCAATGGACCTTTTAGGACTTGGCCCAAATTCACAAAAGCTCTTCAAGACCGCTTTGACCAGGAATCTTCTTTTTTGGGTCGTCTTACTAAGCTCCGACAGACTGGTACAGTGGATGAATATATTACAGCTTTTGAAGCCTTAGCCTTCCGCACTTGGGGTCTCTCAGATGTGTTCTACATGGAATGTTTTATCAGCGGTCTTAAAGAAGCTATCAAAGCCCAAGTCCTACTGCACCACCCTCCCACATGGACGGAGGCTTGCAAGGTAGTTCGTAACATGGAACGTGCATTAGCAACCCAATACAGTCACCCAAATTTCTCCGCTAAAGGTCGCCCCCCACAGGCTCACAACACAACTCAAACACTTAAGGTCCAAAAGGTGTCACCTGCGTAAATGGTTGAAAGAAGAAAGCAAGGCCTATGTTACTACTGTGATGAAAAATACTCCCCAGCTCATAAATGCAAGGAGCCCAAATTTTTTCAAAGTGATGCCACTGACTACAGCTCAACAGAGGAAGATCCACCACTTGAGGAACATGAGCCGCTAGAAAAAGACAACCAAAAGGACAATGTCTCTGACGAACCAGTTATTTCGTTGCATGCTTTGGCAGGGATTTCTTCCCCTCAAACTCTCAAAATCAGAGGTTTTATTAAACATCACCCAATAGTAGTCTTGATTGATAGTGGGAGTACACATAATTTCATCCATCAAAAAGTCGCAAAAGCAGTGCATTGTTTTGTACGAGCAGTTTCTAACTTTCAAGTCCAAATTGCAAATGGAGGCACAATGAAATGTGAAGGCCGCTGTGAAATTTCAAACTTCAAATTGGGGATTATCAATTGAAAACCCACATGTTTGCCATACACATGGGGGGTTGTGACATTGTCCTCGGCGCTGAATGGCTCCGCACTCTTGGGCCAATCAAAATGTATTTCCAAGAGTTATATATGAGTTTTAAGCAGAACAACTACACACATACCCTCCGTGGACTCCATGCAGGAGCCCCCTCTATCATCAGCTCGCATAGGATGGAAAAATTGTTAAAAAAAGGGAAATCATGGAGTTGTAGCTCAATTTAATGCCATCTAGGCAGTCGAAACCAAGCCTGTGCCAACTCATCCTGAGATGCAACCGATTTTAAATAACCATCTGCTGGTCTTTGACAAGCCTCATTAGCTTCCACCCTCGCGAGGGGAACATGATCATAGCATCACCTTGGTTCCAGGGGCCCAACCCCCAAATGTGCATCCATACAGATATCCGTTCACCCAAGAGAATAAAATAGAAAAAATAATCAAGGAACTTTTGGAAGCAGGTGTCATTCGTCCCAACATTAGTCCTTATTCATCCCCAGTGGTCATGGTGCTCAAGAAAGATGGGGAGTGGCGGATGTGTCCTGACTTTAGGGCCCTCAATAAGTTGACAGTCAAGGATAAATTTCCCATCCCGGTGGTTGATGATTTTCTAGATGAACTCAATGGGGCTCAATTCTTCACTAAGCTGGATCTTCGCTCAAGCTACCACCAAATTCGCATGAAGGAAGTCGACATTCCCAAGACTGCTTTCAGAACTCATGAAGGCCATTATGAGTTCCTAGTCATGCCATTTGGTCTTTGTAATGCCCCCTCTACTTTTCAGAGCCTTATGAACCACATTCTCAAACCATATCTCAGGAAATTTGTCCTTGTCTTCTTCGATGACATCCTCATCTATAGTTGCACTTGGGCCACACATCTTCAGCATGTAGATCTACTCTTGCAACTGCTCCGCAAGCATAAATTATTTGTCAATATGTCCAAGTGTTCGTTTGGCATGGCAGAAGTTGAGTATTTGGGCCACATTGTGGGGCATGAAGGTGTCAAGGTGGACCCCAAAAAGATCCAGGCAATGCAGGAATGGCCTCAACCTAAGACCTTGAAGAGCTTGAGAGGATTTTTGGGTCTCACAGGCTATTATCGTAAATTTTTCCGCAACTATGGTCGCATAGCGAAGCCCCTCACCCAACTCCTAAAGAAAAATTCATTCTTCTGGAATGAGGAAGCACAACAGGCCTTTACAGCTCTAAAAAATGCCATGTGTTCCACTCCAGTCTTAGCACTACCTGACTTCACCAAATATTTTGTCATTGAATGTGATGCTTTGGGTACAGGTATTGGGGCGGTCTTAATGCAGGAAGGGCGACCTTTGGCCTTCACAAGCCAACAACTAAGTGGGAGGAATCTGGGCCAATCTACCTACGAGAAGGAAATGATGGCCATCTTACATGCAGTCGAGACCTGGCGACCTTACTTATTGGGGCGACGTTTCCAAATCCGCACAGATCATCACAGTCTTAAATATTTTTTGGAGCAACGCCTATCCTCCCCATAGCAAAATAAATGGCTCGCCAAAATGCTGGGATATGATTATGAGATCATTTACAAGAAAGGGAAAGACAATAGTGTAGCAGATGCATTATCTCGCCAATTTGAGGAGGAAAGTACTCTGCTAGCAATTTCCCTCCCCATTCCAGAATGGATTGAAGAGGCTCACAGGGAATGGTTTTCACACCTCGGGCTCTCCCAACTCATTTCTCAATTGCAGGTAGATCCAAATTCCACCAAGGGCTACTCATGGCAGGATGATATTCTTCGCTACAGGAACAGAGTCGTAATATCACCAACATCCAACCTCAAAAGTCGCATTTTGGCAGAATTGCACTCATCTCCCATTGCAGGACATTCGGGCTTTCAGAAGACGTATGCTCGCACCAGAAGATCATTTTTTTGGACAGGCATGAAAATGGACATCCTTACTTTCGTAGCAAAATGTGATGTCTGTCAACGCCACAAAGGGGAAACTGTCAACACACCAGGCACATTACAACCATTGCCCATTCCGGCATCAATTTGGATGGATGTTTCTATGGATTTCATTACAGGTCTTCCAAAGTCAGGGAACAAGTCAGTCATCATGGTGGTTGTGGACTGACTGTCGAAGTATGCTCATTTCTGCGCCCTAACCCACCCATTTACACCAACTTTGGGCGCTCAATCTTTCATGGATCAGATCTTCAAATTGCATGGCATGCCCACTTCTATTGTGTTCGACCGCAACTCGATCTTCACCAATAATTTTTGGCAGGAACTCTTCAGGATACAAGGCACTCAACTAAAACTCAGTACTTCCTATCATCCGCAAACGGATGGTCAAACCGAAGCCGTCAACAAATGTCTAGAAACCTACTTTAGGTGTTTCACTTCATAAAAGCAACACCTTTGGGTACAGTGGTTACGTCTGGCTAAATGGTGGTATAACACCAACTATCATGCCACAACCAAAATGACTCCCTATGAAGCAGTATATGGTCAACTCCTGCCTTCACCTACTTCATATCTCAAGGGGTGCTCAAAAGTACAAGCAGTGGATCAACTCCTACAACACTGCGCAACCATGCTCGCCCATCTTAGAGAGAATCTTCATCAAGCTCAGAACCGCATGAAGCAACAGGTAGACCAGCATCGCTCAGAGCGCCAATTTCAAGAAGGGGATCAGGTCTTTTTACAGCTACAACCATATAAGCAAACATTACTCAAAGACAAGGGGTGTCAGAAACTATCTCCCAAATTCTACGGACCATATCAAGTACTTCAGCGCATTGGAGAAGTGGCTTACAAGTTGGCCTTGCCACCTACTGCAAAAATCCATCCAGTTTTCCATGTCTCATGCCTCAAGAAAGTGATTGGGAACAATTGCAGAATTCAGACTAGTCTACCTGAATTGGACGAAGAAGGGTCCATCTGGCTTAAACCCAAACAGGTCCTAGACACACGAGACAAGCAACTGTGCAGCCCCATGATTAAGGAAGTCCTCGTCAAATGGAAAGACACCTCTCCGGAAGATGCAACTTGGGAACCAACCACTATTCTTCAGCAATTTCCACAGCTTTAGCCTTGAGGACAAGGTTAGTCTTAAGGGGGAGGGGATGTTAGGGTCCCACCCTAACCCCCTTATTTATGTAATGGGATCACGTCATAGTCAAGAGTCAATAAAGCCCATATTAATAATTGTAAGTGGTTAACCCGCAATTAATGACGGGACCACAGTTAGTTACAAATGGGTCGTAGTATTAGATAGATGGTATTAATAAAACCCACGGTATTGATTCGTGGTATTTCATGTATGAGTCATATATAAAGGATAGAGACTCCCTGCGAGGAGTGTCGTGTCTTATTTTGTAATTGAGCTCTGCTCTATCGGAGGTTGCCCCCTCGAAGAGGCAAGTGAAAATTACTCTCTGAATAATAAAATCATTGTTGTTCTGTGTTCTGGGTATCTTCTCTTCGCATATTCTGTATTTGGGTATCATTTTGGAGGTTAAGAGCATAACAATTAAGCTGTAACACAACGAGTTCAAAATCTAACCTCACAATCAAACTTCAAATCCCAAATGAGATGGATTCAGATAATAACTCAGTCACTGCACTATACTCTGCAATGTTGTTCGTTGTTTTACCTAGGCTTACCCCATGCATAGATACCAACTCATCAAAGAGCGAATAGATAACCCAAGCTGTAGAAGAAATGTTCTGTGTATTACGACAAGCACCATCAGCAAAACCAATGTATGTTGGAGAGACGTCGACATCTGCAATATCAAGAGTTACATCAAGATAAGCAGGAATAATGACAAAAAACACTCTCTAAGCTAAGCACACTTTTTAATCTAAAACACACCAGCTAGAAAGAAAACTAACCTAACTAAAAATCTCCACACCCAGATTTAAGCACAATATCTCTTCAGGTAAAGACCATTTCTGGGCTTACCTAAAGAGACCCCCTCAAAGTCTACCAATTCATACGCCCCTTTTGCCAGCTTTCACTTAACAACATAAGGACCATGCCACATGGGAACAAATTTTCCAGCGCCTAATTTATCATTCGCCTGATCGTACAATAAGACTAGGTCTCCTTCCGAAAAATTACGACGGGTAACATTTCGATCATACTGAGCTTTAATACGTTTGGCATGAGTTTCGATTGCTAATGCAGCATCACGTCAATTCTCATCTAGCTGAGCCAAGTACAACAAACGTTTTTCCTCTTCTGAAGTAGCTGGAAGTAATTCTATGGCCATTTTCAATGACGGGATTTCGCATTCAACGGGCACAGCTTCCAAATCGTAAACTAGTTGGAAAGGAGTGAAACCGGTTGACGTTTTTACTGAGGTTCGATACACCCAAAGCGCTGAAAATAAAATGTTATGCCAATTTGACCTATGAATCCCAATGATTCGTTAGATCATGATGACTAGAACTTTGTTGATGGCTTCAACCAGACCATTAGCCTATGGATAATATGGAGTTGAACTATCGTGATGCAAGCCAAGTTGGTCTGTAAGTTCAGTCATCATAATATTTCGAAAATGACACCCATGATCAGCGATAATCGCTTGTGGAACACCAAACCTAGCAATCATATGATTGAACACGAAAATCAAAACAGTTTTGCCGTCTGCCTCAAATGTAGGCATCGCCTCGGCCCACTTGGTAAAATAATCTACTGCAAGGATGATATACGCATGCCCCCCGACCAAGTGAGGGTTACATGTAATAAAATCGATACCCCATTTCACAAAAGGACCGACGACAATTATAGGGTGGAGAGGAGCAGGTGGAGCACGCATCTTTCGATCAAAAATTTGGCAGTTGTGGCACTTTCGGACCGCGTTAATACAATCTTTAAACAAAGATGGCTAGAAATAGCCAGCGCACAATATCTTTTGGGTTGTGGAAAACCCAGACATATGACCGCCACATGCTCCAGAGTGACAATCATTTAGAACCCTTTCAGCTTCCTCATGAGTTAAACAATGTCAGAAAACAGAGTCCACCCCACGACGATATAGGGTATCTCCAATAATTTTGAATTGTTGGGACTAGAATTGTATTTTCCGACGCTCTGATCTTGAAATTTCAGGCCGAAAGGATTGGGTTTGGAGATAAACTATGATATCCCCATACCATGGATCTAAAGTGCTGATTAGAAACAAGGATTCGTCCGCAATGGGCTCCTCCACCACAGTTTCAGTGTAAGCACGCGGGAAGTCACACGTCAACTCCGCAAAAACTAAAGATTTCTTTGACTTAGACTTTTCAAATTCCAAGTCAAACTCCTATAGGATCACAATCCATTTGGAGTACTTGCCCCCTAGAAATTGTTTGGTCAAAATATATATCATAGGGTTGCAATCGGAAATTACTGTAGTTTTGCGTAGTAAAATGTAATGATGAAAACGTTGGACAGCTTGCACAGTTTCCAATGCCAATTTCTCCACATGTGAATATTTTAGCTCAGTTGGATTTAAGGTTTGACTAAGGTAATATATCACATGTTCACTATCGAATTCATCTTCTTGAACTAACACCATTCCGATGGTGGAATGCGAGGCGGCGATATATAAGAAGTAGTCCTGGTTGTAGTTGGGAGGATGAAATAACGGTGCATGGGTCAACGCATGTTTTAATGCATCAAAAGGTTTGTCAGCTACTCATCCCAAAAGAATGGAGTATTCTGTTTCAACAACTGGGTAAAACCCTTTGTGATCTCGGCGTAGTGAGGAATGAACCGACGTAAAAAGTTTGCTTTCCCTTGCAAACTTTGGAGTTAGCGAAGACTCAAAGGAGGAGGCAATTTGACAAGAGCTTCAACCTTCGAGGGATCGACGCAAATGCCAGCTTTCGAAACAACAAACCCCAGTAACCGACCTATTTCTATACAGAAAACACACTTATGTGGATTCAACCTAATTCGATAATGCCTACACCTCATAAAGATTGCTCATAAATGGATGAGACGATCAGCTCGATGTAATGAATGAGTAGGTAAATCATCGAGATAGGGTTGCACAATGTGCTTGATGTCATGAAAGTTCGCGTAAGACATGGCTCTTCGAAAAGTTGCCCAGGCGTTCTTGAGCCCAAAAGGTAATTTGCAATAAGCAAATGTCCCCCATGGACAAATGAAAGTCGTTTTTGGTTGATAAGCAGGTAGAATATTTATTTGATTGTATCCGGAAAAACCATCCATGAAGGAGAATATTTTACTGCTGGCACAATCATCAATGATTTGATCAATATAGGGAGTTGGGTAATTGTCTTTTGGACAGGCTCGATTAATATCCCTATAATCGATACATATTATTATTGTTCCTCTCTTTTTGTTAACAGGAACAATATTCGATACCCAATCCGTTAAAGGAATTGGATAATGAAACTTGCTTTAAGTAATTTTTCAACTTCTGCCTTAATAGCAGCAGCTTTTCGCGGGTGGATCTGACGCAAATGTTGCCGGACGGGTTTAGCATCCGGGTAAGTTTTGTTTTCATGAAAAACAATTGCTGGGTCAATTCCTGGCATTTCCTCATATGTCCTGTCATTTCCTCATATGACCTCAGCTTTTCGCGGGTGGATCTGACGCAAATGTTGCTGGACGGGTTTAGCATCCGGGTAAGTTTTGTTTTCATGAACAACAATTGCTGGGTCAATTCCTGGCATTTCCTCATATGACCAGGCAAACACGTCATGGAATTCTTGAAATAGGGCCTTATATGTTTGAATTTCATCTTCCGTACAAGAAGCACCTATATCAATGTTTTCAACAATTCCAGGCTTAACCGAAATGTCAATAGGAATAGCTCGAGAAATATTTCCCAAATTAAACTCAAAATCAGGATTTTTCGTTGGATTCTGAGGTTCCTTGACATAATCAGTCGTAAAAATAGATGAAAAATCATTTTCGAAGCAATCAATCTCAGGTAAAAACAAAGATCTATGATGAAGATCCTGCCATGGTAAATCATCAACACACAGGATTTCACGAATTTGCTCATCAGTTTGAACAAGTTCGGAAAATGTTGTTGAATTTGAGTTTGATGTTGACAGTGATTCTTCATGGACCACATTCATTAATTCAATATCGGTTGAAGAAGGGTCGGAAAACGGCTGCATGGCCTCATACGCAATTTCATATGGACTCAAAGGCATAGCATCACCAAATGAATCTATCTCAGATTTGGAAGGTATGATCCAAGGATCATTATAAACAATAGTGTCTGATGAAATCATATGAATGGTTGCAGTAGAAGGCGATACGTTGAGAGGAGGAAAAGGAAAAGTTCCTAGTAAACAAGAATCTTTAACTAATCCTACTCCAACATCCTTATAAGGGATAGTGGTTTTGTCGACATGCTGGATAGTGGTTTTACCCCGGCAACCTGCTTAATGAATAGAATGGCACAAGTTTCTCCACTAAACCGTCTCGAGTGAAGAGAACCCCCTAGAAAATCCAAGTGAGTCTAGCCGACGTCTGCTCCAAGTACAGTGGGATCTTCCCTCCACCGTCACCTTAGGAAAGAATCCTATAGAATATGGTCACTATGGTTACCAACGGAAACAAATATACATGGGGGAACAGTCTGTGATCCGATACACACGCAAGGGCAAAGTAGCAAGCTCAATCCCCTTGAAGGTTCCTTGACATAATCCAAGGTTTACCAACAAGTGACCCTAGGCTCCTCGACAATGGTTAATCCGAGGTTTACCGTTTTTAATACATGTATATCTAGTATCGTTCCCGATGAGGAAGGATTGATTACCCCACTGGTTTGGACACGATCTCGTGCTTGAACCCTATAAGAGGAGCTTCCCAGAGCATAGATGTAACAATTGGAATTTATCTCCTACCGCAAGATATAGCTACTTGTTTGGTTTACTATCTTGGAGAGTTAATTACTCCCTACTCCAAGATACTAGCCTAAGCTATGTTGGTGATAAAGAGCCCTAGAAATAAAAAGATTACTAGATAGATTTTACTTTAAACATTATTTTTATTGGTTTTTTCTTAAGTCAAAAGGTGCGGAGATGAAACTTATGGTGTGAATACTCGACTCCAAATCACTAAAAATGTACTTAAGATGATAAGCAATCTTGTTTCTTCAATGAATTTCTAGATAAAGAAAGAGTTGAGAATGCAAATGCTTGTAAAAACAAATCTTTCCTTAACAAACAAAATAAAAAGAAGAGCTTTTTGTCTTTCCCAATACACTAAAAAATGAGACAACTAGTTATGTTCACGAAAATTTCCCTTTCTTTTCAAACACTCAAATACTACTGAAACAAACTTTTTCAAAAGAGATTTTTTATTTTTTTTTATTTTTATAAAACAGTCAAAACTATTGAAAAATCTAATCTTAAGATCTATAAATTCTAAAAAACTATTTGAAGTAAAAGCTTACAAGATTTCTTTTCAAGGATGTTTTACTTAGCTATGATCAAACTAAGGACTAATTTTTCCAGAATCACAAATCAGTCAAAAACAACCAGCTTTTGTTTTCTTTTCTAAAAATGAAATCCAAAACTTTCAACACAAGTCCTTTCGAAGTTTCGCAAAGAGAAAAACAATATGGATTCCTCAACAAAGGCAGGTTTTACAAAATGGTCAGACTCATAAGAAGGCCAGCAAAAACCAAGGTGATCTGAGGTTTCTAAGGCTTCTAAGCTCTGAGTTACTACAAGACCAAATGAAAATCAAGCCCGACACACAAAACTTCTAGGAATTTCACCTAAAACCCTAATGCCAATGGAATGAACCTAAGAAAAGTTCCTGACAAGTCAAATGCAGATCTGGGCAGAGGCTAAAAACACATAAACAAATCCTAAGCTAATTGAATAAGAAAATTTCAAGTTTTTCAAAATTTTGATAGGATCTGCAGGCTCCCAGTATACCCAGGTGCGGTACCGCTCTGTGTGTAAAACAAAAGTGCGGGGATGTCTGCACTGTGTTACAAGCAAAGGGTGCGGTCCTCTTCCAAAAGTACGAAAAACAAAAAATAATTCAAGATCTACTAAACCTACCCAATTCCACACACATCAAGCCAAAAACCAGAAACAAAGACACAGTTTCTCAAGTCAAAGTAAAAGCAAAGGAAAAATGACTTGGATTTGTTATTATTTCATACAACAGTATAAAATCCCTTTTTAGAAAAGAGAATGCATCTTATCTTTTCTTACATAAAAGGAATATGCAATGTTATATAAAGACAAGAAAGGTTACTAATCTTTTAACGCTGCAAATTTATATAATCACAATATTTTTCTATATATTGTAGTAACAATCTTTATATATATATATATATATATATATATATATATATATTGAACTAAGAAAAATATATAAAAATCAATCTTTATCTACATGCAGTAATATATTTTCTTTACCAAGAAAATCTATCCCAATTACTGTCATTTGTGTGCATTAAACACACATTCAACCTAAATTTCTGAACACAAAAATTTATGAATCTTTTCAAAAAAAATACTAACTACTCATTTGTGTGCATTAAACACACATTCAACCTAAATTTCTGAACACAAAAATTTATGAATCTTTTCAAAAGAAATACTAACTACTCTTTAAGCATTAGCATTCTCTGGATTTCTTCAAGAAAACATGAACTTACAAAGATATTTCAATTTTATTTTAATGAAATTAAAAGAGATATACTTATCTTTTCTTGGCGTACATCATTAACTCTATTTGCATGACATCCATGGCCAGTGTACATTGTTGCATTGCATGAAGTTTTCCTTCAAATTGCAGCCAAGCAGTTCACTCTCCCATCTCTGAAGCGATCTTAACGACATCACTAAATCTCGCATCTCTGAAGCGATCTTAACGACATCACTAAGTTTGCATTCCCTGAATTTTCCATAGTAATTGCGATGGATATAAGCTTTATTTTTTTTCGTAGAGCAGTAATACTAGCACCCCTAAAAAACATTGGTTCTTGTTGTGGAAAAATCTTGCAACCTCAACCAAATGAGTAGCTCCCTCAAAAATGGTTTCTCCCTCCTTTTTCACAACAACCCTCCCTCCGAGTGAAAAGGGTTATTCCATGGTTGTTTCACCATACCGAGCCATAACTACCTTATGTTATTAACAAATCTAGGGTTAAATATTTTTCATTATTAATAATTACTTATCCAATGTAGGTTGGTTAGGTATATTACAAACTCCCCCCCTTAAAGAGAACACCGTCATCAGTGTTCATCATTAACTTTTACATATGACACCTATTTAGAAAATGATCATTTAATAACATTTTATCAATATTCATTTGCGTTTACAACTACAACAATATTCAATTTCTACTTTCCATCACTCGGCCATTACTCAAATTGATATACGTAAAACAAAACCTCTATACCAACTTTCCATTACTTACCAATTACTCTTGGAAGTCATGATCTCTTTCATGAGAATTCTCTAAGAATTGTTTGATAGCCCATCCACACTACATGGAAATTACCCTGTAATATATGACTAACAAATTCGATCACATTAGTTACAACATTTTCAATCAAATGAAATACTTTTAACTATTAATCAATTATGCAATGTTAGGTGATATTTCAATAAGAGTACTTCTACCAGTACTTGGAGAGCACCAACACTCTAATCATCAAACTGATAAATCACTGCACCATGTGCACATTGTCTTAGCTCCTGCTAATGACATCGACACAGTACTTCTAAAAGTACCCAAAGAGAACCTAGCTCTCTAATCATCAAAATAGTCAATAACTGCACCAAGTGAAAATTGTCTTAGCCCCTACTAAGACGTTCACAAGATTGGTAATATAATAAAAGAACTAAAATTCCAATAACTCCTTACTGAGCACTAAGCTCCTTTTGTGTTAAGATGTGCATAACATATTTTAAACAATTATATATAAAATTCATTTTTAACACAACACATAACTAATTAATTAATTTTTTCTCCTACGAGAACCATAGTGGCAAATGAATGCTCCTCCCAACCCATGGGAACTAGTTTCCACAACCAAATCAAGTCATTTTTGCATCCAGACATTTCTTTGACAAAGACCATACTAGGTTTATTATGGAATTCCACTGGTCAACCAGCTCAAGAATTCCAATGACCACATAAGGTCCAATATAGAATTCCTCTTGGCAGCGTCCTGCCTATTCCTCTAACAACATCCCGTTTATGAGGAAATTTTGGGCCTCCTCTAACAAGCTCCAAATCAACAAATTTTCCTCGGGCTTTCTACTCTCTTCACCATCTTGGCCAACTCTTTTCCCTTACTGTGATCATTTATCTCTAGGGAGAGGAAATCTAGGCACGAAAGTTCTATCAACCCCTTTGGGCAAACAACCACCATCAACCCAAGGCCTTATGGCCTTTCACAATTGTCGACAACTCTCTAGCATGTTAAATTTATCTTTTAGCACTCTTTCACACAGTAAGTTACATAATGAACCATATGTAGATTAGCATCAACAAAAGAAACATTCATGTACACCATGCTTTTATACTTAACCCTCAACATGGATCCACAATATCTAGATTGACAGGAAACATAACTGACATACATGTTGTATGCATTACGATTTTCCAAGTAACATAATCATGCATATCATATAACATTATAATTCTCATTTACGATTGCAAATCATATTGCAACGCTTTACCTTGATGAGTTTTCTTGTTGCCATTAAGATACACTACTTAATCCCATTGGCAACATTAGTTATAAATATGGTCATTTAACAAGTATTCACTTTCCAAATCATTTTAGTTTCATGCATATCATATTGTCATGCATAAAATTATATACAAATATTCATTAATGCGTAAATGTCAATAATAGTTGAGTTAACAATCTAAACATTTCCAATTTTCCCATAGTGTATTGTCATCAACAAATAGATACATGAACTACCATAATCACTATTTTATGAATTTTAATAAGCTTAAACAAATTCAATTCATTCTTATAACTTTTATTAGTTAGTCATGCAACACTAACCAATCACAATTACCAACCATCTTAATGTAGCCATGACAAAACTTAATCAACAATTAGTTATTACAATCAAGTCTCACTACTTGACTCATTGTTTATTTTCAATATCTAAAGGGGTTCTTCCAATTTCCTTTTAAAACACTCTATCATCCTATTCAATGATGTTCCCTGTATTTTACATTCATGCATTCACTCATTAAAAGTAGTGCATTGTAAATTCAACCATGTTCATTAAATGTCTCATTAATATTTCCATATTTGCAAAAGTTGGTAGTCTATTGTCACTTTTCTTAGTGAGTGTTCAATATTGTTCATAAGTGTGACAAAGTTTTATTGTCTTTTATCCTCATCAAGAATCTAATGTCATGAACATAGTTTTGCGGCAGACTTTATTATGCAGCTATAAACATGAATCACACATATCATGTCAAAAATAGTGTACTACATAAATCAATGTGTAGATTTTTAGACTTATACCTGAGTTAATGCCAACTAGTGGCATACCTCAATTTCTTTTCCACTTACCAATTCCCAAAGGCATCAATGCTACAACCTTTTGCTCCGATACCACTTGTAACATACCCTGATAGCCTCACATGAAAATGCAGGGAGTTAGAAATTTTTTACACAAATTACCCACCGGTAATTATCTAAACAACTATTCCACATTCCTCATTAACCATTAAATAGAATGTTCATCAATACATAAAGTAACTTTAGTAGAGGAATAGTAAGTTTCGTAACCATTAACCACCACTCTTGTAGTATATTAACATAAATTGTATGATGTAATATTGCATCCATTTCATGATTCCCTTAACCACATTAATTAATCACATACTTGACATTATCAACATCACATTATGCAAGGAATCACATCATCAAACTGACATAATAAGCAATCACATCATTGAACACCGATATACCCTAGAAACCTCGTAGGGTGAAAACCAACAAACATTTAATTTTATTATTAAATGCTCATGAGGGTGTTCACCCCTCACTCAATGGCTTATAAGGGAGTCCATCCCTTAATCATTGTCAAAAAATATTACAATCAAATATCATTAAAATCCAACATACCTAGCTAAAAGCTATTACAATGATCATGAAACCATTTACCCACAAATGACCACTCTCTACATCCTTGTGGCATGATTGTTCCATTAGTGGACCATCCTGCAGCTCGCACTCATCTGCATGGACCATTAATTCTTTACTTGCCACCATGTTAAACATAATCTATCCTTCGCACAAGTCACCATCCTTTCCTGTCATTATTGTCGTCAATAAGCTTTGGTAACATGATTAGATAGAGTATTAATCAATCAACAATTAGTCTTTAAAAGTAATCCTTTAACATCTATTCATGTGCATACATGAGATGCAAATAAAATATCAAAACATGCTTCTTCTAACAACATTATACATGTTTAAACTAATAATTATCAAGCATGTCAAAATAATTACCACGTTACTATGATCATTCTCACACCAACACACGTTCATATCCAAAGGAAACCACTATAACCATCCATTTCACTTAAAGGATACTAGAAACTTTTCTTTGCTTTTAATACATGTAATTATATAAAAACTTATTCGAAGAGAGCTAGCCCCTTAGCTCCTCTATAACCATCAATTTCACTTAAAGGATACTAGAAAGTTATCTTTGTTTTTAATGCATGTAATTAGAGAAAAACTTATTCGAAGAGAGATAGCCCCTTAGCTTCTCCTTTGTGCATGTAAGTAAGTAATATTTACAATAGAGTAGATGTTCCCTTCTAAGGGGAAGCTAACATGATAGACATCATTATCATGCAGACAAATTTAAGTCCCTTTTCGAAGTCCTTTTTCGAAAATCATCTTTTCCAAGATAGAGCTATTTACAAAATTTATTGTATGCACAAAAGCATCCATTGCTTTAAACGAGAACTAATGTGTTAGTCATTATTTCTTACATGCAGACATATGTATTTTACAAAGGAAAGCTAGTACATTTATTGCAAGTAAATACTTGTTTTACTTTCCATAATACTTATTCTTTTCTGCACACAAATCTATGTTTCTCTTTAAAATATCTAACACAATAGTCCTACAAGTCCATGTTTCTCTTTAAAAAACCCTAATACAATAGTTATATCTACATATGTGTAATAAAATATTGTTTATATGCTTCTGAATATGTGTTATTTCCACATAGTTATTTTCAACAACCCAACATAGCTTCTCTATCATTTATGTAGAAAGTTCTTATCCATTTGTTACCAAGAAAGTATCATAACAAAGTTCTCATGCATTTGTTTTCAAGAAAGTATCATAATCAACCTTTCTTTTGGGAATAAGAACTAAGATAATAATAATGGTAACCTCTTATGCATTAAACCATACAATTAAATTAAACTATCCAATATGAAACACACAAATCATTTACCTTTTTACTCACCAAAACATGTAACTTTTGCAAACTCTTACAAAGGAATTAACACAATTAACTTATTCCTATGACTTATATTATCTTTGTGCATTTCATCTATACATAGGTTATTATATTTTCTCATAACTAAGTATTGTTTTTTAAAAGAACTCTCTTACCCATGAGAATATTTCATGAATTACCTTCTCTAATCTATATTCACTTCGAGGAAAATGACTTTGATTCTTTAATCTATATTCACCTCGAGGAAAATGACTTGGATTCTTTAATCTATATTCACTTCTAGGAAAATGACTTGGATTCGTTATTATTTCATACAACAGTATGAAATCCCTTTTTAGAAAAGAGAATGCATCCTATATTTTCTTACATAAAAGGAATATATAATGTTATACAAAGACAAGAAAATTTATTTATCTTTTAATGCTGCAAATATATATAATCACAATATTTTTCTATATATAGTAATAACAATCTTTATCTATATGCAGTAATATATTCTCTACCAAGAAAAATATATAATAACAATCTTTATCTACATACAGTAATATATTTTCTCTACCAAGAAAAATATATGATCACAATCTTTATATACATATAGTAATATTTTTTTTAACCAAGAAAATATATATAAAAATCAATATTTATCTACATGCATTAATATATTTTCTTTACCAATAAAATTTGTCCCAATTACTGTCATTTGTGTGCATTAACACACATTCAACCTAAATTTTTGAACACAAAAAGTTATGAATCTTTTCAAAAAAAATACTAACTACTTATTTGTATGCATTAAACACACATTCAACCTAAATTTCTGAACACAGAAATTTATAAATCTTTTCAAAAAAAATACTAACTACTCTTTAAGCATTAGCATTCTTTGGATTTCTTCAAGAAAACATGAACTTACAAAGATATTTCAATTTTCTTTTACTGAAATTAAAAGATATATACTTATCATTCCTTGGTGTACATCATTCCATCATTAGCTCTATTTGCGTGACATCCATGGCCAATGTACATTATTGCATTGCATGAAGTTTTCCTTCAAATTGCAGCCAAGCATTTTGCTCTCCCATCTCTAAAGTGATCTTAACAACATCACTAAATCTCCCATCTTTGATACAACATCACTAAATCTCCCATCTTTGGAGTGATCTTAATGACATCACTAAATTTTCATTCCCTGAATTTTCCATAGCAATTGCGATGGATATAAGCTTTATTTTTTTTGGTAGAGCAGTGATACTAACACCCCTCAAAAACAATGGTGTTTACTGTGGAAAAATCTTGTGACCTCAAACAAATGAGTAGCTCCCACACAAATGGTTTCTCCCTCCTTTTTCACAACAACCCTCCTAGTGAAAAGATCTTACAACCTCAACCAAACGAGTAGCTCCCTCAAAAATGGTTTCTCTCTCCTTTTTCACAACAACCCTCCTAGTGAAAATGGTTATTCCATGGTCGTTTCACCATATCGAACCCTAACTACCTTATGTTATTAACAAATCTAGGGTTAAATATTTTTCATTATGTTAATAATTAGTTATCCAATGTAAGTTGGTTGGGTATATTATAAATATTATTTATATTATATAATTTCACATCTTTATATATAATAGTACTCTCATTTTTAATTTTATTAAAACCTTAATTTATTTTTTATAGGAGTATTTTTAGTAGTAGTGAGGATAGAGGGTTTAGATATATCTCAAAAGTAATCATAACATTTCTCCTTTTAGATTTAACTAATAAAATATTACAAAATTAAATTAAAATAAAATATTTATAAAATATACGTTATGGTTTTTTGGCTTGTGGTATTGATAAGCCATAGTATTGGCCCATGGTATTGTAACAAAACCTATTTACAAGTTAATGGTAAAGTGAGGTGAATATCCATGGTTAAGAATCTTGTGACATTGTTATAAATTATTTTAATTGTGAAATAAGTTTTGATTTTTGGGCATGTGGTATTGATAAGTCATGGTATTTTCCCATGTTATTGTATCAAATCATATTCACAAGTTCATAAATCAATGGAAAAGTGGGGTTTAATATCTATGGTTAAGAATCTTATCATGTTATTCTAAAATATTTTGATTGTGAAATAAGTTACATTTTTTTGGGTGTTTGGTATTGATAACCCATAGTATTGGCCCATGGTAATGTAACAAAGCCTATTTACAAGTTAATAATATCCATGGTGAAGTGGCGGTGAATATCTATGGTTAAGAATGTTGGCATATTGTTATAAAATATTTTGATTGTGAAATAAGTTACATTTCTTGGGCATGTGGTATTGATAAGCCATAGTATTGGCCCATGGTATTGTAACGAATCATATTTACAAGTTAATACTAATGTGGTGGTGAATATCCATGGTAAATAATCTTGTCATATTGTTAGAAAATATTTTGGTTGTGAAATAAGTTGTGTAAGTGGGGGTGAATATCCATGGTAAAAAATATTGTCATATTGTTATAAAATATTTTGGTTGTAAAATAAACTGTGTTTTTTTGGGCATGTGGAATCGATAAGCCATGGAATTGGCCCATCGTATTGTAACAAAGCCTATTCACATGTTAATAACAAAATCAAAATATAAAAAAATGGATTTTATTGTTTTTATTACTTTAATTTTTTTTTATGAATTGAGCAAACATGTAAATGTTTACACTCATCCCCATACTTTTAAATTTTTATTTATTAATTTTAATTTTTTGCTTATTACTTTAAACTTTTTATTATTAATTGAGCCAACATGTAACATACCCCAGTAACCTCACATGAAAATGCATGGAATTGGATTTTTTTTTTTTACACAAGTAATTATCCAATCACTATTCCACATTCCTCATTAACATTTAGATAGAATTTTCATTACCACATAAAGTAATTTTCAATAAAAGACAATAAGTTGCATAACCATTAACAACCGTTGTTGTAGTATATTAACATAAATTGTGTCATGAACCTCGCATCCATTTCATGATTCATTAACCAGATTAATTAATCACATATTTGACATTATGATTATCACATCAGATAAGGATTAACATCATCAAGGAATCAACATCATATCATTGAACACGGATATACCCTGGAAACCCAGTAGGGTGAAAAACTAGCAAATGTTTTATTTTATTATTAAATGCAGATTAATCAATCACATACTTGACACTATGATTATCACATCAGATAAGGAATTAAGATCATCAAGGAATCAACATCATATCATTGAACATTGATATGCCTTGAAAACCCCATAGGGTGAAAGTTAGCAAATGTTTAATTTTATTATTAAACGCTCGTGAGGGTGTTCACCCCTCACTCAATGGCTTATAAGGGAGTCCATCCCTTATCCATTGTTATAAAATATTACAATGAAATATCAATTAAAATACAACATACCGAGCTAAAAGCTATTACAATGATCATGAAACCATTTACCCACAAATAACCATTCTTTATATGTTTGTGGCATGATTGTCCCATTAATGGACCATCCTGCAGCTTGTACTCATCAGCATGGACCATTATTTCTTATCTATCATAATGTTAAACATAATTATCTTTTAAACAAATCATCATCCTTTCCTATCATTGATGTTGTCAACAATCTTTGGTAACATGATTAAATAAATATTAATCAATTAATAATCTTTCTTTGAAAATGATCTTCTAACATCTATTCATATGCGTACATGAAATGTACACAAAAATACATGCCCTCTTATAAAGGAAGACTAAGATGATAGACATCATTATCGTACATGCAAATGCAAGTCCCTTTTCTTGCATGCGGGAATAAGTATTTTACAAAGAAAATCTAGTACATTTATTCCAGGCAACTAGTTGTTTTACTTTCCACAATGCTTACTCTTTTCTGCACATAAATCCATATTTCTCTTTAAAAGATCTAACGCAATAGTTCTACAAATCTATGTTTCTCTTTAAAATATTTAACACAATAGTTATATCTTCATACATGTAATCAACTATTGTTTCTATGTTTCTGCATATGTGTTCTTTTCACATAGTTATTTTCAAGAGCTCAACATAGTTTCTCTATCATTTATGTACAAAGTTATTATGAATTTGTTTCCAAGAAAATATCATAACAAAGTTCTCATGCATTTGTTTTCATGAAAGTATCATAATCAACCTTTCCTTTGGGCATAAGAACTAAGATAACAATAATGTTAACTTTTTATGCAATAAACCATGCAATTAAATCAAACTATCCAATTTACAACACACAAGTCATTTATCTTTTTACCCATAAAAAATGTAACTTTTCCAAACTCTTGCAAAGGAATTAATGCAATTAACTTATCTTTTATTCAACAAATAATTATGTCTTATAAACACATAAGGTAGTTATTAAAACTACACGTTTCAAAAGGAAATCCCACTTTCCAAGAAAATAATTTAATTAATTTTTCTCTTTTATTTTTCACCACCCATGAAATTATTTTACAAGTTACCCTCTTTAATCTATATTCACTTCCAAGAAAATAACTTGGATAAAAAAAGAGCATGCATCCTATCTTTTCTTACATTTAACTTATCTTTTCTTCAACAACTAATTATGTCTTATAAACACATTAGGTAGTTATCAAAACTATACATTTCAAAAGGAAATCCCACTTTCCAAGAAAATAATTTAATTAACTTTTCTCTTTTATTTTTCACCACCCATGAAATTATTTCACAAGTTACCCTCTTTAATCTATATTCACTTCCAAGAAAATAACTTGGATAAGAAAAGAGCATGCATCCTATCTTTTCTTACATAAAAGGCATTTGCATTGTTATATAAAGACAAGAAAGATTACTCATCTTTTAATGTTGCAAATATATTTATAATAACAATATTTTTCTATATATAGTAATAACAATCTTTATCTACATGTAGTAATATATTTTCTTTGCCAAGAAAATATATAACAACAATCTCCTAAAGAACTTTAGATGTCTCATACATCCCAAAGAAATGATAAAGTAAATTAGATTTTAACACACAAGATTCACGTGTCATTTTTTCTAAGAGAAATTACATATCTACTTCAATTTTATGTACAAGAATCAGTGTAATTTCTCTCAAGAAAATCACAAAACTACTTAGCTTTTATGGTGCTATGTACAAGAATTAGTGTAATTTCTCTCAAGAAAATCACAAAACTACTTTACTTTTACTGTGTATAAACTAAGCAGCAAATATTTTCAAGAGAACTTATATCCCTGCAATATTTGAATGCATAAGAACTTGGCAATACCTTGCAAGGAAATTAACATAACCAAACTATATTTTGTGCACCAAAATAAAAAAATTAATTTAAAAAACATGAACATTATTGCCCATATCTTTTTATGCACCTAACAAAGAAAATTTCAAGAGATTAACTTATCTTTTTCAGTTGTACCACCCACAAGCCATCCAAAATTTCGGCAGGCCAATGAGAAATCCAAAGGCACCGTGAATGAAAACACCATAAAGAATACCGGGTATCACATAGGAATTTGCGGAGGGAATGAAAAGCAAGATTCTCACCATGAAGAATTCTTGGTATCACGTAGGAATTTGGAGCGGAGGGAACGAAAAGCAAGATTCTCACCATGAAGAATACTCGGTATCACGTAGGAATTTTCGTGAGGGAATGAAAAAAAAGATTCTCAATCATCTAAACATTTAATACTTTTCTTTTAGGGTGCATAAGTTTGCTTCCCTCAATTCGTTATTCTCAAAGAAACATCCACAATTTTTCAGTGGATTTTTTCAGCCACTACGCTAATATTTTGTTGTTGTCTTCGCTACCAAGACAAAAACCGAACAGAAACATAATATTTATAAAACACTTCATAGAGTAAAACCACCGTAATGAAGAAGTGCACACAATGTAGAACTGAACTACCAGTGAGCTCTCAACTTGCTTTCCTTTCTTGTTTTCATCCTCATTCAGTTTTCACGAATTTTATAAAGGTTTGATTTTACATTGAGTTTTTTCAAGGATGTTACACAAAATTTAAATATTTACATTCATATCTTATATCACTTTTAATTTTCTATTATTTTTTAATTAATCTGATATTTAAAATTTGTTTACATACTGATATTATACCTACACATCATTAAAAATTGTAAGAACAAAGAGATGGGTATATATATATATATATATATATATATATAACTTTTAACTACAAGGAATAAATGTAATTTCTTCACTACTTAATAAGATGATAGGAAATAATATTATTGACATTACATGATGTGTAATTCATTTCAAATTCTGATATTTAAAACAAATATATATTAATAGCAAAAAATATTTTACTCCCAACCATAAGTAAAATATTTCAATCTTCGTGTTAAACCAGCTTAGATCCATCTTAAATTTGTATCTACCAAGCATGGAGAGAGATCAAATCTCTTTTTAATCTAAAAAGACCAAGCATGGAGAGAGATCAAATCTCTTTTTAATCTAAAAAGGTTTTTTCCCAAAGAGATTTGATCCATCTCGGCACTTGGAAGATCCGGAGTTAAGATGGTTTCTAAGTTGGTTATATTTTAATTTTATTGTTATCTAATTTGATCCGATCAAAATGTTTACATAATATAACATAACATAACCTTATAACATATTTTTATATTGGGTTGAACAGTCCCTCTCTACATAAGCATGATATAACATAACATAACCTTATAACATATTTTTATATTGGGTTGAACAGTCCCTCTCTACATAAGCATGTATTCATCCATTCAACCGTAGAAACAAAACATACAAAAAGGCAAAGAGTGGCACATCCATACAAATGCCAAGTGTGAACATATCCATAGAAACATTTTACATTTACAATGGCTAATTATGTATCTAAATATAATATCACAATCATGTATTCATCCATTCAACCATAGAAACAAAACATACAAAAAGACAAAGAGCCGTAGATCCATACAAATGACAAGTGTGAACATATCCATAAAAATGTTTTACCTTTACAATGGCATAATTTTCTATGGCTAATTATGTATCTAAATATAACATCAAACAAAAATGGATATATGTTAGTTTAATTTCTCCTTAAATAAGTTATATTCCACATGAATACCATGGGTTATTTTTATTTTTTTATTATTAATTGTTATAGGGTTATTTTTATTTTACTATTTTTATTCTATTTTCACCAAATTAAAAGGTTTATATTATATTACGTTATATTAAGTTTCACATGTTTACAATATTTTATTTTTATTTTTACCGAGTCAAAATGTTCTAAGGAAATAAAAATGAATAATTTTATTAGAAAAATATTATCTTCAAAATCTAGACGCCACCAACTTTAAATTAACTATTTTACTTTAATTATTTCACCCTCTCACAAACATACTTCCACTCCACATTGTTTGATGAAACCAAATTTCCATAAACTAATGTTAAATTTTATATTTTGTTTATATATAATAATTATATCGATTTCTAATTACGGCTGACAATAACATTGTTAAATGTTAAATTTGTTATATGTTAAATGTTACATTTAAACATTTATGTTTAATAACTACCCTGTAGAGCCCTCTCAGCATAATTATTATTAAAATTAACAATTATAAAGTAATAAATATAATTATTTCATAAATTTTAGCCAATTTTTTTTAATATAATGGTAACTTTTTTAATATAACGTAAATTTTTAATTTTTTAATTATGTATACTTGAGCATTCGTTGAATGAATTCTGATCTGCATGTTCATGTCTAGCATATCGTGTTTTCAACAGACCACAATTTATATATAACGTTAAAGATTGTAAATTTCCCTACAGTTGGGCTGGCCTCTGTAAATTTGTTGTTTGTTTAAACAGTTTGCAGAGCGTCTTTGTCACCTTGTTCCACCATCACAACAGAAGCTTCTGCAGTCCGTTCCCCGGGGATTCCGTCGTTTTCTCTGGATCCTCCTCCTAGGATTGCTCGGCTATTTCGGTCATTTTCTGCTCAACGCATTCTTTGGCCAGCCTGGCTTTTTCTACCAATTCGCTGACTTTTTCCCTTGTCTGTTCGTGGGTTGGGTTTGTTCGAGGATTTGATTCCCAAGAATATTTGGTTAGCTCGCCTGTTTCTAAAAATAAAAATAAAAGTTCTTTTAAATAAGTTATATTAAAGAAAATTATTCTAACAATAACTATAAATGGTCTAAAATTGATTTGAAAAACTATTCACTAAGTCAAAATGATTAGTTAAGATAAAGATAATAAGACATTACAATTTATTTTTCATACTAAGTTGTAGAGTGTCTGTCAACCCACTAAAATTGACACAAACCAATATGCTTAATGGAAGCATATACTCTCACCCAAAAAAATACTAAATTCAATCTCACAAACTAATGTGCTTGATGGATACATACACTGTCAAAGAAAAAAAATCCTAAATTTAGGAGTTTTGGTGTTTGGAATTGATTTGCAGCAGTCTCATGAGTGTTCTCTCTTTTTAATCTAATGCATTGTATTATAAAATAATCAAGATTACATTGTTGTAGCAGGTAGCCATCAAAGGACTCCCATATTCCTCATATGGACTCCCATGGATTCCAAATACCAACACTTCTTTACAGAATCCATGTTCCCAAAACTCAAATTTAGAACTAAATCCAAATAACAACAAAGAATATTAAAGCTCATTTTCTTGAGTTGTCAAAAAATAAACCACACACACATAATAGAAAAAACCAAAAGAACTTATTCATTACAGAATCCATGGTCCCAAGACTTAAAATTACAACTAAATCCAAATAACAACAAAGAATATTAAAGCTCATTTTCTTGAGTTGTAAAAAAATAAACCACACACACATAATAGAAAAGCCAAAAGAACTTATAGACAAAATGAGTCATTCAGACTCTGAAGATGAGATAGTAGTTGAAACTCTCACACTCATTCCGGAGTTTCAACATTATCACACTTATCTTGGAGGTTCAACATTATCATATTCACAATGCAAGTGTCCTTTCACATGGGCATCCCTTGCATTCACTTTATCCAAGTTGCACTGTTGGTTCTTCAACATTCTCTTAATGTCTTCCAAGGTGGCAAAGATATTGTACCTCTCAACTTGTTTGTCCTTCAAAACCAAAACCAACATAGTTTTCATCTTCCACTGTGAAACTATTGAGTTCAAATACTTCTTCTTCCTACCCCTGGTGTGTTCAGGGTCTAGAATCCAGGTAGAAACTTCGTCCATAATTTCATAAATTGAGTGGGATTAGCTCTGCAACTCAACTTGAGTTTCAAACTTGTGGATTTCTCTTCTTGTCTCTAACGACACTACATTAAAATATGTGGAGTAGAATCTTGAGTGAATAGTCTTTCCCTCAGTTGTCCCTATGGACTACTACCTCTCCCCCTCTCTAAGAATGCATACGTTGCCTAGGCGACATGACAACAACAGAGGGGGTACACCTACAAAAATTGTTGAATCTTCCTCTACCTGGAAAGAAACATGAAATAACATCAAACACGGTCACCCCAGAATTAAACACCGACCCACAACATCATCACCAACACTCATAATACATACCATTCAGCGGGAGGTGATTCCTCAGTAATTTCCCCATAGGCACAAAGACCCTTGCCACATAAACCCCATGCCATAAAACCATTAACCATAAACAAAACCATGTGGTGCCCAATGACCACAACTTATAGACAACCCTCAGAGGTGGAAGGAAGAAAGAGCATAAAAACACATATGGCCCGACTCCCAATTTTCCAGACAAGAGCACTGGATACTCAAAGAAAACCCAAACATGCCAATTTCAGTGGAGTTAAAACCAAACATCAACCCACTTCCTACAAAACCACTTGAAACCAGACTATGAAACTACTCATAGAGCCCCGCTTCACAAAGAAATCTCTAAAATACACAAACCGAAGCCCAAAGCCAAAATACAAGTAGGAAAGCAAGAAAAGGAGGAAGTTGACCTGCATAATTTGTTGGGAAATGAGGATTGGGTGCTCCTCACACTGTTGAATTCCAGTAGTAGGCTCCACAATCCAACCTTCATGAGCCTAGATTTTCCACCCTCCTACCACCTCAAGCATAGGAAGCCAATGAATTAAAACCTCATTGTCACACCATCCCAATTGAGAACACATGAATTGAAATAAACTTCACATAATAGGTTAACCACTGGGATTAGGGAGGTCGAGGTCTTGGCCTCACCTCTACCCTTCCCCTCACTGCATAATGCTTGAGCCTCCATTGTAGAGCCATACTTAATACCAATGAAATCCATCTTGTGGCTTGCATACTCATGCATGCTAAGGGTGGGCCACGCCCCCTCAACACAAATTACCATCATGTCTTAGGGTGGCAAGCTCAGTGCCCAAGACACCCTCATTAAAACTATTAACACCCCCATTGGGGAAGCCCTTATCATTGTCTAGAACAAATTGGAAGAATTCCACCTAGCATGCCTAAATCGTAATGGGCCAACCCATATTAACATTTAAATTTATACTTTGGCATCCCAAGTTACCCATAAAATTTGTCGCCATGTTCCTCGTTCTTCTTAAATGCAAAACTAAATCATAATACAACTATAAAATCAATTCATTGATGCTCTCGATTGGACTTTGGGAGCCCCATAGATTATTTTTCAACACAGTTTGTCAGTAACTTTGAGTCTCCATCAATTTGAAATTTTTGAAAGCCTTCTGAGATAACAACTTGTAGACCACTTTCTAGGTCCTAGAACTCTACCACATTATTACTTGTAGTTCTGCAACTATACGAGAAGATCATGAGGATACTTGAGTTCCAAACCCTACTATTCAAGGATTTCTCTTCGATGTTGCATCAAAAATTAATTTGATAAAACCTTCTTGAGGGAGTAAAATGATTGGGGACCTAGAAACCTAAATCTAACATTCTGGCTTTCCTTGGGAGGAGCATTTCCTCGATTAAGTATAGCTCTCCCATGATCTATTTATCTTGGATTTCAATGATCTAATCTCCCTCAAACTAATCTCCTACTAATATTATTTCCCTAACGTTTTGTTACATCAACTCCCAAAGCAGCTCTTGTTTCCTCCTTTTGTTCCTGAATATCCTACCATTTCTTTCTTTCCATAAGGACCATTGAGCAACTCCCACAACTAGAGCATAAATCTTTGTTGATTATGTGCTTTGGGAATGGATTTTGATTCCATTGTCCAAGGGTTTCAGCAACATCCTTCGAGTTATGATTACTGCACCTAAAGACTAAAGGAATGCAATACCAAATTGCTTCAAAAAATAGACGTTAGTTCAAGAGATGCTCCATGGTCTCCTCCTTTAATTCTACATAAGAAACAATATGACAAAACTTGGAAGCCTTTCTTTCTAATTTGATCCCATGTTAATAGCTTTCTCCTTCCCACCTACCATGAGAAATGTGCCACTTTGGGTCATAAATTGTAGGTCCAAATATTTTTCCAAGTTGAGTCTATCCCCAATTTTTATTACCCACAAGAAGTGACAAGGTCTCCTTTAGGGAAAACATACCTTTATCCTATAGTCCCCATCTTAGTTTTTCCAAGTCCTGGACTATCCAAATTTTCCTCTCTTTTAGCTCTTCCTTCAAGTTTTCCTAAGGCATATCTTGTTTGGCCCTCGGCCAATATTCTCTAGACTTCCAAACTATCAAATGATGATTGATATGGTCTTCTCTCTAGTAATCTTCCACCTTGTGACTCCCAAATGAGGTGGTGTAATTATTTAAATCCCCATACTCTTCTTTGTTTGTTAGTCGAGGGAGTTGTTTCCAAGCCTCCTCCCATAATATAGCTATGTCCCCTTTTATTATCTCGCAAAAATCATAATCTTTCACTAAACTACAATTTTCTTGTGCCCAATTCCATATGGTTGATCCTTGGGTGACTAAGTTCTCTCTTAATCTATCAACTTGTGAAGGGACGATGCTATATTTCCTACACCAAACTTGTTTCCATAGGTCTTCTCCTTCCTACAACCATCTCCACCATAGCTTTCCCCCAATGCTTTGTTAAGTACCTTTAGTCCCTCAATCCCATGCCCCCTACCAATTAAAGCATACACAATTTCTCCCATGCCACCAACATCCACTTCTTAACATGGTTCACCCCTTTCCACAAGAAATTCACTTTTAAATTAGCTCTTTGCATATTGATTTATGAGTCGTTATATCGCCATTTGATATACTGGGATTTCCTAAAGGACCAATTTGCTTAAAGTTACTCTACCAACCATATTCAAAGCCCTGAAGCCCAATTGCTTATATTCTTAGATATTTCTGCAACAATTCTTTCCAACATGATACCCTTCGCGAGTTAAAATCGAAAGGGACTCCAAGGTATTTTGTTGGGAGACTCAGAATCTGGAGCTATAACACTCTAGCAAGATGGAATTGAATCAATGCATTATAGTTGAAGAATAAATTATTTATTTTCTCCTTATTTATCACCATCCTCGATGCTACCATGAAGACTAAGAGAAAGGAATGGATAGCTTTGGATTCCTTGAGAGAAGGTAGACCAAATAGCAATACATCATCCACAAGCGATTAGTGGGTCACTGGAAACTCGTTACCAAAGATTTGCAAGCCTTGAGTATTTCTCTAGAACATGCAGATTTTAAGAGTCTTCTGAGGCCATCAACAACAATGATGAAAATAAAAGGAGATAGGGTATCTCATTGACGTAGATCTCTTGAAGAGTTGAAGGTTCCATATGGGGAATTGTTGAGAGAAATAGAATAGAAAGGTTTTCAAGTAAGAGATCTAATCCATGAAATTTATTGCCATGAAAAATAGAAAGGTGTTGAGATAAGAGTTATAATCCATGGAATCCAATGCCATGAAAAACCAAACACATCAAGAACTTGAACAAGATAACAACAACTCAGGTTATCATATGCCTTCCATACGTTGAATTTGATTAACATACCTAGCCTCCTTAACTATTTCAGCAAGTAGATTATTTCATGGGTTGTTACTATTATTTCATAGGTTGTTACTATTCCATCTATAATCTGAAGACCCACCAAGCCCTCCACTAAGCCAATTTGTTTTAACACTATCAAACCCTTAAACAATAGCTTTAAGCGATTAACTACACCTAAAGAAAGTATGTTATATATGAGGCGATCAACCTAAATCTACTAGGATCCTCTCTCTTACCTACCTTAAAAATTAATTTGTGTAAAGCATTCGTTTACTTTGAATATATTTGCTGTAATTATAGGTGTGGCTATATAAAAATGATTGAGAAGACTAAGAAGAATTGATTGAGAACACTAAGAAGAATTTGAGAGAGCTTATTTAAAAAAAAATACTTGAGACAATATTTAAATATAAGTTTAGAAATCTAATTCAATGTCACTTTAATTAAGCTAAAAAGGAAAAAGCTAAGAATTTCAACATACATATAAATATTCAAATTAACAATAAACTTTAGTATTACCTTAAATTATTTAAACATATAAAAAAATATTTAAACCATAAAACATTTATCAATCTCTACAATAGTATTTTTATATGCATTTTAATCTTTAAAGTACAATGTTTATTTTGTTTCTTTTCTTTACTTATTTTTTAATCGAACTTTTAACACAAATATGAATATTAAAGTAAACATCACACTAAATACAAATTCAAAATCAATATTCATAAAGCAAGGACCAAACTAGAATCTTAAGAGAAAAAAAATGTTAAAGTTTAAATGTCTACGCAAATCCCAAGGTGGAATTTAATATTGATAACCATAGCTCTTGGAAAAGGAAAAAGTGCATGTCTCAATTAAGTGCATGTATGTGTGATAAATGTAGTATTTAATTAATTTATTATTCATAGCGTTCCAACTAAGTTGTGGAGAGCAAAATTATTGAGGGACAAAATTGGTCCAACTATGATTAATGGAATTTTGTCTGCATCTGTACTTGTAATCTAATGTAACATGCAGACTGGAATCCCAATCCCAGTCATGTGATGATATATTATGTAGCTTTTGCTCCCAAAATATCAATATCGAGATAGTGGAAATCCTTGTTATAATATATTATGCAGCTTTCCACATGGTATATTTGTGCGGGGTCGCTGGAAAGATTCATAGTTGAAAACTATCATTTTTCCTTCATGTCACTCATAATGGTCCAATAGCATCTCTTCCTCATTTGATGAAGTCAAACTTCATCATAGAGTGGTAATTAGTTTATTTTGTGAAAGTTATCTCATTTATGAATATTTCAGGAAAATATTAGAATAGTCCCACTTTTTAAAAACAATAAAAGAAATCAAAAGAACTGGATTTGATGTATTCAGTTATGGTTATGCTGAACCTATGTATTGTTGTTTTTGATTCAATTTAGGTTTTTGGGTGGTGAAGAATTTATGATTTTATGATTTTTTACTATTTAAGGTCTAAATTTATATCTGTGTAGTTATTAGTATGATTGGTTTGTATAAGGGAAAGTGTTTGGTGGATTTGGTTGAGTGAATGGCTCAATTTCCACTTGTTTTTAAAGTAGTTGTAACCTACACAATATTATATAGATGTTTAGTTAGAGTCATAAAACATAATTACAATATGCTAAATCCAAATATCTTTGAAGAAGCATGTAATCAAAGTAAATAGATCAAAGATAAAATATCAAATGAGAAGGAAAACTCTTTATTGATGATGGAATCAAGTAATAATGGTTTGCAAAATAAGACACAAACGAGGAGTATGTTGAACTAGGGGAGCCCTCTCGAATCCTCCAAAGGAAGGTCTTTTTCTAAGTTCCTTATTGTTTATTCCCTATCTATGTCATAAGAAGCATGCAATCTCTTGTGATGGTCAAAGCTTACAAATGAGTAGTGTGCATAAAACAAGTTTTAGATTATGAATCAACTCTAATAAGATTTTTCTAGAATGATGATACAATTCTTCTCTTCCTAAAATGGATGCCCAAGGCTTGCATTTATAGGATTTCATCGATAATTCTTTAGGCTAGTTCATTGAATAGAATTTGAATCCATTATGTGCTCCTAATGCTTAAGGGGAACGCGGTGGATGGATTGGAGTGTCCAATTACTCATCCTTAAGTGTGTGGGAGGCCAAAGCCAACAAATTTGAAACTTGTACTTGCCTCATGACAAGATCTACATGATTTCTGATGCAGAAGCATTCAACCCAAGATAAAATCATTGTAATTAAGTAGACAAAGGGGGGTAATGTGTTTTAGGGAAGTTAGTTTCCTAAGTCTCAAGTTAATGTAATATTTAATCTTTTAAGTGATTTAATTAGATAATGTGAGATGTTTGTAAATGCTCTCGAATAAATGAGAACATGAGTGGGCAATAATGACCAAAGAGTCTAAAGTCAATTAGGAATCTTTAAGTAGTTCCATGATTCGAGGAACGAAGGAGAGCTCTTAAGAATTAAATGGAGATTAGAAGTGGATGTAGAGGATAGAGGATATAGGAGTCAGTTTAGTAGATTTAGGAGTCAAACCAGGATTAGTTCAATGAACCTTTCTGGTATAAATGTAAGCCTATAGGCAGAGCTCAAAAAAGGAGGCCACTGATATTGAAGAACAGGCATGTGAGAGACAGAGGTCTCATTATGTAATCATTGTTGATATTTATTAATACAATCAACTCAATTCTGAGTTGGAATGCGTGTTTCGAGTGTTGAATTGTATGTGAATTTGTAGGTTCTATAACAGGGGTTGCAGGCAAAGTTCTACAAAACACGCAGAGGGAGAAAATGATCAGAGAATCATAATGGATCATGGAATCCATTCGAAGGATCCAAGAGGAGAGTGATCAAAGGAGCATGTGATGAGCCCCAATTTTTGGTAACAATTTGGGCTCATTTGGCCTACTTACCTTGCTCAACCCTTCATTTTTTATCACTTATGCATCATTTCTTAGTATATTCGTGTTATTTGTAGGAAGAAGGGCAGTCATTATGCCTATGTGGCTAATACATGATGATTTCAAGTTTTTTGGAATTAAATGGAGCAAAGACCACGCAAATGGAGACAAGGAGACAGCCAAGGTGGCATTGCGGGTTTATAGGGAGGTTGTCCACAGCCTTGAATGACCTTCCTCGTGATCTCCACCCCAACTCCGAGCTCCAGCAGCTATCACCACCGAGCTAGAAGGCAGCCAACGGATTCTACAGGAACAACAGTTTACTTTTAGTTGGACAGCCAAGCTCCACTAATTGAGGAGGCCAGCTTGGCCCTCATCATGTATAAATATTGAGGCTGTAGCCTTCTATGAGACTCTTGAACTTTTTTTGTAGATTTTGGATTACGAGCTGTAGCTCTGTTTTTGCTCTTTGTAAGCCAATTTTGGCATGTTGTTAGACTCATGATTATGATCTTTTAATAAAAGGCAGGCAGATTTGGATTCGATTCTGAGTTCTTAGGGGAGCTATAGCTCTCAGGTTAGGGCCCAACCTGAGAGCAATAGACCTCCTGTTCTTTGTATTGTTACTTGTCTTTCTTTTATCATTGCATTTCTTTCCTTTACATGCACTTGAAAAACACAGTTTGTTGAGTTGATTGTTTCGGTTTTGTTATGTAGGTTAGTTTCATGAATGCAGTTGTTTCAGTAGTTCAGAATTAGCTCAGGGAGATTGAAGTTACATTGAGATCAAAAAGGTTGAATGCATGCTCACTTTCACCTCTGTTTGGGGACCGGAAGTGTAGACCGTGTCAACTGCCAAAAACATTGTTTTAACATATGCATGCAAGTATTGATGTAATGTTTTCGATTGAAGAATTGTCCATGCGATTATATCTTGAGTAATGACTCTTTGGTTTAGCATCATGCACGAATTCCCTTCAACTTACATTGTTGTTCTTTGATTCCTAATAAAACAGTTAGAATAGGTTGGTGAACTTTCGTTTACATGCAAGATAAGGGTGATTTGTTTCATTTACACTGCGCAGCACCACTTCATCGTGTTCTTATCCTTCTGAACCGTGCCTAAGCCACCTACTCATCCTCTGTTCAGCTCATTTGCCTTCCAACCCTTCTACTGTCCACGTTGCTCAATCTTTTTGACCTTCCACTACTCTACCCTTCTATCTATCAACCAGCTTTACACACACCTTCCCCATCTCATCTCTCTGTCCATAGGTCATCACAAGCTCGTCTTTCATATTACCTATCCACCCACACAGCTCCTTCACTCCTCCATCACCCAAAACTCCGACTGTAGGACATCCTATAGAAGTTAGCAGACTTCCTGTAGAAATCCCGAGTTTCATGTAGGATCCCCTGCAGACATCTTGTAGAAGCCTGCAAACACGGTTGCCAAGCACCTGAACGTTGTGGACTTCTATGGAATGATGTGAGGGATCCCTTGGAACCTCTCAGAGTCCTCCTGACCTTTCCCAAAGCCTTCCTCCCCTTGAACTACCCCTGCACAGTCAAGACCCAGTAAGAAGCACAATCATAATAACTCCACCCACTTGAGCAAAAATACAAAAACGTGTTCTCTTCAATGGAAGTAGTTTAAATTCATGCATCTCATCTCACTAGAAGTAATGGCATCATTTCTAGAAGTTGCATTCCCACCATTGCATCATAGAGATTAAGCTAGTCAGATTAGGGTTTACTAGGGTTTCCATGTTTGGTTGGCTTTCAGTTCATTCTTGCAAAGTAGGTTAATTTCCTTTGAGATAGCCTTCGTTCATCATTTAGAAAGCTTCTTCTGAGATCATATAGAAGTTGGCTTGAGCCCTAGCGGACTTGTGCCAGCTGACCAAGTGACAGCTGCGACAAGAGCTAGTACTTGTGCATACAGCACCGTCGCTTCCAAGTTTGTTACGAACTATCGGGTTGATAAAATTAGAGAAGGAAGCTCCAGGAGTTGTAGCATTATTGCTACAATACTAGAGCTCACCAGCATGTGAAGTTAAGCCAAGATGAAGAGTGTGCAGTGAAATAGCAGAAGACCAGAACCTTTTGAAGAATCGAACCACAGAGGAAAATTGAAGAAAACGCATAAAAAACCAAGTAAAAAGGGACGAATGGAGAAGTGAAGTGTTAGTGCACAACAACCATTGGATCTTATAGATCAATGGTCCAGATCATGTCGCATGAGGTAGTGTTGAGGTATTGCATCAGTGAACTTTAACGTAGGAAGGCAGTTTTATAACCTTAAGTGGTATTTTGGGCATCAAAGAAGTGGTAAATGGTATTCAAGGTTAGCCTTCCGATTCAATTCATAACGCAACATGTAGCAGAGAAGTGGAGAGGGAAACTGCTTTATCGGGCGCTTAAACCCCATGCCTGTTGTCTATCTGAATTCATGATAGACCGTTGGATCTACTAAGTGTAGATCAACAGCGGAGAACTGTCAGTGACTTTGCATCAGGGAAGGATATCGACCGTTGGATCGAGAACCGATCAACGGTCGTGATCTAATCGCAATCGCATTAGACAGAGATCAAAGACTAGAGGTCTGTGAAATGTTGATGCGCCAATAGCGATAAAACGCTAATTGGCAATCGGAGATCAGGTTTATCGAAGTTCGGAGAAGCAGCGCTGTGGAGCGACTAAAGGTGCGGACTCGATGGAGTCATAGCGATGAGTGTATAATATTTGAGATCCGACCAAGGGGTCATAGCGGGGTTTTCCCGTGTATTTCATGTATTGAGTTAAAGTGTCGCACCCGAGTGTTTTAAGGCTAAAACACATATTATCGTTCTGATAATCACATATCGGAGGGGAAGGGGTGATGAGGCACATATGTAATGTAACCGTGAAAGAGCCGATACCCGATTGCGATAAAGAGAAACCTCGAGAATTGTGCAGAGTCTGTACCAAGGCGGAAAGGTATGTTTTGCGATAAATTACTTTGCAAATGGTTATAAAGGGTTAAGCGAGGATATATGGGGTTTTATGTATAAATCCAACTTTATCAAAGGATGGAAGGATTTACGCGTTAAAATATATGTAACCAAGTTTTAAAGAGGAAAAGTTTATATATGTGCAGCTAAAGGGTTAGTGAAGGTTTTATAAATGTTGTGAAGGGGTTTTAAGTTCCGATAGGAAGGATTAATGAAAGGCTTTAATAGAGTCTTATATGAAGGCTCGAGGGTTGATTAAAGTCCCAATAGAAGGTTTAAAGTGGGGTGATTGAGTTCCGATATAAAGGAACTGATGAATAGGGCCTTAACCATTGATGGTTGAAGATTTTAACTCGATGGTGAGTTAAAATACCTGGGACAAATGTGTGGATGCATTTTACATGCATACTGTGGGTATAAGCGGGGGTAACCCTACGTCATTTGTTATCAGAGCAGATTGTAGCAGTTCCAACGGAGTCTTGGAGTAAACAGGAACAGAGGATTCCTTGAAGAAAAGTGAGAGCAATATTGCTTAGTACAAGATGAAACATCTCAACAAAGGACAACAAGAGAAGTTGTGAGAGGAGAACCAGATGTATTCTTGAAGGCAGAGTAAGGAAAACACTCTGAAGAAAAAGTGGTAGTGAACCTGAAAAATCCAACAAGAGATTAGACAGAGAGGACAATTGAAGTGTTCTCAACAGAGAGTGAGATATTGCAGAAGCCTAGAAGGAGCAAAGGTGTTTCGCAATAGGAGGTTCCAGACAGAGGACCCATGCTTACCAAAACACTGAGTGAGGAGAGCTTATTGAGGTAAGATTACAACGAGGAGGACTAGCTGTTGCAGAGGCTTGTTGCAGATGAGTGAGGAGCTCATGAAGAAAGAGGAGAAGAATATGATTATTAATAGTCATATCAAAGGTTTAGAGAGAAGCCACAGCAGAAGAAAGATGAAGAAAGAGGATGCCAAGGCAAACGGCAAGGGGATGAGTCAAGAGGAAATTGACAAAGAGATTGCAGAGTTAGAAGAACAACTCGATGAATTAAGGAGAATACTTGAGGAAAGCCAAAGACTAGGTTGGGTCTTGAGAAAGAAGCCAGTGAAGTGGCATAAATTGCATAGAAAGCTACAATAGAGACAAGTAAGGTGGCTGATGGAGAAACTCAAGGAAGTTGAGTTAGAAATGGAAGAGTCCATTTGTGAACTAGAACATGGAGAAATTCTGGGAGAAAGTGAAGACTACACTAAAGCTAAAAAATGGATATCAAGTGAATATCTCATGGACTATTGGGATAGTTCAAAATAGCATGGGGAGATACTGACTAAAGATGAAGACTTGAAGACTGAAACTTCAAGTGAGGCCAAAGGGTCACATGGTTTTAAATCTGACAATTTGTGTATCTTTGTAGGTGAAACATGTAAAGAAAGATAATTTGCTAATATTGTGATAAAGGAGAAAGAATACAAGCAAAATCTAAATTCTGTTATGGAAGAAGATGAGATAGATAGGTCTCATATACAGTTGGGGAAAGATATCAAGCAACTAAGTGGAGGGCTTGACGAGATTGAAGAGGAGACCATCGAAGAATTTCTGAATCATATGAAGGATTTAGAACAGCAAGGAGATATGATGGCTGAAACATCAAGTAGGACCACAAGGTCTTATGTTTTTAAGACTGATAGTTTGTATGTGGATGCAGAACAAATGAAGGAGAATATTAATGCAGATGGTGAGACAAGGAAATCTCTTGGAGAAGGTAAACAACAAGAGATTAAAGGCAAACCCAAAGAAGAGACTATGTTACCTAAAAACATAGTAAAGGATCATCAATTCACCATGGTGATAGGCAAAGTGGAAAAAGCCATGGAAAATGTTGAGACAATCAGTAAAAGGGAAGGACATCTATTGAAAGATGTTAAGAAGGAAGAAGTATATGCAAAAGACTTAGCAAAGGAAAAAAGGACATCTAATGATTTATCAGTAACAAAGGAAGGTATGGAGAATTGTGTGAAATTTCCAAAATCTACTCCAATTGAAATTATTGAGTTATGTAGAAAATTATATTTTCAAAGAAGGGAGCTGGAAAAACAGAGAATAGAAGTTCAAGAGAGATTGCTAAAAGAGGAAAACAAAAACATTGTCATGAATGACAATCATAAGAAAAAGGAGGTGGAAATCAAAGTTCAACAGATTGACACTGCAAAGGAAGGACTTCACTACGGTGGACAAAAGCAAGAAGACATTATTAGAGCGGATGATGTGGAAGAGAGACTAGTTGACAGTCTCATGAGTTCTTTTGAGAATTCAACACATCATACTAATGTGCTGACCGAGGAGAAAGAATCAAAGCAACAAACTAAATTGTTGCCAAAGGAAGATAAGGCACAGAAGCCACGTGTTTTTGATTTTAACAAGTGTTTTGTGAATGCAGGTTTAGTTGCAGATGATGGAGGAAATTTGGCATAGATGAGCAGCCAAATAAAGATGAAAGAAGAAGATTATGTGGAAGAATTCAATCCATGGAACAGAGATGCTCAATTGCTGGAGAGAATGTTGGAAAGTCATGATTCAGTGTAGACAGAAATAATCATGAAAGAGGGCAAGGATGAAAGGGAGGCAGTAAGTGAAAGTAACCAGCAGCAGTTTAAAGAATTAGTGGATAGCAGCAGCAACCTGAAACAAAGAGAAGGAGGTAGAAGTAAGAAGCAGAACATGGACTAGTCCAAGGATGTACTGGAGACAAAGATTGAAGAGATTTGGTAGCTGATGATGAAGCCGTCCAAATGGAGGGAAATGGTAGCAACAGGAAGCATGATCAATCAAAGTTTGAACCTGATTGATACGAAGAAGAAGATGGAGCAGAAGACAGCGGACATACAGCAGCAACAAAGGTACAAAGAATTTGGACAATTACAAAACAAAGTATGGGATCCAAGGAGACAAAGATCAAAAGACACATGATCAGGAGATCATGAAAATTTTCTACTTTGGGAGTCTAATGCAGGAGAATTCAACTCAAGATAAAATCATTGTAATTAAGTAGACATAGGGGGTAATGTGTTTTAGGGAAGTTAGTTTCCTAAGTCTCAATTTAATGTAATATTTGTTCTTTTAAGTGATTTAATTAGATAATGTGAGATGCTTGTAAATGCTCTCAAATAAATGAGAAGATGAGTGGGCAATAATGACCAAAGAGTCTAAAGTCAATTAGGACTCTTTAAGCAATTCCATGATTTGAGGAACTAAGGAGAGCTCTTAGGAATTAAATGGAGATTAGAAGTGGACATAGAGGATAGAGGATTTAGGAGTTAGTTTATTAGATTTAGGAGTTGAACCAGGATTAGTTCAACGAACCTTTCTAGTATAAATGTAAGCCTACATGCAGAGCTCAAAAAGGGAGGCCACTGATATTGAAGAACAGGCTTGTGAGAGACATAGGTCTCATTATGTAATCATTGTTGATATTTATTAATACAATCAACTCAATTCCGAGTTGGAATGCATGTTTCAAGTGTTGAATTGTATGTGATTCGTAGGTTCTATAACAAGGGTTGCAAGTAGAGTTCTGCAAAAAACGCAGAGGGAGAAAATGATACAGAGAATCGTAATGGATCATTGAATCTGTTCAAAGGATCCAAGAGGACAGTGATCAAAGGAGCATGCGAAGTTAAGCCAGGAGGAAGAGTGTGCAGTGAAATAGAAGAAGACCAGAACCTTTGAAGAACCAAACCACATAGGAAAATTGAAGAAAATGCGTAAAAAACCAAGTAAAAAGGGAAAAACGGAGAAGTGAAGTGTTAGTGCACAACAACTGTTGGATCTTATAGATCAACAGTCCAGATCATGTCGCATGAGGTAGTGTTGAAATATCGCATCAGTGAACTTTAACGTAGCAAGGCAGTTTTATAACCTTAAGTGGTATTTCAGGTGTCAAAGAAGTGGTAAATGGTATCGAAGGTTAGCCTTCTGATTCCATTCATAACGCGACACATATCAGAGAAGTGGAGAGGCGAAACCACTTTATCGGGCGATTAAACCCCATGCCTGTTGTCTATCCGAATTCATGATAGACCGTTGGATCTACTAAGTGTAGATCAATGGCGGAGAACTGTTGGCAATGTTGCATTGGGAAGGATATCGACCATTGGATCGAGAACCGATCAACAGTCGTGATCTAATAGCAATCACATTAGACAGAGATCAAAGGTTAGAGGACTGTGAAATGTCGATGCGACGATAGCCATAAAACATTGATCGGTGATCAAAGATCGAGTTTGTCGAAGTTCAGAGGAGCAACACTGTGGAGCGACTAAAGGTGCGAACTTAACGGAGTTATAGCAACAAGTGTATAATATTTGAGATCTGGCCAAGGGGTCGTAGCGGGGTTTTCCCATGTATTTCTTGTATTGTGTTAAAGTGTTGCACACGAGTGTTTTAAGGCTAAAACACATATTATTATTTCGATAACCGCATATTGGAGGGGAAGGGGTGATGAGGCACATATGTAATGTGACCGCGGAAGAGCCGATACCCGATTGTGATAAAGGGAAACCTCGAGAACTGTGCAGAGTTTGTACCAAGGCAAAAAGGTATGTTTTGCGATTAATTCCTTTGTAAATGGTTATAAAGGGTTAAGCGCAGATATATGGGGTTTTATGTATAAATCCAACTTTATCAAAGGTTGGAAGGTTTTACGCGTTAAAATACATGTAACCAAGGTTTAAAGAGGAAAAGGTTATATATGTGCGGTTAAAGGGTTAGCGAAGGTTTTATAAAGGTTGTGAAGGGGTTTTAAGTTCCAATAGGAAGGATCAATGAAAGGCTTTAATAAATTCTTATATGAAGGATCGAGGGTTGATTAAAGTCCTGATAGACGGTTTAAAGCGGGGTGATTAAGTTCCGATATAAAGGCACTGATGAATAGGGCTTTAACCATTGATGGTTGAAGATTTTGACTTGATGGTGATTTAAAATACCTGGGACAAATGTGTGGATGCATTTTACATGCATACTATGGGTATAAGCGGGGTAACCCTGCACCAATTTCCCACCTCATTCATTAAGGAAATGATGTTTTCTATAGATATACACAACTATCAAAGGGAGGGTCACATGAATCACAAAGTTTGGTTAATTTCTTGAGGGTTTCTAGTTAATTTCCTTACAAAATGAATTAAATAAGGTTCCTAATGACCACCTATACATCTACGTGAGAATAATTTTAGGTCATAACAACTGCCCCTTTATGTATAAGTTTAGGAGAAAATTTATAGACAAGATACATCATAGTCTTCTTAATGTATACTGCATGAATGATGTTTTGACTGAGAGAGAGAGAGAATAGTAAGACGTCCTTTAGAGGATGAAGAAGGCATCAACTGCAAAACATACATCCCATAAAAGGGGTCTTTATAATATATAAATGAGCGAGAATGTCCCACTCTCATGATTGATAAGAATGATTATAACAATGGACAAGATATTGATTGATATTGTCTAAGATACTAGAGCACTGCATGGTAGTTGGTGTATGTTGAAGTAGATATCTACATCACCTCTACGGAAAACCGTGTAGAAGATGGTTCTAATGAGAATGCTCTCAGGAACTTGACATGAACAAAAAAGTGCAACATTTTGGTTGATGAATGTTGTTCAAGTATGGGGTTCTTAAAAAAAACCTAGAGAGTGTAATTGTCATTAGGTAAGACCCACCCTTATATGACGATGTGCTAAAGTCAAAAAGTAGGGAGGAAAATGGAAACACATAACAATATGACTATGTTTGTTCCATCCATTGTTCATCATTATTCATGGGAATGAGAACTAATATACCACTTCATTCATGTAAGCTAGGATTCAATGTCAACAAGAAGGAAGACATGATGGCCAAGGGAAGAGGACCCTTGGAAAACAAAAAATCGAACTAGATACCAAATTTTATGAAGTTGTTTAAATTTGAGTGCAAGCTAGAATTTTTTATCTTGATAATTACTTGTGAATATGTTATTGTTCTTTCTAGCCTTTTTCTATTATTCATCAAGGAATTATCAATTTAATCAATCAAGTACATTGCACAAGAGACAATACACTCGATAAAGTAGGCCACCAAGGAAAAACCCATAAGGGGAAAACCCAACAATCCTTTCCTTATATAAGAATTGTCAACAAGGGAGATCCATGTCACATCTAACCTAATCATTAGACCAATTATACAAGTTCCAAGTCAACCCTCTAAGAAAAAAATAGTCATCAACAATCAAAAGGAATTTTCCAGAAGTCTTATCCAGGATATGCCATTTTCCTCATAAATTTTGCTTAGCTTGTAGTATATCCTTAGAAACATCATACAAAATTCTTTAGGAGTGCATTTTATTCTTCTTTAGACATGCCGAAATTATTTTTTTATCCCAATGTTGGCATGCCAACCTACTCTCTTTTATTTATGATAAAATAAAAGGGCCCCTCCTACATATTTTGTTAATTTTGTCATTTTTTAATTGATTGGATTTGTATTTGATTGATCCTTGGATCTTTTCCTCTAATCATCATTTTGATCTTTATGTTGAATTCTATCTTTGTTCATGATGTGTGTAACATTATATGGCTCATTATTTTAGTCATTAGTGATGTAAAGGTTATTTTACTTTATTGATATGATTGATGAATTTATCATTGCTCCTAATAGCAAGAAAATGTATAAGTTTATGGGTCGCTAGAGAATCAAAGATTCTGTAGCAACCCTAATTTAGTTTGAAATGATAATAGGTTATAAACTATAATATCAATTCTTGTGTTAATCCTTTTATCTCCATATGATGTGTGATCTTAAATATTTTAATGTTTAGACCAATGGTCATAACCTATGGTTTATATGTATATTGGTGGCATTGAATTTTTTAAAACAATTAATTTATATCATTTAATAGTTAAATCATATCATGTATGTCGATTACTGCTCCATTGATTTTGAATTAAATATATGATTCTAGGTGATTTGTTTATGGATTCACACATATGGAAAATAATGGTTTCAGTTCATGTGTTATGTTATCATGTTTATTCATCGATTGATCTAGAATTCTAAGTCTCGAGTGTCGACCTGTGGCGATGCCAATTGTCACATCACTCGTTATCCCATGACCGCCATTCATTGCTTGTATCATTAGGTCATCATGGCTCTAACTCAAGATGGTACTTGACAGCTGTTTAATTCATTACTCAATTTTTTAGAGGGTTCTCCCAAAAAATCCTCATTCTATCTCTTTTTGTTTTTGTCCCAAGGGCTCTACAACTTAGGATTTGATTGCTGCATTTTTTTTGTTTTCCTAAACCCTATTTCACTTTGTTTCTAGTCTCATCCCCCAACATGTTACCTGTAGTGAAAACCAATCTCGTTGGAGCTAAACTTGTTAAAGCCAATCAAGAGTGTCTGGCTTTGTCTCACCAAGTAGGTTGGTGGGAATTTTTACAATTGTTCCACGGCCATAGTAATGAGTTTGTCAAAGCTTTCTTTTCTTATTTTAATGGGAGGAGAGCCCATGTGGGTGACCTGGAAATTAAATTCCATTTGGAGTTTGTAACAATAGCTATGCACCTTCCTATTGAAGGTGAAACTAAGAATGTTTCAATCCGAAAAGTTCCATGCAGGAAGCTACTTGCCAGTTAGGATTGCTAATATCATGTCAAAGGTATCCATATGTCATCCTTGAAACCCAAATGGCATACATGTTTCATTTGATTCGTAGGTATATAAACTATGAAGGGAGTTATAACAAAGTTTTTATGTGTCATATCATGATTTTAATGGTTTTCTTGGGCCATAAGCTTATCCTTCCATATAATTTTCTTAAGATTTTAACAAAAATGGCTAGGGACTATCAAGTTGACAACAAGAACCTTGAAAGTTTTATGTTCCACCACAGTTTAATATGTATGTTAGTTAAACATCATTGGCTCATATTGGGATTCCTTTCTTGAACGTAACGATTATGATAAACCTCTTCCATTTAGCCTTGCTAAGTCATATGCTACAATAATCGCTAACCCCTCTCCTGTCAGTTCAACTCCATCATCAGTTGATGAATTCTGACAGGACGAGTGTGATCCCTTTGTTCAAGCACTAGGGTCACCTCTTTGAGATGACAATCAAGTTAACATTTCAAAACTTTTAACCTCCCTTCGTTTTACTAGAAATGCAACAAGAGCCCATGATTTAAAACCCTCCACATAGTCTCCTTGGCCCGGACCTAGGTCTACCCAACCTGCAAAAAAATAAATTGTTGGTTAAATTAAATAAGATATAGTTAAAACAAAGCAACTTTAAAGAATAGTGGCTTGATCCAAAAGGACAATGCATAGAAGTCCCCCTACAAATCTTTCCTTTGTTGATTTGGAAACTAATCTCAAGCCATCACTGAAAATAGATCAAGCCCAAATATGGGAAAGCTTCTTGTAATCACGTCAACACAATGAATTGTGATGATTCTTCCATAGTTACTCCCTCATTTAGATGACTTAATGGCCAATATATATTAGAAACAACAATACATGGTTACGGCCCCTTGTTTGGAACATCGAATCAGGTAATTCATCTATGAGAATAATTAGTTGAGAACCTCATTCTAGACAAAGGATCAATCTAACGAGCAATAGTCATCCAGTGTCGAGGGTAAAATCCAGTCAAAGGACACTCACATCGTGATTAAATATCTAAATCTCAAATTCACTATATCCTCGGAATTAGAGGGATATAATGCAGATAAATAGTAAATTTGTTTTTATCTATGCATGTGAAGTGTTTCATGTATGCTTTGTTTTAATCCATTTCTCTATTTTTAAATAAAAGGCTACTACAAAATTAGAGATTATGTATCAACCTCATTATAACATTATTATCGGATTTTTTAATTTTAGTTTTCTTTTGAGGTAGGTCTTCCACATGTGGAAAATAGTTTTATTTTACTTCATGACACATGATACTCTTGATCATCGTTTGACAACTCTTAGCCTAGTATGGGAACCCTGTTTGCCACTTGTTTTATTTCAATTTGGTCATTCAACCAAAAGACCTAAAATTAGAACAATTTTTCTTTTATTTATGTAACTGACTATTTAAAATATTTTTTTTAGTTTTATATGATTTCGAAAGGCTATAAGCCTGTGTGTATACCCTCAATTTTTATGAAAATGGGGATCTGAAAGGGAAATTTTTGGACAAAGTTGATGAAATTTTGATGATGGAATACTTTTAATACAAGTTCATTGATATGATTGCACTTAATTTGGTTCTTCTTTAATTATGTTCCATGGTCATGTGAATGTATTCTTTATTCTCGTGTAATTTATTTCAAGATTTAGAAGATGATTTTATTTTCTTTATGGTTTTATTCTTAAAGCAAACAATCGTTCTTATCACATTTATTTGTTGGTGAAACATTATTGCAATTTGTAATTGTTTAATCTTATTGATATTATTTTTAAGTGACTTGTGTCCTAAGAAGATATATTGATCTTGGAATTACTTTAATTTTAACTTTTGTGACTTATTTTCCAGATATTAGGGTTGATAGAAAAGGTCATTTCTTCTTTACAATTTGATAGAAATGTAGTTGTTGTAAATGAATGTCTCATTCATATCATTACTTTAGCTAACTGATTTTATTGATTTCTTTCATAAATCTAATGATTAAAGTATATGAATTTAAAAGAGATCATCTACAATTTTCCCTTTTATGAGTCTTGGAAAAGAAATAATTTAAAATTGTATATTAGTTAGTCTTTGCATTTATTCTTAATGTAAAATATGAAAGTAAACATAATTGATTTGAGTTTGTCTTCCAAGATAAGGAACCCATATATTTACTTTTACTTGTTCTATTCTTAATTACATCGTGAAATAGTTCTGATTTATAATTGCATTTAAAAACATAATTTAATTTATTTTTATAAATATTGTTTACAAGGATGTTTGATAGTGCATTTCCTTGAGCCCAATTACATTAAGTTTTGGCCTACATTATTTGTTGTAACGTATTTTTGTATGTTATGTATCATATCTTGATCATGTAGCAATAATTATTGTATTATATTTGCTAATTCTAATTTTTAAATGAAATATATAACTTAGAATTATTTATTATTTCATAGTTCATTGACACTGAAACATCCAACCTTCTATTTTCATACTTATATTAGATTCATGTTGTTTGATTCCTATCAATTCATTTGTATGGTTAACTTAATAATTAGATTGTAGTTTATTTTAACCATAATTTAGGGTAGGATTAATTTAGATTAGTATAGGATGGTTATGGAAATTTACACATAGCCACAAGAAGCTATTTCTTTGTACTCTTATGACCCTGATAAGTCTACTAGATCAAGGAGTATATACCAAAATCAATCAAGTAAATAGATCCAAAACCATATGATGCAATCAAATCATTCATGCATACAACTTCCTAGCTAGAGTTTGAGCTAAAACCTGGAATCATTACAAATCGATGACGGATGTTGGTTTCGATGGAGAGAGTCCTTGCTCCAACTAGGAGATCTCACCTTCCACAATATATAGTACATGCACACAAGTATCACTAAACAAGGAGTAGAAATGGCCTTCCACAAAGGATCGTCAACTTAAACAAAGAAACATAACCATGAATTGTTAATTACAAATTCAAATTTTCAGGAAGGGAACATTCACTTTCAATGATAATAAAATCAAATGATACAACATGTATACCTTGAACAATTGATACCCTCTCCTAAATCTTGTATCATGGTTTCCTTATCCCAGTCCAGTAGATCTCTCGTGCTATGGTTTGGATAGTAGATCTAACTCCCTTTCCTCTTTGTGTGATTATATGGGTTTGTCCTATCCTCTAGAAGAATGTATCGAAACACCTAGGGGCTTGAGGAGTTAGGAAACTTATAAAAAAGATGGAGCCCTAGCAACTCATACACAAGTGGTTCAACTTGATCTCTCCAAGGTTAACAAACTATAGAAACTTTTTTCACAATTATGAACTTTTTCTCAATTATGAAAAATTTTTATCTTGTAATTATAAAATTGTGACAAAATAATTATGAGAAATTACTCAATCATGTAATTCCACCCTATTAACATTGAATAAATCTCACATACATAAAATAAAAGGTGAAATTGGATGCATTCTAGCCAACAATTGAGGTAAGTTGAACTTGGGTTTCTCTCACTATAATGGAGTGGAAAATAGGGTTATAACAAATTCCCCCTAATTCGTGAGGTCATATAAGAAAAGGATGGTTGAAATACATTACAAAAAAATTCAAAGCTCAAAATGGGAGGAAGGAGCCAAGATTGAGAAGCTAGATCGGAGGAATTCAAGTGCTAAACTCTCAACTCTACTGATAACATCCCCAAGGTGGGCATACCCATGCTCAGTCATAAAGAGATACTAAACATGGTCACCAAACATATACTGTAGATCCATGACATGAAATGCTAAGACATGGCCATGAATAATACACAGTGGATCCATGTGACACATCAGAAAGATCATAGCCACCAACAAATATAGTGTGGATCTATGTCACAATATACATCAGTAGGACTATGGACACATAACAGATAAGAGGTGTCCCAGAGTAGTCCTCAAAGTACATAAACGATACATAACCCCGACACAACCTAGGAAGAGTTCCATATAAGAGTGATATGTCCCTAACCCGAGGTCTTTAACATAACCCTAATGGTACAAATCTAAGGCTTGTGAATAGGTCTGATGATGTCGATCATGGTAGAAATTTCTTGATTACCAATCAATGAGGTGTACTGTTAATAGATGTGAGGGGACCCACTAATGATGCAAATGGACCCCAGGGTACCTAGTATATTCCACTAAGTGTGAATAGATGAGTTGACGTCAAACACCCATGGACTCAACTTATTGTGAGTGAATGATGTAAACCCACTGTCAATCATGAGGAATCCTACCACTATGTTTTGCAAGCTCCAAGGTACTACTGGTTCCTAAATCAAACTCCCAGACAATGAGTTGAATTCGATAGGAGAATATTAATTGAAGGATGACCTTGATGTATCCCCCATCAATTGACACGAAACAGGTTGAGATGGTGTATTGAATGGATGAATTCATGAGATGATGAAGTGCAACTGATACAAGGATGTCTGACTAAAAATGGTCAACATGGAACTGCAGATGGCCAAGAAAGGATGAGACTTCCCTTGAACACACAACAACATGACACAAGAGTGACTTGGCAACATGACTAATAAGCACCACATGATATCATGCAACAACACATGAGGCATTGAATCATGCTCCATATGATTGGAAGAGTAACCAGTAGGAGGAGTAGAGAGACTCATATGTATGGTATGACTCAAAAGGTAACTTGGATCTACTTCAAGTCTTCTACAATAATAACTTCAAGATATGCTCCAAAATTGTACAAGAATGATGCCAAAAAATAACTTCAAAAACTATGCCAAAATCCTTTTAAAATGTACCAAAAGTATTACCATAGATAGCCTCTGTAATATGACCTCTCCTCACTTCTGGTTCATGAGATATGAACCCTAGAAAGACTTTTTTTCTTCGCTTCTTTCAACATATATGAATTTTCCATGAGAAAATTACTAAAATGCCTCCTTGTTGCACCTGTATATAATGCACTCGTGGTCTAGACTAGTCTAAATTGTCCACTTGTTGGGCCGACTTGTCCACTAGTTGGACTAACTTGTGCAATTGGAAAAATGTATAATTAATATTCAAAAAATAATTTCTCCTCAACTACGTGGAGTTAGAGGGAGTCCCATATACTACTGGAAAGATATCGCAATAAGATTTCCAACCATGATGTGATATCCCTTAGCTTAATGATTTTATTGTCATTAAATATGCATAGGTTTATTTTAATTAAGTATGATACATTGAGATATAGATAAAAATCTTAATTATTAGTGATTTAAAATGGATGATGGGTGTTTGTAAAGTTGTAATTATGTTTTATTTTTTGAATAAAAATAAATTTGGGAAATTAATAGCTAAGTACAAATGGCTGAAAGAAAAAAAGGTTGCACTTTAATTTGGAAATTATTATTAGCCATAAATAAGTCATAGGCATCTAATTTGGGTGATTAGATTTAATTAATAAATTATGATATTGGTCAATTAATTGTTTCCTGGAAGATGATTTGTCCTCAACAATGGGAAATGGGAGCTCATAAATGAGAAAACAAATACCTGTTATTTGTTGGTGAGGTGGAGGCAGTTATTAACCACCAAAAGAGTAGTAGATGGATAATATCTAGGAATTTTCTTGCTTTTGTCTCATTATTCTAAGAGCAGAATTTGAAGGAGACGGAAGAGAAGCAAGAAGGAACAGAGAAAAGAATTGCATGCCTAGTTGCTCAAGGGGACAAGTATTTTGTCGTGTCAAGGTTGGGAGGAGCCAATTATTAAGTTATCAATTTCTCAAGCACTTATTCATGCCGATATTTCTACCTGTATACTTGGTTTATTTATTCATGGAAACAAAATTGTTTATAAGATTTGTTTTTCAGAATTGTTGTGTATATCAACTAAAGAAATTATTGTAGAAAGTTTTTGAATTCCTAAAAGGTACACAATCAAAGAATAAATTGTGTTTCCTTTTTCCACATTTTGATTGTTAAAGTTGATAGTAAAAAAAATGTTTAGATTATTATCATCGTACATATTATTATAAAGATTTGTAGTTGCACATCAATTATAAAGAATAGGTTCTCCACTATAGAAATAATGTACAATATAGATTGACTAAGAACAAATAAAATATGATTAAAAAGAGAAATTTTTAAGTGAGAAGGTTGTTCTCATCATAAATATTATAAATGATACTAATATAAATAAACATATGTATATATTAGTTATGTAGCTGAGTAATAATATGTTATCGATTTCAGTGATAAATGTGTAGCTGAAATTAGCTATTTTTTTCATGTAAGAACAAATACATAGGTATTATATATAAATAACTACAAATAGGAGGCTATAACTTCGAAGCGATTATAAAGAAAGGAAAATATCATTACAAGAAGAGAAATATCATTAAAATAATGAATAGTTTTACCTACTGTAAATGAAGTATGTACCTTTACAAAGAATTTGAAAGACCAAGAAAACAAATTCATATTGGAGAGATATTTTATATTAAACTGTGGAATCCAAAATTATGCCGAGAAAGTAAGGATAATTCTAGAATAGATAATCACAAAAAGAAATTATATAAATAACCTCTTACAAAAAAAATATTACAAATATTGAGTCACAATTTCATGCATATAATTCAAAATTTCTATATTGGAGAATCCTTAGGAAAAATTCTCTAAGGAAACTAAATGCAAATAAAAATATCATTTCAATAGAGGCATTATGCCTATAATGTCTTCTAATCCAGAAAGGTGCATGAAAATGTGTGCCATCTCAAGAATATTGTAAAGTCAAACTAAAACACGGGTGGAAGCATCACGAGCTCAAGTTTAAAAGCGAAATAGTTGATGTGGAACATAAATATAAGAGCTCGGTGAGTATTGAAAATAAATTACAAACTAAATCCTTTCCAAATAAATTCTCCCTCGCCAAAGAGATGAGTAATTCCCGTGTCGATGTGGGTACAAAGAATAGTCAGTAACTATCATGTATTAAGTCAAGAATGTAAGTAAAAGCAAGTAAAAACTTCTAAGGAAAATGCGAAAACAAAGGAGGTTTTTTACTTGTGAATATCAAAGATAACTCTTTCATGTTTCCTTATCTGCATAAAAAAGATGCCAAAATAAGTTGATGAGTCAAATTATTAACTCAACAGAAGTGAATCTTACAAACCCTTAGTCAAAAACTCGAAGAAGAATAAAATCCACTCCAATAGAGAGGAAAATTTTGCTTATCCATATTAATTGGAAAATAAACTTTACTCCAAATATACACAAAGGAAGAACCCATAAAGGAAGGGTTTAATTTACAAGTGAAGAAACCCTATAACGAGGGTATAGTTAGAAGATTTGAAAAATAAGAACTACAACTCTTATTCACAGTTAAAATCTATAAAAGATCCTTATACGTATTTAAGAAAAAAAACGTTGCAAGGAATGGCATAGGGAGTAGACCCAAAACTTGACGAATAACAATGGCCATTTGAAACTTTATGTATCGAGCTAAAATTAAACAAATAATAATAAAAATAATAATAATAATAAATTGTAAAAATATTAACCCTCTTTTTTGAAAAAGTGACAACTATTCTAACAGAAATAACCTCAAAAGTCGAATTTGAAATCTTATGAAGAAATTATTTGACAATTACATTACTAAGAAGAAGAAATAAATATAAACAATTTTGTGACTACAAAACTAACCATTACCTAGAAGAGCTAGTAGTGTTGAATTGAGATATGAAAGAAATAACCAAACAAAAATTCAAGATATTAGAAACCTTAAAAAGGAGCTAGGACGTTATTCTTCTTAATACTATATCTTCCTTAAAAAAAACCCAAAAAACCTGCAAAAAAAAATGGCGAATTGACCAACATGAGACTATATTTATAGCTTAATAGACCTACAAATTCAAATCCAAACGAATTAATGTGTGATAGAAAAATCATAAGTTGTTGTAAAAAGTAAATTATGGTCGGTTTACCTTCCTAAACATGAGGGTTAATGTGGAGTAAATCCACCCACGCATTTGACATATAGAGAGCTAACTCGATGTGACACCTATGGAGAATGTCAAAGTGAAAGGGAAGACTCAGCATGAAACCCTAGTCCAGAGCAACTTATGTAGAAAAAACCCTCATCAAAATGAATGAATGAGAGAACTATGAGGTAGTCATTAGGATGCATCAAAACCTAAAACAATCCCACACCGTTGATCAACCGAGGAATAACGCCAACCATTTATTGGGATAGATCAACATGCAACATCATGGCTAGTGTCGTTGAAAGCATGGAAACCTCCCGAGAACATTTCGTAAATAAAACCCTATCCTATGTTAACAACAATATTCAAATTCATTAAATCAAAATATCCATTCATTGTAGCATTAAGGAACCTTTCATTAAATAGGTTTAGGATTTACCAACCAACGTATCAAAGAGAACTAAAAGACTGCCAAATATATACTAAGCGGTGTATACATACTGAGCGTTTTATTTTTATAAAATAGATCTTTCTAAAGGGCAAAAAATAATAACACGTGTCGAATGAAATTAAACTATAAAAATATTTACATGGTCCATATCTCTATGCGATGAATCCAAAGGATAAAACTAGACTATAGAGTTAATTTTTATAGTTGATAGTTTAGATATATAAAAAATAAAAAATCAATAACCCTTATTAATAGGAAGGTATTCCTATCTAAGGTATAGTTCAATATAATCAATAGATTAATATTCTAGCTATTAAAATCATTAAAATCAGAGTTTGTCCTTTTGAATATAGAAACCCTTTCCTTTAGAGAATTAAATTGTCACCATTAATTTGTTAGAAAAGCTTTTCGCTTCCAAAAGATATTAAAAAAATACAAGGAGATAATATGTTAATCTATCAATAGAGGAGCAATGTTATAAGGTTATTTAAATTTTATAATCATTTAAAATGGTGATATCGGGAAAAACATAAGTTCACATAAACTTTATTAGAAGTTGGTAAAATTATTTATCACCTCATATACACACACACACACACACACACACATATATATATATATATATATATAATTAACTAATTATATATATATATATATATATATATATATATAATTAACTAATTAAAAAATTAGGGTGTAACTGAGAGTCTTTAAAGATGTATGTTAATTTTATTTGAATTAGGTAAATCAAGTAAAATGCATTCAAAGATAAGGTATTCAAATGGAGCATCAAAAATCTAAAAAACATTTCTCTTCAACCATGAAGAGTTAGAGGGAGTTTCATATACCATTGGAAAGGTATTGATGATGACTATGTGATAATATAGTCCTTCCTTGAATTTTTTTTGGCTTTGAACAACTTTTCCTTGATTTTCTTTTGATTGTCAATTTTTCACTTAAGGGCTTAAACTCTTTTGATCTTTAAGGTTTCTTGAACTATTATCACATGCTTTGATCATCCCAAAGCTAGGGAGTCATCCCTAATATTAGGGCTTTGACATCAACGAAAATACTATTTAGAAATGACCCATTAACTCTTTAACATCAATGACAACTTTTTTTTTTTCTAAGTAAAGACTAATTCTATTAAAAGGAAATGAAAATAAGGTTACAAAGAGGCAGAGGCCTCAGACTAGAGCAATTGAATGCATCCAGGAGAACAGAGCTGTCCCATACTTGGGAAAAAACAGTTACAGTGATACACAAACCATCCATAGAAGCTTGACAACTACCAGAAAGCCCTGGTGCAGAGATAGAGTAATCCCTTTGAAACAGTGAAAACCAAACACCTATAGATAGCAAAACTGTACATGTTAACCGGGAAACGATGTACTACTGAGCCAAAAAGACATAAAACCAGACTACCGAACCCCATGAGCAGAACCAGAATATTGAAATTCTGAGCCACAAAGACATAGAACCAGATTGCCGGACCGCCGATACAAAGCCAGAACATCAAAAACAGAAGAGACCGAACCTGACCCATGACCAAAGGAAAACTCTAAGCAGCCAAGAAGGAAACCAGGTGGCATCACATGGGGACATCCTGATCCAGCGACTCCTCGATGACAGGGCATGCATTTCCATACCAAAAAACACCATCATGTTCCACATCATCCACTCCGCTGCCATCTGGAGGAAACGACTCAAGACGGATACCACTGGAGCTGCCAGCAAAGGCCACCGAGACTTTGACTTCATTTGGCATGCCACTAGGTGGCTGAGAAGTGCTTGGAATACCTCCCTCACCATGCATGTCGCCACACCTTTCCACCTTATCTTCATCTGCAGAAGTCTGCCCAGAACCAAGGCTATCCACAACTTTGAGACCACCTTGAGGATGCTCTGCCACTGTACTCGCCGGAGGTTGAATCTGAGCTTCTTCCTCAAAGAAAATTATGGTGATATTAGCTGTAATGATGGGCTTATTCAAGCTACTCTGAAATTTAAAGTGAGTCGATTAAAAAGCATTATGCAGGAAGGGTTTTCGAGCAGGGCTAGATGGGGGTGAATTCGCTTGGGAAGAAGGCGGAGAGACAGGGGGTAGAGGCTGATCTACAGAATGAGCAGCTTGATGCTTCGTACGACCACCACAGCTTCATCGATGACGGATTCTCATACGATGTTTGACCATGGTTAAACGACAAGGGGAGAGCACATAAGCACAGAGAACTTTTGGAGAATGCCTGGTCTGCACAACAGGAATCTGAGGAAGACTCAATGAGCAAGATAGAGAGTGGGAGATAAACGTCCCAAGCCCAGAATCAGGAGCAACTAGGAGCCGGCATTGAACACCTGAGACGAACTACTGCAAAGGAAATTTGCATAAGGCAGGCAAAGAATATGAGACGGGGTGCATGCAATGAGATTAAAGACCGAGAACTCCATGTTAAAACCAACTCCTTCAATGTCTCGGCGGATGTGAGCATTAATATCAACCTGCAGACGGACTTGCTCGCACCTAATGTGAGCCATCATGAGCCAGGTAAGGATGTGGAGAATAGCGTTGGCCAGCAGCTAGCATGGCCAAGCGTCGTCGCTCATAAATATCCTCATTAATGTATTCTGAAATCACCCGCATCCGGGTGCTCTTCTTCTCCCTGATTCATTTCATTCTTCACCAGATTTTGATAGTCCTTGAGTTGAGATTCAGAGGCTAATCTGGATATTGAGCCTGTGTGAAGTTCTAATTCACTTTCAACTCCAATGTTGGCTAGTAAATCAGCCACCTTGTTTCCTTCCCTTCGGATGTGCTTAAGAGTAATCACCCTGTGAGAAGAGAGCCAGATTTCAATGAGCTCGAGCTGCTTCGCCATTCTCCAGCTACTGCTAACTTTACCTGAGGGGGTGCCTTGCATAATTTTGGTGACCATATTTATGATGATTTGAGAGTCGCCTTCTATGATAAGCGGAAAGAATCCATTATTTTGAGCTAGAATAAGACCCTGCCAAAGACCTTCCAGTTCCACCGAATTGTTGGTGTCCTAGCCTCTTGAGCCTAGAAAGGTAAGAAGAGGAAAGCCCTTATAGTTTCTGAAAATTCCTCCGAAGCCCGAGTCACCTGGGTTGCCTTTCGAGGCCCCATCAAAGTTCAGCTGGAACATATGCATGGGAGGAGGGATCCACTTATCAGGAGAACGACTCGATGAAGGAATTGGTCCTTTGGAAATAGGTTCTTGATTCCATTGAAGGTTCCAATTGGCCCAAATATTTTGCTCTTGGGGAGTAGAGGGAAAGTCCTCCTGAGACCAAGTATGAAGAAGTAATGTTTCCTTAATATTTTGGCAGATAATTTTCCAAAGATTCTCCAGGGGCGCAGATAGATCCTTGAAGATTCTCTGATTTCTCTCCTTCCAAATGGTCCACATGAGGAAGCCCGAAATGAGTTTCCATAATGAGTTTAAGATCTTTCTTTGATAAGGATTCCGATCCCAGTTGCGAACAATGGCTATGATGTCTCCCTGTATTCTGCCTTCCTTCTGACACCGAAAACTGACTTTTTCCTAGAGCTTGCGCGCAATAGGACAGTAGTGCATAAGGTGCTTTATGGATTCCTCTTCTTGTCCGTAGATCAGGCACATTGAGGGCCCGTGATAGTTCCTCTTCCTGAGATTGTCCCATGTCAGGATCTTGTTTTGACATAAGAGCCAGAGAAAGGTAGAAATTTTTGGCCAGTTGTTGGTGTCCCAGACTTTGCTCCAGAGTGGGTCTTTGACCATGTGCTCCTTAATTATTAGATTGTAAGCTTCTCTGGTGGAAAAGGTGCCTTTTTCTTCATAACCCCATCTGAGTATGTCCTTGTCGTCTGAGTACTGTATTTTCCTTTTCATTAATTCTGTAGCAAGAGTTTGTTGAGCTTGTTCTGATCCATGTCTTAAGATTTGATCCACCTTAATCCATTGCCTGTGACCTTGTATTGGAGAGGGATTCCAGAACATTTTGATTTTGTCATAGGCTTGTATATCCTGCTCTGGGATTTTCATATGAGAGATTAGGTCCTTTATCTTGGGCTGTTGCTGTCAAGAATCCTCCCAAAACCTTGTTGTGTTGCCATCCTTGACCTCCCAAAAACTATGCTACTGAATTAGGCTTCTATGTTGCTTGGCTGAATTCTAGATAAGGGATCCCATGCTGACCTCTGACATTCGGATTAGATCTTCTGCTGGGCGATTGCTGGCATATTTAGTTGTCCATAGAGTGGCCCATGGGGTGAGTGGTACAGTAAGCCATTTCCACCATATTCGTGCCCCCATGACCACGTTGTTGTGATAGGGATCCCTTAGGCCAGTTCCCCCTGCGCATTTTGGAATGCAAACTGTATCCCATTTGACAAGGGCCCATTTGCGGCCTTGACCTGAATTGCCCCATAAGAAAGATCGCTGAAGATGCCTGATTTCTTTAAGAACCCATTTGGGAGCCACTAGGATCGAGAAAAGATAAAGCGGCATGGACTGAAGAACAACTTTTATAAGAACTAGCCTACTTTCCATATTGAGGGTCCTGTGAGTCCAAGAGGAGAGGCGGGCTTCCAGTTTTTCTAGAAGGATTTTCCAAGAAGAGTGCTTCAAGGCGAGGCAATCATGGGTGCTCCTAAATATTTGGAAGGGAGGACAGCAATGGAGAAACCAAGAATGCGGGCAATGGCTGCTTGGGTTATTACAGGAGTGTGAAAAAAGAAGATTTGGGATTTGACTTTGTTGATATTGGCTCCTGAGGCGTCCGAGAAATCTGTCAATAGCATTTTGAGCTGACGAGCTTCCTGGACAGAGGGATGACCAAAAAGCATGTTGTCATCAACAAATTGCTGGTGGGTGAAAGCGGGGGAATTATGGAGAGACAAACCTCTTAGAAGCTGTGAATGCTGAGCTTGTTTGATACTGCGGCCCAAACCTTCTGCCATAATAACAAAAAGGAAGGGAGAGAGAGGGTCTCCCTGTCTGATTCCCCGAGAAGGATGAAAGGGGGAGGAGGGAATGCCATTAATCAGAATCGAAAAGAAGGAGGAAGAGATGAGGCTCATGACCCACCTAACCCAGGGAGGTGCAAAACCAAAAGCAGTGAGAATTTTTTTAATGTACAGCCAGCTCAAGCTATCAAATGCCTTAGAAAGATCTAATTTAAGGAGCATACCTGACTTTTTGGAATGCTTCAAAGAGTGAATGATTTCATGAGTCAAGATGATTCTGTCCGTGATCTGCCTACCTTCAACATACCCAGATTGCTCCAGTGAGATAATTAGAGGGAGTAGCAATTTGAGTCTAGAGGCAATAATTTTGGAGATGATCTTGTAAATTATGTTGCACAGGGAAATCGGCCTGAACTTATCAGGGTTGCTGGGTTGAGCTTCCTTGGGAATAAGAGCTATGAAGGTAGCGTTCATTCCTGGGAGCATCCATCTCATGGTTCTCGATTCCTCAACTACCTACCAAACTTCCATTTTGATCAACTCCCAGAAGGTGTGGAAAAAATTAGAGGTAAACCCATCCGACCCAGGCGCTTTCCCATCTTTCAATTGACGAGCTACCGCTTCCACCTCCTGTAAGTCTACAGGCCTAAGAAGGATTTGGTTATGCTCCTCTGTAATAACTTTAGGAATGTTTCTTGTGATTTTTTCTATGGCCTGCGATCTATCTATGTGGGGCTCCTGATGCACTTGCTTGAAATAATTTAGAAGTTCGCTTTCAATTTCTTCATGCGTTTCCACCTTTACGCCCTGCGCAGTCTGAAGATGAGAAATGTTGTTATTCATTCTTCGTTGGATTGTGGTTCTGTGAAAAAAAATTGTATTTTTTTCTCCATCCTTGAGCCATCTTATTCTTGATTTTTTCCTCCATAACGTTTCTTCTTGTTTTGCTCTCTCTAAGATTTGCGATTCCAGAAGTTTTTCCTATTCTGACATGTCCTCTGATCGGCCTTTGAGTATAATTCATTGCTGCAGCTATTTCATATCCTTATCGAGATCATTCTGAGCCTTGAATATATTGCCAAAAGAGGTATGATTCCATTGTTTGATTTTGCCCTTGAGATGCTTAAGCTTTTGCTGAAATTGAATCATTTTTGTACCATTTGGAGGAGAGAAATTATTCCATTCTGTGTTTATCAGGTTGATGAAATCCGGATGAGACATCCAGAAAGCCTCAAAGTGAAATGGTCTGCGTGTTTTTTTGCCAGGACGAGACCAATGAAGGGAGATTGGCCAGTGATCGGATCCTGAGATCGGCAAGATGGAAGCGGCAAAGTCTCCGCCAATATGAATAGCGTTGTCTGATAGTAAGAATCTGTCCAGACGAGAGGCTATCTAATGCATCCCTGCTCTTTTGTTATTCCAGGTAAAAATTCCATTATCGAAGGGTATGTCTATAAGCCAATTGTTCTGAATGAACTCTTTTAGGTTGCTCCCTTCCTTATTTCCACTGATTCTGCCTCCCCTTTTTTCATCCAGCCTAGTGATCATATTGAAGTCACCCCCGGCGATCCATAGAGGGTGCATCCTGTCAGAGTTGATTGCTGAGAGGGTGTTCAGGATTTCTATTTTGCGCAGGGCATCCTGGGGAAAATACACATTGGTTAGATGCCCGTGTATATTGGTCCCTGAGATGTGAAAAATTGCTTGTATGAAATTCTTAGCAGCGTGGAAGTTATTGAGCCTAATGGTACGAGCGTCCCATATGATTGCTAAGCCTCCAGATGCTCCATCAGCATCCACTACAACAGAGAGACTTCCTGGCCATGCTTTTGATGCAATTCTTTCCAGAGCTGTTGAATTGCATTTAGTTTCTTGCAAGAATATGATTTGTGGTTTTTCTTGCATTATCAAGTTTTTGAGTAATCTTCCTTTCCCTGGGCCATTAAGCCCCCTAATATTCCATGATATTAACTTCATTGGGAAATATTGTGGAGGGCGTTGTAGTACTTTGTTAGCTTAGAGTACCTGCCTGACTCTACTAACATTTCTCCTATTTGGATTGTTCGCTGGAGGTCTGTTTTCCTTCCACGTTTTTTGTTATCTTTGGTAATGTGTCTCCCATCCCAAAGACTTCCTGTCTGAATACCTAGAGATTTTTGCCTTTGTGCCCTTGAGAGGATCACCTCCAAATTCTCTAGTTGTCTAACTGGAATTTTGTCGTAGTTTTTTGTTTTACATGCCTGCTCTAGACCTAAAATGTCTAGATCCCCAATATCTATACTCTCCGGTTCCTCTTCCATTTGCTGAGATTCATTGAATTCTTTAGTGGATTCTGTAGCTATTCTGGAATCAGTTTGTAGATTGTCCACTTCCATTCCTTGATTATTCCATGCTGGGAGATTGCGCTTAGTTGGGGATAAAGGATCTGTGGGCAGAGTATCTTCTTGGAGTGACTTGGCACTAGAATGAGCAGAAATTTTGTCCTTCGGTGCCTCCTTCTCTATGGATGCAGGATTCTCAGAGTTGGTATCCTTTTGACGGGCTAAAGCATCAAAGTTGTTGCTAGTGGAAGGCTTGGAGGGGCTGGCTTGAGGCATCTTAGGATTAGGAGCTGATTTCTTGTGGTTTTTCCTACGGTTGGTCACTTTAGTGAAGCCATCAGACTCAGGCTTCTCTGGAGCAGAAGGGGATGATGGTTTTTGAGTCAAAGGACAGTCCCTATATAGGTGGCCCAGGGCGTGACATCTTCTGCATCTAAACGACACATGTTCATAATCAATCAACTGAACCCATTCAACATCATCATGGAGTATACTTACCGCATCCGGAAGAGCCTTATTAAGGTGCATGTATACACAGATTCGTGCATAAGAGGTGTATCTTTGGAGCTTTGTTTCCTCTGCAACTTTGATAAACTCACCCAGAACATTTCCTATTTCTTGTAAGGAGGTTTCTTCCCAATATTCCATGGGCAAAGAGTACAATCTTATCCAAACTGGAGCCCAGCTGAGGTCCTCTTTATCAGGGTTGAAGTGCTCTACCCAACTTCTGAGAAACAGTCTGGCTGCATTGAAGAAATATGGCCCTCCATCTAAAACCCTGTTCCGGTCCTCCAAACAATTAAAAATGGCTGTAAATAACCCTTTAGGCCCCAACTGCAGAGTGATGTGTCCCTTTGGGTGCACTTTAATGTCTACCATAAGTAAACCTTTGCATCAACTCCATATATATATATATATATATATAGAGAGAGAGAGAGAGAGAGAGAGAGAGTAAAAAGTAATAAATCCATCCATAATTGCTATATACTTTTTAGTATGAGAGACATTTGTAATTCCACCAACTATGCACGAGATGTGAAATTCAATCCATGCTCAACATAGAGTTGACATGTGCTATTTAAAAACTAAATATTAGTGACGAAAATAAATTCAATATCAATTATAAACATAATATTTCAGTTTCCATATTAAGCAACATAATTTTATATCTTGCCACAATGTACCCAGCATAGGATTTGCTATGAAACCACAACCCTACTTCATTGTGGTTCTCTATGAAAAGAATGTTTAAGACAATGATATTAAATGAGATTACCAATAGATCCATAATCTATGAACACCTGAAACAATATGGGTAAAAGAGGGGGCGAATTCCCCTTTCATGGAACCAAGAAAAGATGACTATGTAGAATAAACCCTAGAATTTGTAGAGTAGAGGCTACCAAAAGTGGTGCAAGTTTCAAAATATGAGGTTAAATCTAGTAATATTGTAGAATATGTCCAATATGTATATAGGATCATGCTTTTCTCTACAAATTTATTGGATTTTAACCTCTTAAAATGCTTTGATTCGGTGGATTCTAAATAAATGGAACCCCTATGGTCAAATAGAATTGTAGTTAGGAGCCAAGGGTTTCTTTATTGTCATCCTGGAAGACAGATTAAGGGAGGTAGATCATATAGATATGATTTGTGCATTTTAGTAGCCCACGGGCTACATGCCATACTTCTTTGTACCTACAACTATATTTCTAGATAGAGAAAGAGAGTGACGTGGCCTCACCTTAAAACTAGATTTTCTCTTGAAAGGGTTTCCCATAGAATATCTTGTGTCTTATGTGTGTGTGCAATTTTTATTTTTTTATTCTATATTTTCTGCGTAAATTTCACTCGCATGCATGCACTAATTACAGTAAAATCTACAAATCTAGTAATTTAATAAAACTATAATAGTGTAAAATTTCATATTTCTAATATAATATTATCAACTCTGTTGTGACTAACTGTCTAGTGGAATATCCACAACAATTTACAGCTCATATTGGTATTAGAGTAGGTTTCTTTAGGTATTTTGTGGATATTTTTAGGGGTCTATATCGATGGGGCTGAAAATCGTAAAACCCTAATCATGTCTGACAAATATGGAAATAACCCTTGTGATCCTGCAAAGGTGAGGTTTTCACGACTGGAAGAACAATTCGCAGATATAAATCGCAATGTTAAACCTCCTCATGGTGGCCCTGAGCAATAATATTGGGATTTAGAGAAGATGGGGGTTCAAATGTAGAAGAAAAATAAGATGGGGGATTGAGAGATTAGGAAGAAACAAAGAAGAAGTCAAAGAAAGAACCTAGAAATGAACAACCTAGTTCAAGTTTCATGAATCAAGCCCTGTTTAAAATGGAAGAAAAAATCAATATCAAACCATACCACGTTGATATTGATGCTCATAAGCTAAACTATTGGTTGCAACAACTGGAAGTTTATTTCAGTATCCATCAAATTTAGGAAGGGAAAAGGATTTCATTTACGCGATTGAAATTAGAGGGCCATGCACTAACTTGGTGAGAGCTCCACACAGAGACCCTATGGTTGGAGGGAGAACCTTCAATGACTAAGTGGGAGGAATTTAAAACCCTCATTAAGTCAAAATTTTATCCCATTGGGTATGTAGAGGACCAATGGATCCGATGGCACTACTTCAGGAAAAATTCGGTCTAAAGCATGCAAGAGTACACCACAGATTTTAGAAACATGGTTATAATGTTGGGTATCTCTCGAAAGAACCCATATGTACTCCTCTAGTATTTGGACAGTCTGTACTGCTATCTGCATGAGTAAGTGGTGTTGTTCAAGCCCAAATTGGTGGACGAGGCTTGTGTACAGGCACAATACTTAGAGAACATAGTCCTGAAGAGAGCGCAATCAAGTGGATCAAAGCAGAAGGAGCAACATGATGTTTCTAAGAAAGGAAAGAAGAAGCAAAAGGGGGGGAAAATAAAAATATGGTATCCAAAACACACCAGTGCAAATATCCTAGAAACCACTGCAAAATCGATGGCCATAAAGAGGAAAAATGTCGGAATTTGCATCTATATCTAACCCAAAGAATGAGAAGAAAGATAACAAGAAAAATAATCTCATGGCCACTAGTTCGAGAAACCAAGTTGAAATCATCTCAGATGTGGATAAGAATATCGCTTGTACATTAATGCAGAAGGAGGTGAATGTGAGTAGCCTTCAACAGCACAAAGAGAAAGAAATGACCAGACTCTTCCATATTAAGATATTGGTCAAGAAGAAAAAGGTTGATGCTTTGTTTGACTCGGGATTGTATTCGAATATCATTGCAGTAGAGTTGGTCAAGAAGTTGGGGCTGGAAGTTCATGATCATCCAAACCCATAACCACTAATATGGGTAAATGATGCAAAGTTAAAGGTAACTAAACAATGAAAAATTAGATTTGTTATCAATGATGATTTTATTGATGAAGTAGATCTAGATGTGGTTCCCATTGATGTATGTGGAGTCATGTTTGGGAGTCCATACATGTACATGTGTGATGCAATATTCATGAGGAGAGCGAACTAGTATCATCTTTCCAAGGATGAAAAATCATTCATCACAAACATGCACAAAGGAAAGTCGAAAATTTCACTGGTAAGTGCCAACCAAGCCAAGAAATTGATCAATTCCAGCAAGAAGTATGTTTTATTATTTTTAAGAGAAAGTTAGTCCATAGAGGAGTCAATAAGAGGCAAGACATCCCTGAAGGGGTGTACTAAGAAAAAGAAACAAAAATTGAATTATTTATTATAGGAATACAGTGATGTGTTCCGAGAGCCTAAAGGGTTACCACCTAAAAGAGAAGTGGACCATGAGATCTAACTATTGCAAGACTCCCCATTGCTGAATATTGGGTTGTACAGACAATCTATTATAGAAGCAAGTGAGGTGAAGAAAAATTTGCAACAACTGTTGTAAGAGGGTGTCATGTGACTGAGTACATCACCATATAGGTTACCCATCATCAGTGTGCCAAATAAGGATGAGACTCGGAGGATGTGTATAGATTATAGGGCACTGAAAAAAATCATGTTTAGGAACAAATTTCCCCTTCCCAAGATAGATGATCTGTTGGATTAGTTACAACAAGAAAAATACTTCACCAAGCTAGACTTGAAGTCTGGATATCATCACATTCGAGTCAAAGAAGAAGATACCTAGAATATCGCCTTCAAAACTAGGCAAGGTTTGTACGAGTGGTTAGTCATGCCATTTGGCCTATGTAATGCACCAGTTACATTTATGAGATTAATGAATGATATATTGCGCACTTTTATATATTCATTTTTTATTATCTATTTGGATGATATACTGGTATATAGTGATACATGGGAATAACACATTTCACATTTGACGCAAGTGTTGGAAACATTGAAGAAGAACTAGATGCTAGAAAATACTATGAAGTGAGAGTTTGCGCAACAATCTTTGGTGTAGCTGGGGTATGTGATTGTTGGAGGAGAGTTGAAGATAGATCCTTCCAAGACGGAGGCCATCATGAAATGGCCGATGCCCACTAATGTTTCTGATATCAAGAGTTTCATTGGGGTAGCACAACACCTAAGGAAATCCATAGCCTCATTTTCAGTAGTACCAGTACTTCTCCATGCCATAACAACAAGTGGTACAAGTTTCTAGTGGGGAAAAGTTCAACATAAAGATTTCAATGAGCTGAAGAAGAATATTAGTCAAGCGCCAGTTCTAGCATTACCAAACTTGCATCAACCCTTCAAAGTGGAGACAGATGTGAATGAGTATGCTATGGGAGATATCTTGATGTAGGAAGGAAAGCATGTAAGTTACCATTCTAATGTTTTTGTAGGGTGATTCTTAACTACCCTACCTATGAAAAGGATCTTTATGCCATGGTCCAAGTTGTGAAGAAGTGGAAGCACTATTTGATGGGAAAAGAGATAGTAATCCACACATATCACCAGCCCTTATAGTACTTGCAAGCCCAGAGTAAGCTACAACAAACCATGCATTACAAGTGGATGGGGTTTTTGTAGCAATTTCATTTGGTGATCAAGTATAAGAAGAGAAACATAAATAAGTTGGTTGAAATGCTTTCAAGGTCACCCACATCAGAGATCACAACTTATGGAACTCTTATGTACATGGATCCATTCACCCATGATGCATATATAGAGGCATATTCATAGGATAAGGACTTCAAGGAGGTGTATCAGCAGTTGTTGAGTTAAAGGCATGTGCACGATGGAGATAGCACCATTGACTACTATCTCTAAAACGAGTTCGTCTACAAGCTGGATAAGCTATGTGTTCCTAAAGGTGAAAGATTGTAGTTGATTAGAGATGCTCACACCTCCAAGGTTACAAGGCACTTTTGCGTAGGGAAGACCATGACTAAGTTCTAGAGGTATGTGCATTGGCCCAAGATGCAAGAGCAAGTAATTAGGTTCATAAGAAGATGCATGCTTTGTTGTACCAGCAAGCCTAGAAACATGAAATCTGGTATATATCATCCCTTACCTATACCTACTCGTCATTTGGAAATCATTTCCATGGACTTTGTGGGAGTTTTACCAACAACCAGGAAGAGACATGACTACATGTTCGTGTTAGTTGATAGGTTCAGCAAGATGCATGTTCTGATGACTTGTAAAAATACCATCAGTAGGCAAGAAACAACAAACTTGTTCTTTCGACAGGTCTGGGTGCACTTTAGGATACCAAGAAGAATCATTGTAGACAAAGATAAAATATTTCTCAGTGCATTTTGGACTACATTGTGGGAGAATATGAACATGAAGTTGAATAGATATACAACATTCCATCTATAGAAAGATGAGAAGACATAAGTAGTCAATAGGACTTTGGTTTAACTTTTGAGGGGATACAACTAGAAGCATCTAAAGACCTGGGACAAAAATGTGGTATATATACAACATTCTTACAATAGAGTAGTCCACACTTCTAAAGGAAAGTCCCCATTTGAAACTTGTTTTAGATATTTTCCACCTTCATCTTTGGATATTGCATATGGGAAACAAGGAAGAGTGGGGAAAGATCTCACATGAGATGTTTTGAGGGCTGAAAATTTTATAGAGAAGATCAGACAGATTCATCTACAAGTATAGAAAACATTGCATAAGTCATAGGATAAGTATAAGGTCAGACATGATTAGTGCAAAACATAGAAATCATTCAAGGTGGGAGACATAGTATGGCTACAGTTGAACAAGGAGAAGTTGTCGGAGCTTGGTAAGAAAATCAAGGTTCTGAGGTATGGACCCTTTGAGATATTGGAAAAGGTGGGTGAATGCCAAAATTTGAAATTCTATGAAACTTTCATGCTAGATCAAGAAGAGGAACAAGTCCTAACTTTTGTGGTGGATTTGGCACCAGATGCTCAGGAAGAGTTAAAAGAAGATACAATTTTGCAAAAGAGGTCCAAAACTACAAGGCAAGGGCAACACAAACTTTAAAAGATTGGGTTGAAGGGACAACTTCTAGGCAATGTTAAATGGTACACCAGAGAGAAGGTAGAGGAAAAATTTCCTCACCTCATTTAGTAGAATCTTTTGGGGAGAGAAAACCTCCCAAAATGGGGAAGTATCTATATTAGATCATTATATTGTTTGTCATCCATCTCGATGCATTATGAGTGGAAAAAGCCGAGCAATCAGATCTCACAAGACTTTTTTTACTAGCAGGACCCAGTTTGGTAGAACGAGGTTTGAAACCTTTAGAGAGCATTTTTAGGAATCAAACGGTGTTTTTAGGGGTAAAAGATTACCTCTTTAGCGCCACACTTATCCATGTTTCTCTACACACACACACACACATATGTCCAACAGCGCAAGAAGCGTGTCAATTAGAGTTTGCATGCAAAAGCTATGCCTCTCAGAAGTTGACCTTCATGCTTTTACACATATAATTAGGGAGGATGTCATGTCAGCCTCCATTATTCATGGAAAAAGGGGCTAGCCACATGATTATGGTGTAAAAGGTTCTAGAAAAATCCATATTTTAACTCTAGTTATAACTGGGCCACAAGTAGGAAGATAAATTTCAGTTTTTCGAATTCATTTGTTCCATAGTTGAGAAAAAATAGCCAAGAGAGGTAGGAGGTAGAGCACATAGAGCGGATTTGTGCACTGTAGCATCCCACAAGCCACAAACTATACTTCTTTGTACCTACAACCATATTTCCAAACACACAAAGAGAGTGAAGCGATCTCACCTTCCAACTGGGTTTTCTCAAAGGGCTTCTTCGAGCATATCTTGTGTCTTATGTGTGTGTGAGTTTTTTATTTTTTCATTCTCTATTTTTTGCATAATTTCCATTCGCATGCATGCACTACTTATAATAAAATTTGTAGATCCAGTAATTTAATAAAACTGTAATCGTACAAACTTTCATATTTCCAATATAATATTATCATATTTGTTGTGATGAATTGTCTAGTGGAATATCCACGATAGTTTATAGATCACCTATCTTGGAGTTCAAACAATGTTTTTCAAGGTGGTCTCCGGGCAAGACAAAAAAGCCAAAAAACAAGGTCATGAGATTAATAAGGAAAAGATCCAAGAAGACTTTGAACAATTAGTCAACTTGGGGGAAGTCATGCCGATGTTTGAGATGAGGCAACTTGTTAATCTCAAGTATCTCCAAACAAGGTCATGAGATTAATAAGGAAAATATCCAAGAAGACCTTGAACAATTAGTCAACTTGGGGGAAGTCATGCGATATTTGAGGTGAGGCAACTTGTTAATATCAAGTATCTCCTGGAGTTTAGCCCGCCTGTTTTGGAAATTCAACTTATATATAACTTTCTCTTATTGGGGAAAGGATCCATTTACCCCAAAGGAAAAACATAATTTTATATCAACATTAAATATATATATGTTTAAAATATTTTAACATCATATTAAGTAGTATTTCAATAAATTTGTTTAAATATTTTAACATCATATTAAGTAGTATTTCAATATCAGCTTCATACACATGTATATAGAGAAAGTAAAAGAAATATTTTAATCATGACCATTAATAAAATATTCCAATGCCCACCTCCATTAATTATAATTAAACCAATGTAGATCCATTTTAACTAGAGATCTATTAAAGCTTGAGAGGTATCAAATCTTTGAAGGTGCAAACATTATAATGTCTTATGTTTAAAACATTTTATTGACATAGTGCTAAAAATGAAATCGTTGTGCAATTCTTTTAATGTCTAACAAGGAGTTGAAGCACAGACAGAGACACATAATCAAACATAGATACATCTTAAACTTGAATCTACCAAGCTTCAAAGGGATTAAAGTTCTAGAGCTGCAAATCTCTTCTCAAGTTTTACACTTTAAAAGAGTTTTCCACTTCAAGAGATTTAATCCTTTATAAATTCAAAATTCTAAAAATATTAAATTTAAACTATTACTCATTTTTATTTTATTTTCGTAATCTTCCAACTAAATTATTACTATTACTACATCATCATTATCATGTTTAATATATCACCCAGATAAAATTAAAATTTGAACTCGTAACTTTATATCAAATAACACCTTGATAAAACACATGGTCACCAAATAACAATGTATCCCATACTTGATCAATTAACCCGTGGACAATTAATCAATTATTTTAATTAATTACACTTGATTATCTTATTTAAATTTGGAAAAGATTTAAAGAATAGATGAAAATAATTCCCATGATCCCACATAATTCCCGTGAACAAACACAGGGAAGAGAAGGTGCAGATCCCTCGTCGTCACTCTTAAACATTATATCCACTGTGTAAAATAATACCATATTAAAGGGGCGTGACAAAAGTGAAGAATGGTGTCCTTGCAGTTAATGTTCCATTCAATAATGAGCTGACAGTTAGAGCTTCAGCCAACCAGGGAGCCGTTGCAGTTTTAATGATATGAATTGTCACTACTGGCAGCTGCGTAGGTTTGGGATCGTAGATGGACTGTAGCCTTAATCAATATCACTGAAAATTCTGATCATGAAGTGGGCAGGTTTGAACTTTGGGATGTATATGAACGGTCTGATTTGAGCTGTCACATTAATGATACATGTCATGAATAAGTCGGTGATCATAGGTATTTACTTTTGTAGTAAATTTTCATTTGCAGTATTGTACACACAGGCAAATTTTAGGTGGAGAGCTAGATGTGTAATTTTTCCTAAAGCCAACTTCACAAACTATCACTTTTAAAATAAAATAAAAAAATATGATGTATGTATATATATATATATATATATATATATATATATATATATATATATATATATATATATATTAATTTTAATGTGTTTATTTGTTTGTTATTAATATTATGGTTAATATAAAGAATATATATATATAATATTTAGATATCACTTCTGACCATTAATAAAATATTTCAATGTTTTTATAAAATATAATAATTCTACATAAAATATTATATAGAGAGTGTGTTATAGTATTAATAAAAGATATAATTTATTTATTTTAATATAATAATTGCACTAATAAAATATTTCCATGATTAAAGAAAATAAGTAATTAAAAGTAAAATATTTTTAAAGCAAATTATTAATAATAAATAAATTCAATGTGGTTGAGAAATAAAATATTTCACACAAAAGTTAAATAAGTATTTAAAAATATATTTATAATAAAAAATATTTTAATTTGGATAATGTAGGTAATCAATAAAACATTTCAATGTTTTTCATGTATATTTTTTTAAGTTAATTTTGTAGAAAATATCAAAAGGATTTGTTGCAATTGCAATTTTAAGTTGTGTATTCTAAACAATTCAAGTGCATAATGAGATTTTCAAGGCACTAGATTAGTTTTTGCATTTAAAAATGCAATCTAAATAATTAACACACGCATATATATATATATATATATATATATATATCTTAACCACCAAGCTATCAAGTATCGAGAGAGTTCAAATCTCTAGAGTTGCAAACTTATTTTTCAGTTTCACACTTTTCGAAAAGTTGACACCACAAGGGACAGGTGATATAATTGTGGTTGAGATAGATCTATATTGGTTTAGTCTCAGTTTATTTAAAGAAAAGAATAAATAAATAAAAAACATAGATTTATTATAATATTTTTTTAATCATCACAAAATAATATTAACAATAACTTATGTTTTCCCTCGCTCGAGGTGTAAATGTGGATTTAACAGGGGCCTTGGAGGGTATGCCTACCACTTCATACGCATTAAGCATTTAAGAAGGGAGGACACGAGGTACTCTCATATGCATGTGCATGCAGTCTTCCCATTGGTGGTGGTCTTATTAAATGACTTCGATGGGCATTGTGACATTTTTTGGTAAGTGGGAGGAGTCAAGGGAAGGTCCTGCGCCTCTTGGTGTAACTTATCTACTAATGATAAGTGTGTAAGCATCATTGTGTTAAGGGTTATTGTTGGATTTGAAGGTCTATGAGATGGTAGTGCCAGTGAGTGTAAGCGAAGGTTACATGTTTTGAGCTCCTTAGATGTCTAGTCTTATGCATGGCCACTAGGAGATTGCTTTCTAGAAGGACTGTTGAGGGCATCTAGTTTCATGAGTGGTTTAAATTCTTAGGTTTTTTCTCTGTTATACTTGGTCTCCTTCTTTCGGTCATTCGTCATGTGTGGGTTTGTGATTCTAGCACATAAAACTCTTTGTATAAAATTTCAATCATGGTATGTGGTGTTAGTTCAAGGTGATTTTTCAATTTGTTATTGGGTATTTCTCTAGCATTCGTGTTTAAGGCTTAAGTTGGGGAATGTGAGTCCAGTTCGAAGTGAATTATGGAGATTTTGTAGGGTGCGGTATGTTCCTTGGTTGGATAAGATTTGGTTGGCAGAGCATCGTGTGAGGCCACACACTTATGGGTTTTTATGTCTTCTAGTTTTGCATTGTTGTTCTCTTGTTCAATGATCAATGGTGAAAGAGTCTTGGGTGAGGAAGTCATATCCTTTGTCTCTATTGTTGTGTCAGTTGTAGAGTCCATGGCAAGTTTCTAGAGTTTTTTGATGATCTAGTCTATTAGTACCCTAGTCTTATAGGAGGTGGGTCTCATTTTCTCTCTCTTTTTTTTGTAGGTGGAGGTATTCATAGCAACTGCAGTAAGTGTGCCCCCCACGTCTCAACTATGCTACCTAGACAGAGAATGAGGTGTAGGTGAGGGGATGGTGGTAGATCCTAGCAAGGGGGACAAGGTTCCATAATATTTGCTCATGACTTGGCTGCCACCTATTTCAATGTTGTTTCATTAGACACTTGAAGGAAAATTCACAAGGTCGAGACCTAAGTAGGGGTTGAAAGACAATCTCTCTTACTAAGATTCTAATCTCATGGAATAAATGTTGGCTTGGGTTCCTGACCCCGGTCATAACAGGGGCAGGAAAAAACAATACTTAAACTCAGTGGCTCTTCATTAGTAAATGAAGGTACTGTTAGGTCTAGTCCTAAATGATAAGCAAATGGAGTAGTATAATGTTTTTGCATCCATATAGGATTTTAACAAGATGCTCAAAAATCAGTGGTTTCACTTGGACATAATCGATTCCTACTTAGCGCATGTGGAAAGAAATATTACCTGTGAGTTAGATTGGGAGGGACGGGGCGAATGGAACCTCCTAATTCTAATGCAACAGCTCCAACAAATATTCTTCCTTAGATAATGACAAGTGAGCTTGGTGGGTTGGCAGTGCAGTATGATGGTTTTCATGGTGGTTCTTGGCCCATTATGCAGGGCACTTGGAATTTCTTTTGGTCTCCTTATTATATGTTGGTCTTCGTGGTGTTTCCTAGTGAGTTATGTAGGGAAATTTTGCCATTTCTTTTGGTCCCCTTGTCATATGAACAATGGCCAGTCACGACGCTACAAAAATTATTATGGTTATTTTTGTAATGGTTGTGGCAATTTTGTATGGTTTTATGATTGAATTTTGGTTATATTATTTGTTGTTTGAAATCCATTCGCAACATTTGTGCTTGGGTAATTTGGTTGTTATCTTTGTATGAGAGTCTTGAGTAATGTGACATACTAGCTTTTGCCTTGCCCTTAATGTAATTTGAGTTATGGGAGTCTCTAGTTTTTGTACGGGAATGGGGACTTTGTTTTTATGGTCGTCAAATTCAACATGTTGAGGTCAAGCTATATCCTCCATTGTCACTCCAGAAATCCATGTAAATCTGAATTTTGATTAATATAAAGCCTTAATTCACAAATAATAATAATAATAATAATAATAATAATAACTTATGCTTTGGCAAGGGGAAATATAGTAGAGGTGATATACCTATATTAATTTATCAACATGTACAAGCTCTCCCTTCTTTGGTTTTGAACTCAAGGAAATGCACTCTTTTAACCATTACACAATATTATTGTAGAGATTTCGCATACTTATTTCAAAATTGAGATATCAATGAGAACTTTAGTAACTAGCATAACCATATAAATTAAATACCAATAAGCATCAAAGCACTTATATCATAATACATCTTCCACTACCAAAATTTAGAAAATTATAAAAAATAATTGAATTATAACTTTATCATTATTAGCCGAAGGTTTCCTATTTCAACTTAAGGTGGATGAAGATCTTTAGCGGAAGGCTTCCTATTTCAACTTAAGGTGGATGAGGATCTGTTGACTTTTTTTAATGGACGGATTTAATTTATTCTCAAGAGAATATGCTCAGCATATGTTTTGTTTGAATTCTTATCAATGATATAGTGTGTTAGAGAGTTTGTTGGGTTGCATTGACTTTTAATAAATTTAAAAAAATTATGTCAGAGAGCCCACAAATTTCTTAGGGATTTTCAAAACATACCTAATTTTAGAAAAACTGCATTATATCATGGTTATAAATGATAGAAACTCTTCAACACATTTATTTTTTTATCAAAAACACAGATTATTAAGGGTTAAGTAAAATCAAAGTTAATAATAATATTGTTATTGCAACAGTGAATAATAATATTTTTGTTCCAATTGGTTTTTTTGTTATATATTTATCAATGGTAGATACAAATTAAGTCTTCCGCTATATCAACCACATTAATATTTTTAATGTGGTTGTACTAGTTATTATTATTATTTACTATAAAATGAATTTATATATGAGTTAAACATCGAGACATTTAAAAAAAAACATTATAGATATTATTAACATTAAAATAGTTTTTGTTACAATACTATGGGTTACTAATACCACATGCCCAAAATACCATAACTCATGATGATATAACACATTTTTATATCATATTTTTAATTAGTTAATTTAATAAAAATAGTAAAGATAACATAACTAATAAATCTCAACTTTTGATTTGTGACTACTATTAAAAATATTTTATAAAATTTTATGGAAGTTAAATCTTTACCATTCTGGTGATATTTATTAATATTGAATTAAAATTTTAGAAATTTTCTCCCAACTATCCCTACAATTAAAAAACTGAAAATTCATATTTCTTCTATCATAATAAAACTCTTAAATAAAAATTTAATTATTATATAAAATTCAAATATTAAAATTAATTAAAAAAATCCGCTTCAGAATAGTTGTGTGCCAACCTCAAGTAGAGCACACTATGATGATTTGATAAAAATATAGTTGTGTGCCAACCTCAAGTAGAGCACACTATGATGATTTGATAAAAATATTCCGATTTATAGTTATAATTATCTATCGGCATTAAAATCCAATTATTTATACCAAAATAACATATTTCCAACTTTCCCCTGTCAACATTTTTAAAAAACAACATCATACATATTTTTTAATCGACTAATATATACAAAATAGTCGTTTTTTAAAATAGAAAGCACAACGATAAATGCACGAAATTAGTTTTTGCAAGAATCCAGAGCACAATAATACATGTAATATATATTGAAGTATCGCCAACCTGTCATGATAGGCCTACTGAACATTTTATGTCAGTGGCTACTAGACCAGAAATTCCAGTTCCACCAATGGAAGAGCACCAGCCCTAGGCTTTTGACTCTATCTGAATCAACCCAAAACTTTATATTGAAGTGTCACCTACATGTCACGAGAAGAATACTCAACATTCTATGTCGGTAGCTATGTAGATTGGACCGGGAATCACAGTTTCACCAGTGGAAGAGCACTAGCTTTAGGGTTTTATCTTTCTGCATCAACCGTTTGAAAAAATTGTTGATGAGATGGAATTTGCAGTTCCTGGTTGATGGGACTTAGGAATAGTTCATAGAAGTAAAACATTTGCTGAAATGGAATTTGTGATTGATAGGATTTGGGCATAATTCATATAAAGGAATTTTTATTTTGAAGAGGTTTGGATTTACATTAAAATTTGTTGGTGTTGGTAAATTTTCCAAACGGTAATTAGGATTTTGAAGGTGGAAATCATAGATTCTATAGAGGTGCCATGATTCTTCTAACACCTCCATGAAGAGGTACTTACAGGTCTTAGTAAACTTTTCAAACCAGTAACTAGGTTTCCCAGGGTGGAAATTATGGATTTCATAGAGGTGCATGATTCTTTCAACACCCAACTTTCCAAATAAGTAACTAGGATCCCCAAGGTGGAAATTATGGATTCCATAGAGGCTTGTGATTCCTCCAACGCTCCCACAGGTACATGATTCCTCCAATACCCAACTTTCCAAACCAGTAACTAGGATCCCCAGGGTGGAAATTATGGATTCTATAGAGGTGCATGATTCTTCCAACACCCAACTTTCCAAACAAGTAACTAGGATCCCCAGGGTGGAAATTATGGATTCCATAGAGATGTGTGATTCCTCGAACACTCCATCTCAAAGGTAGATCAAACTTTGGTCCAACTCTGATAACACGAAGAGGTTTTCCATTACACCAAAACCTGTAGGTCTTAGTAAACATTCCAAAACTAGGATCCCCAAGGTAGAAATTATGGATTCCATAGAGGTGTGGTGATTCCTCCAACACCCCCTCAGGTCGCTCTGATACCATGAAGAAGTTTGTTGTTACACCAAAGCCGGTAGATCTTAGTAAACTTTCCCAGGGTGGAAATTACAGATTCCATAGAGGTGTGGCCATTCCTCCAACACTCCCCCTTAGACATAGCTCTGATACCATGCAGAGGTTTTCCATTACACCAAAACCCAAAGGTGTTGGTAAACTTTCCAAACTAATAAATAGGATCCCCAAAATGGAAATTACGAATTCCATAAAGGTGTAGTGATTCCTCCAATACTCTTAAAATTTATTAAGTAACTTTCCAAACTGGTAAATAGAGGTATAGTGATTCCTTCAATACTCTTGAATAACTTTATTAAGTTTTTCAGCTAATTACAATCAAGCATTTCTAGTTTTCATACTGGCCAACGTTGGATTTGAATTCGACACCATATACACTTTGGAAAATTAATTTAATAATATATATAAGTGTATATATATGTGCATCTAACAATGATGCTTTCTATTCATTTTCTTGAATTCGACACCATATAGACTTTGGAAAAATAATTTAATAATATATATAAGTGTATATATATGGGCGTCTAACAATGATGTTACTCATTTTCTTGACTGCTTTATTTTAAATAAAATCATATTAAAAATATAATTAAAAAAAAAAAAAAAATTCTTTTTTTTTTACGAATTTGTTTTTTAACTTATTTTAATTTTTAAATTTATTTATCTAAAAACCTTTCTAAATACATCAATGTTCAAAATTTATTTATCTAAAATCCCTCTAAATGGATACATATATAGAAAACCAATAACTTCTAATCAAATTATTTTAGTTTCAATAATTCTTTCATTTCCAACGTCTGACTTTCTAGTCTTTCACGACAATATTGAAATTGAAAAATCAAAATACTTCAGAATTTTAGATTTTTTTTCCTACTGAATGCACACATCTATATATTTGTGTTTAGGTGAGTACTACCTTTAGAATCCTATGAATGTTAAATAATTCTGGCCTCTAGAGTTTTGGTGTTTGGAATTGATTTTTAATAGTCTCACCAATGTTCAAATCTTTGGAGGTGTCACTCATATGCCGATATTGTAGATACAAGCAACATGAAAACAAGTCATGAAAACAAGTCCCATCTCCAGTCTCTGTAGTTTTGGTATTTGGAATTGATTTGTAGTAGCCCATACACCAAAGTGATGATTTGTAGTAGCCCATACACCAAAGTGACACTCATACACTTGTAATGTTAGCATACGCCAAAATGGCACCCATATATCGAACTCCAGTCTCTGGAGTTTTGGTATTTGGAATTGATTTGTAGTAGCCCATACACCAAAGTGACACTCATACACTTGTAATGTTAGCATACGCTAAAATGGCACCCATATATCGAACTCCAGTCTCTAGAGTTTTGGTATTTGGAATTGATTTGTAGTAGCCCATACACCAAAGTGACACTCATACACTTGTAATGTTAGCATACACCAAAATGGCACCCATATATCGATAATCTAAGTGGATACAACTTAAACCAGCAATAGAATCCATTTATAGTAATCCCACCTATATTTGAGGTAAATAAGAACATGAATTTTCATATGAACAAAGTAGCATTTCATCAGACTATTATAATAACATTGTCAAATTTTTAGATATTTTTGTTCTTAAAAATCGAAATTCGGTAACCATGTCATAACTTTATCATATTTGTTAATGGGAATTTAGTAGTGGCCATGTCATAACTTTATTCATATTTTTTGAAAAAATTTAGTTTGAATAACATGGCATATAATTTGTGTTACCACTTTATTCATATTTGTTGAAAAACCTCAATTTGAATAGTATGGCATATAATTTGTGTTACTAGTTACGTGTGTTCCAACTTTTAGAGACACGCCCTAAGCTAGCCTCGTTAGTGACATGGATTCCACTAAATTGTTAAAAAAACTATACTCATGTTTACAATTTTCATCTGAACGTGGTAGCATTTGATCAAACTATTACAATAGCATTGTCAGATTTTTATATATTTTTGTTTATGGGAATTTGGTAACCATGTCATAACTTTATTATATTAACTTTATTATATTTGTTAACGGGAATTCAGTAACCCTGTCATAACTTTATTCATATGTGTTGAAAAAACATAGTTTGAATAGTATGGCATATAATTTGTGTTACCATTTTTTATTCATATTCGTTGAAAAAGCTTAGTTTGAATCATTTGTGTTACCAGTTACATGGTTGCCAATGGCATATAATTTGTGTTACCAGTTACATGGGGGCCAATTTTTAGAGACACACCCTCAGCTAGCTTCGTTAGTGACATGGATTCCACTAAATTGTTTAAACAACTTTACTAGGTTTACAATTTATTAAAAATCTTCCAGCGAGAGATCTGATTATCACATGATTTTATTGACCGAAGAATGTCCACATTTTAAATCGGGAAAAATAATCCATCATCAAAGACCTTAAGGTTTCAACACATCTACGTTACGTAATAAGCACCAAGAATAATAAACACAAAGAATAATCTGACCTCTCAGACTAATAAGAACCACCCTTTTACTACCGGATTAAATTGATACTTATAGCCAGGATTTTTGTGTCCGGATGATGGATCTACTCCTGGAACCGAAACGCAGACACTCCTACAGTCATTTCCAGACTGTAAACATGAATCACATTGAAGCTGATCCCAGCATAGTTATGAAATACGAAAAAAATATGAGAATTCATTACATGGATTTGTTAATTTGTGTGTTTAGAATGGTAAGTACAATAACTCTTAAATATAAATATATAATAGATGGTTGAGATATTTTCTAGGGAAGGGGTGAAATTGTAGTTTGGAAATGGAGACTAGTTGTGAATGGAGGTAATTTCTAAGTTTTCAGTGTAACAACTCCCAAACATATAATAGTTGGGATATCTTAAGTAGGAAATAGAAATGTTGTGGAATTGCAGTTTGGAAATGGAAACTAATTGTGAATGGAGAAAATTTCCAAGTTTTCAATTTCAGTTTTGTTTAGGAGGGTTTAAAAAATTGAGATAACAAGGAAAGAAAGAATTTTAGTACCAATTTTGAAATTGAATTTTTTTATAAAAATAATCTATTTTTTTAAATAGTTAGAGATAAAAATTTGAGCATGAATCTTGAAGTTAGTAATTTTTTTATAAAACACAATGAATTTTTAAAATATATTTATATTAAGAGGAATTTTATTAAAATAAGATCTGAATATTTATTTTTTAAATATGTATTAATTACAAAAGGATTTTATATACAATTTGAAAAGGATTTTATATAAAATTTGAAAATAAAGAGGAATGTAATTGTTGAATTAAGGCTTTCTATGATCCATATCAAGTTTATTAAGAAGGGCTTTTGGCGAAAACATCATAATTCATTTGTCCACACGTTTCGAACCAACAAGTGTGGTTCATGGTCAGACAAGTTGATCTGACAAATGAATTATGATGTGATTTTCCTCGAAAACTCTTCTTAATAAAGAGGGATGTAGTTTTGAGTTTTGAATATTTAATTTTTAAATAAATATTAAATTAAAAAAAAGATTTTATATAAGATTTGAAAGTAAAGAGGGAAGTTTTTGGTTCTAAAAAGAAGAGAGATTTTAGAGATAACAAAGTCTGGTTGTAATTTTGGTTTGTAAATTGCAGTTTTAAAACTTATTTAAATTTCAAAATGAATGGGAAGAAAATGATCAGCCATTATTAATATAAAAAATGTATATATATTTAAATGTTTAAGATATATATTCCTGAATTTTGTTCGAATTGAAAAAATTTTAATTTTATTGTATGATATCAAATTCGAATTCAAACTTGGTAACTATAAATCCCAGTTGTATCCATTTTACTTTTTCCATCTCTACTAGGCAATCTACTTACTCTCCACTTTTTTCACCTGGTATTTAGTGGAGGGTTTACAAATATACGTTTTTCTTTCCAGCTTGTTCTATGCCGAACACTGAAGTACTCTATGCCAGCGAGTCACAGCTCACCCGATGGGTAAATTTACTTTTATCTGGCCAGTGAAACGCCACTCGAACTATTGATTTTTCTTTACTACGAACATACCCCCCACATTGCCTCCTGTCGCCACTGCAACAACTAATCGAAATAAACGAGAGACAGAACAATTGGCTCGCTGGATGAGGGCGATTGTTCATGGCAGGTCTCTGATGCTTCAGTATTAGGGTTTCAGTCTCACATTCTTGGTCAGCATGTTTTTGCCATTATAGGCATATTTATATGGAGTGAGTTAATAAATTAATAAGCTTTTAAGAAAAAATATGAATCCGAGCGAATATCTTTGAATGAGGAGACTGTTCAGGAAGAGTATCTGAGTCTCTGAATGAAATGACACAAAATCCTTTCTCCTCATTCATCTAAATTGTCAATGATCCGACAGTCCATCTGAGCATGTACTGATGATTACGTCTCTTCCGATGGTATTGTCTTCTTTCTGAAAGCCACAGGACATGGTATTGTTTTCTTTCTTAAATCCCCAGAAATAATGCATATACGCTACGACCAGTCATATTCTCTTGTTTATGAAAGGGTTGATTTTTTTTTTATTTTTTTTAATGATTCTTTAGGTCTGGGTCACACTAAGCTACTGTACTATGGTGTGAGGTTTGATCACGGGTTTCTTTGTTAAAGAAATTTATCCTCAATTAATTGTGATAGTGAGATTTGAAATATGAAAATCATGATATTGTTTTCCTTCTTTAAGCCCCAGAAATAATGCATATACGATTAAGACCAGTCATATTCTTTTGTTTATCGTTGAATTCTTTTATGATTTATTAATAGGTTTGGGTCATACTAGACTTGGTTACTATACAATTATTTTGTGATCATCGTTGAATTCTTTTATGATTTATTAATAGGTTTGGGTCATACTAGACTTGGTTACTATACAATTATTTTGTGAGGTTTGATCATGGGCCTTTTTACTAAGGAAATTCGTTCTTAACCAATGGTGATAGTGAGATTTGAAATATAAAAATTCTGATTATTCTAAGATAATTGTTTTATTTTCTCAAATTCTAAAATTTATTTGAATATCAATTTGGACTCTTCAACCTGATGAAGCCCCGGGACCGGATGGCTTTCCCATCTACTTTTATCGAGCATTCTGGGGAATTATTAAAAATGACTTGACAAAAATGCTCAATTGGATCCAACGAAAAGGCAAAATAGGAGGATATACCAATGCTACTCATTTAGCACTCATCCCCAAAGAAAACAGGCCATCTTCCTTTGCTCATTTCAGGCCCATATCACTTTGTAACTCCTCCTATAAAATCTTGACAAAAATCATTGCTACCCGCCTAAAGCCTTTGCTCCCTTCTCTCATTTCCGAAAATCAAGGGGGATTCTTAGCCAACAGACAAATATCTGATTCCATTTTACTTGTGCAAAAATCCATCCATTCGAGTCAAACCAGAAATGAGAAAGGGCTTATCCTCAAGCTTGATCTGGCTAATGCATTTGACAGAGTGAGACACTCCTTCCTCTTGGCAACTTTGAAGAAGATGGGATTTGATGACCGCTTTCTCAACCTCATTCGAGCGTGCATTTCGGGGCCATGGATCTCCCCTCTTGTAAATGGCAGACTTGGAGAAGCTTTCCAATCCTCCAGAGGCCTCTGACAAGGTTGCCCCCTCTCACCTTATCTCTTCATTCTAATGGTTGAATCCTTCAGCAGAGCGTTGGACTTCAACCGAAGAGTTGGCTTAATCACAGGAATAAAATTTGGGGACGAGGTCAAGAACATAAATTGCCGATGACACCCTGCTGATTGGAGGGGCCTCCACCACAATAACCAAGCGTCTCAAATCTCTCATTGACAAATACATGAGCTACTTTGGCGGAATGGTAAATAATTTGAAAAGCTACATATATGGCTAGAACACAACAGTACAGGTGCTTCACAATATCGCCAACATCTTTGGAGTCACATGCAAGTATGATTGGACTCACTTCCCTTACTTAGGCATACCTGTAAGTGTTGGACCTTTGAGAGCAAAAGTTTGGGACACAGTAGTCGACAAAATGAAAAGAAAAGTGCAGTAGTGGGGATCTATTTGGCTCAACCCAGCTGGTCGCCTCACTCTTCTTAAGTCAGGTATATCTTCTCTCCCCCTATATCATTTTTCTCTTCTTCAAGCTCTGGCCTCCTTCCACAAAAAAATGGAAATCATCCTTCGCAATTTCCTATGGCAGGGGGGGGGGAATGATAAAAAGAAATTCAACTTGATTAATTGGAAGCAGGTGATCCAACTCTAAGACCGAGGAGGTCTTGGAATTAGATCTCCTAAATTTCTCAATTTAGCCTTTGGAGGCAAAATTGTCTGGAGACTCATTACTGGACTCCTAGCATGGTGGAAAAAAGTTCTGGAAATTAAATACCTCAATTTTCCTAGACAACAACTTCTTGATCGAGATATTCCCAATAGAGAATCCTCCAAAGTTTGGCGATTATGCAAGAGAGAAATTCCACTAATTGCTCAAAATAATTCAAAAATCCCCAAGGGAGGTGCAAGCATCAATATTAGAGCAGACATAATCATGGGTCAGCAGCCAATAAACAAACATGGGGGAGTCCACCCTATCCTTTCCTTTTTTGAAAGAACAGGCATTCATTACCTTGACCAGATCTCCCAATGGGATCCTCACACCCTTCTGTGGTCAGGTTGGGCCTTCCCAGCCATACCCAACAGTCTTAACGCAAGTCTTTCTGTCCTTCAATCCCATTTGCATAGTAGAGCCCCTGTCAAAAAGAACAATCTTGATGGGTTTCGTTGGGATCCATCCGGATCCTCTTACACCATCCAAGCTGCTCACCATTATATTGGCAACATCAGCTACCCCATGCCAAGTTGGCACCGCTGCAAGGTGGTTTATAAATCCGAGGCAATTCCAAAAATCAAGTCTTTTTTTTCTGAACCCTCCTCAAAGGGAAAGTCCTCATGGCCAAAAATTTTGCAAAAGAGGGGAATTAATGGCCCCTCTCGTTGTCTTAACTACTTATCTGTTGAAGAATCAATGCATCATCTCTTTATTGAATGCCCTTTTTCCATCAACTGCTGGAGGAACATGTCTCATAACAATCAAATCCCATGGAACACCCAAAACACCATAGGAGAAATTCTTTACAAATGGAAAAAAAACTACCCCTGGTAGCACAAGAAAAATAACACAGTGAAGAGAGTCTGGGACATTCTTCCCCACAATATGCTATGGAATATTTGGCTGGCACGGAATCGGAAGGTTTTTAAGGATAAGAACTCGACTGTTAGAAGCCTTTGCACCAAGGCAAGGAGTCTCGCCCTTGAGATCATCTCAGTTAAGAATCCGAGAAGTATAAATGTCAGTGAACTCAGCATAGAGGAACGCATTTTCATTGGACACCTATTAGACCAAAACACCAGCAATCAGAAGGGAAACGTTGCTAGCAACAAAAACAACAATGTTTCCCCTAACTAAAAGATTAGGCTAACAGAGGAAGAATTTGCAAGTTGGCTCAAAAACAGCAATAGGCATTATCTCTGTTTCGATGGGGCCTCAAAGTCGAATCCTGGGGCAGCAAGGGCAGGAGGAGTGATTTTTAATGCTAATGGGGATACCATACACTCATACGAGTGGGGTCTTGGCCATACTTACAATAATAGAGCAGAAGCCCTGGCCCTTTACCAAAGTCTTATCCAACTTGGAAAGCTTGGTATAGACACAGTCACGATATTGGGAGACTCAGCGATAGTCATCAGTGCAATGGTTCAGAACAGGGATCTTCCCAATGCTCTCCTTTAGCAGATTATCAGACGGTGCCAAATTTTAAGACACACCATGAAAGATGTGTGCTACTATCATGTTTTGCGATTGCTCAATAAAATTGCTGACAGTTAAGCCAACAAAGCTTGTGCCAGATCACTGGGCTGCCTTATCTACAATGGCGTGGAATCATTTCAGCATATACCATAATGAAGAGACCTCCTAGATCTGAACAACATCTCAGCTCATTCGATATACCTTTGGTTTCTGCTGTTCCTTTTTCCTGAAGAAATAGCATAAAATGAACAGCAGAAAAAATGGAACAGTAAAAAAGAAACAGCAGAAAAGGAACAGCAAAAAAAACGGAATAGCAGAAAAGAAAAATGTAGCTCGAACAAATTCGTCAAGCTTGAAGCAAGTCGGCGCTGACAACAAACCTGAAGAGTCCGCTGCTCGACACTTCAACCACAGTAATATAGATTGATATGCTTTGTAAATGTTGTTATTTAGTACTGTAACTCCTTTAGTATTTAAGCTGTAACTCCTTCCCTAGCTCTTCTTGGCAACTCAGCATGTTTTTCAGGAGCTCAGTCTCCCTCTTTTTTTCAGATTTATAATAGCAACTAAATTTGTCAAAATAATAATAATAATAATAATAATAATAATAATATCTTATGTTTTGGCAAGGTGAAATATAGTAGAGGTGATATACCTACATTAATTTATCAACATGTACAAGCTCTCCCTTCTTTGGTTTTGAACTCACCTCACACAAGGAAAAGCTCTTTTAACCATTACATAATATTATTGTAGAGAGTTAGCATACTTATTTCAAAATTGAGATATCATTGAGAATATTAGTAACTAGCATAGCCATATAAATTAAATACCAGTAAGCATCAAAGCACTTATATCATAATACATTTTCCACTACCAACATTTAGAAAATTATAAAAAATGATTGAATTATAACTTTATCATTATTAGCCGAAGGTTTCCTATTTCAACTTAAGGTGGATGAATATCTTTAGGGTAAGGCTTCCTATTTCAACTTAAGGTGGATGCAGATCTGTTGACTTTTTTTTTTAATGGATGGATTTAATTGATTCTCAAGAGAATATGCTCAGCATATGTTTTGTTTAAATTCTTATCAATGACTATAGTGTGTTAGAGAGTTTGTTAGGTTGCATTGGCTTTTAATAAATTTTAAAAATTTGATGTCCGAGAACCCACAAATTTCTTAGAGATTTTCAAAGCATACCTAATTTTAGAAAAAATGCATTATATCTTGGTTATAAAGGATAGAAACTCTTCAACGCTTCTATTTTTTATCAAAAATACGATTAAAATCAAAGTTAATAATAATATTTTTATTGCAACAGTTAATAATAATATTTTTGTTCCAATAGTTTTTTTGTTATATATTTATCAATGGTAGATACAAATTAAGTCTTCTGCTATATCAACCACATTAATATTTTTAATGTGGTTGCACTAGTTATTATTATTATTATTAACTATAAAATGAATTTATATATGAGTTAAACATTGAGACATTTAAATAAAAACATTATGGATATTATTAACATATAAATAGTTTTTGTTACAATACTATGGGTTACTAATACCACATGCCCAAAATACCATAACTCATAATGATATAATACATGTTTATATCATATTTTTTTAATTATTTAATTTAATAAAAATAGTAAAGATAGCATAACTAATAAATCTCAACTTTTGATTTGTGACTACTATTAATAATATTTTATGGAAGTTAAATTTCAGATTTATTAATATTAAATTAAAATTTTAGAATTTTTCTCTGAACCATCCATACAATTAAAAAACTGAAAATTCGTATTTCTTTTTTATCTTAATAAAACTCTTAAATAAAGATTTAATTATTATTTAAAATTTAAATATTAAAATTAATTAATAAAAATCCAATTCAGAAAAGCTGTGTGCCAACCTCCTCAAGTAGAGCACACCATGATGATTTGATAAAAATATTCCAATTTATAGCTATAATTATCTATCGGCATTAAGATCCCATTTTTTATACAAAATAAGATATTTCCAACTTTCCTCTGTCAACATTTTTAAACAACGACTTCATACATATTTTTTAATCGACTAATATACAAAATTAGCTGATTTTTAAAATAGAAAGCACAACGATAAATACACGAAATTAGTTTTTTAAAGAATCCAGAGCACAATAATATATGTAATATATGTTGAAGTGTCACCAACCTGTCATGATAAGCATTCTGAACATTTTATGCCAGTGGCTACGTGGACCAGAAATTCCAGTTCCACCAATGGAAGAGCACTGACCTTAGGGTTTTGACTCTCCCTGAATCAACCCAAAACTTTATACTGAAGTGTCACCTACATGTCACGAGAGGAATACTCAACATTCTATGTCAGTAGCTATGTAGATTTGACCGGGAATCACAGATCCACCAGTGGAAGAGCACTGGCTTTAGGGTTTTATCTTTCTGCATCAACCGCTTGAAAAAATAGTTGGTGAGATGGAATTTGCAGTTCCGGATGGATGGGATTTAGGAATAGTTCATAGAATAATAATATTTGCTGAAATGGAATTTGAGATTGGTGGGATTTAGGCAGGTGGGATTTAGGTATAATTCTGAGAAAACAATTTTTTTTTTTCTTTTTAATAAGAATTTTGACTTTATATCAAAATAGGTAAGTGTTGGTAAATTTTCTAAACCCATAACTAGGATTTTGAGGGTGGAAACTATGGATTCTATATAGGTGCAATGATTCCTTCAATACCTCTCTCAAACATAGCTCGGGGGAATGGACATTGAGTCTCATACCATGAAGAGGTACCTGCAAGTCTTAGTAAACTTTCCAAACCTAACTAAGATTCCATAGAGGTGCATGATTCCTCCAACACGTAACTTTCCAAACTAGTAACTAGGATCTCCAGGTGGAAATTATGGATTCCATAGAGGTGCGTTATTCCTCCAACACCCCCACTCAAATTTAATTCTCGAGAATTGACCCTCAGTCTGATACCATAAAGAGATAACCCCCACTCAAATGTAGCTTTGGGGAATTGACCCTTAGTTTGATACCATAAAGAGGTACCCACAGGTCCATCACCCAACTTTCCAAACTAGTAACTAGATTATGGATTCCATAGAGGCACGTGATTCCTCCAACACCCCCACTCAAACGTAGCTCTAGGGAATTGACCCTCAGTCTGATACCATAAAGAGACACCCCCACTCAAACGTAGCTCTGGGGAATTGACCCTTAGTCTTATACCATAAAGAGGTACCCGCAGGTCCAACACCCAACTTTCCAAACCAGTAACTAGGATCCCCAGGGTGGAAATTATGGATTCCATAGAGGTGCATAATTCCTCCAACACCCCCACTTAAACGTAGCTCTAGGGAATTGACCCTAAGTCTAATCCCATTAAGAGACACCCTCACTCAAACGTAACTCTGGGGAATTGACCCTCAGTCTGATACCATAAAGAGGTACCCGAATTGACCCTCAGTCTGATCCCATAAAGAGACACCCCCACTCAAACGTAGCTATGGGGAATTGAACCTCAATCTGATACCATCAAGAGGTACCTGCGGGTACTAGTAAACTTTGCAAACCAATAACTAGGATCCCCAAGATGGAAATTATGGATTCCGTAGAGGTGCAGTGATTCTTCCAACACCCCCCTTCTCCCCCTAGATGCAGCTTAGGGGAATCGAACTTTGGTCCAACACCCCCCTTCTCCCCCTAGATGCAGCTTAGGGGAATCGAACTTTGGTCCAGGCTCTGATATCATGAAGAGGTTTTTCATTACACCAAAACCCGTAGGCCTTAGTAAATATTCCAAACTAGGATCCCCAGGGTAGAAATTATGGATTCCATAGAGGTGTGGTGATTCCTCCAACACCCCCGAGATGAAACTCAGGTGAATCATTGGGTCAGGCTCTGATACCATGAAGAGGTTTGTTGTTACACCAAAACCCATAGGTCTTAGTAAACTTTCCCACTACAGAAATCACAGATTCCATAGAGGTGTGGTGATTCCTCCAACACTCCCCCTCAGAGGTAGCTCTGATACCATGAAGAGGTTTTCCATTACACCAAAACCCGCATGTGTTCGTAAACTTTCCAAACTAGTAAATAAGATCTCCAAAGTGGAAATTATGGATTCCATAGAGGTGTAGTGATTCCTCCAACACTCTTGAATGAATTTATTAAGTAACTTTCCAAACTGGTAGATAGAGGTGTAGTGATTCCTCCAATGCTCTTGAATGGCTTTATTAAGTTTTTCAGCTAATTACAATAAAGAATTTCTAGTTTTCATACTAAGTATTTCATACTTGAATTCAACACCATATACATTTCTGAAAAGAAAATAATAATAATAATAAATAAATAAAATTAATTAATTAATAATATATATATAAGTGTATATATGTGTATCTAACAATGATATTTTCTACTCAGTTTCTTGATTGCTTTATTTTAAATATAACCATATTAAAAATATAATATTTAAAAAAAATATCTCTTTTTTTCTATTTTACAAAATCTTTTTTCTTTTAAAAACTTCCTCTTAATTTTTAAACTTATTTATATGAAAAACTTTCTAAATAAATCAGTGTTCAAAGTTTATTTATCTAAAATCCCTTTAAACTTATTTATCTAAAAAAAAATTTAAAAATTTATTTCTCTAAAACCCGTGGAAATGGATACATATTTAGAAAACCAATAACTTCTAATCAAATTATCGTAGTTTCAGTAATTCTTTCATTTCCAACTTCTAGACTTTCTAATCTTTCACGGCAATATTGAAATTTTCTTTCATTTCCAACTTCTAGACTTTCTAGTCTTTCACGGCAATATTGAAATTAAAAAAGCATAATACTTCCTAATTTTCGATTTCTTTTCCTACTGTATGCACACATCTATATATTAGTGTTTAGGTGAGTTCTACTCTTAGTATCCTATGAATGTTAAATAACTCCGGTCTCTAAAGTTTTGGTGTTTGGAATTGATTTGTAGTAGTCTTACCAGTGTTCAAATCTCTGGAGGTGTCACTCATACGCCCATAGTGTAGATACAAGCAATATGAAAGCAAGTCCCATCACCAATTGGAGTATGGAGTTTTGGTATTTGGAATTGATTTGTAGTAGTCCCACCCTTGTTCAAATCTCTAGAAGCTTCACCCATACACCAAGGTGACACCCATTGGTATTTGGAATTGATTTGTAGTAGTCCCACCTGTGATACAAGAAATAGAATCGATTTGTAGTAATCCCACCTATATTTGAGGTAAATAAGAACATGAATTTTCATATAAACATAGTAGTATGTCATCAAACTATTACAATAACATTGTGAGATTTTTATATATATTTTTTTCTAATTAATGGAAATTTGATAACCTTGCCATAACTTTATTCATATTTGTTAACAGGAATTCAGTAACCATGTCATAACTTTATTCATATTTGTTGAAAAAACTTAGTTTGAATAGTATGGCATATAATTTGTGTTACCACTATATTCATATTTGTTGAAAAAACTTATTTGAGGTAAATAAGAACATGAATTTTCATATAAACATAGTAGTATGTCATCAAACTATTACAATAACATTGTAAGATTTTTATATATTTTTTTTTCTAATTAATGGAAATTTGATAACCTTGCCATAACTTTATTCATATTTGTTAACAGGAATTCAGTAACCATGTCATAACTTTATTCATATTTGTTGAAAAAACTTAGTTTGAATAGTATGGCATATAATTTGTGTTACCACTATATTCATATTTGTTGAAAAAACTTACTTTGAATAGTATAGCATATAATTTGTGTTACCACTTTATTCATATTTGTTGAAAAAACTTAGTTTGAATATTATGGCATATAATGTGTGTTACCAGTTAAGTGGGTTCCAATTTTAGAGACACAGCTTAAGCTAGCCTCGTTAGTGACATGGATTCCACTAAATTGTTAAAAAAAATTACTCAGGTTTACAATTTTCATATGAAAATAGTAGCATTTCATCATACTATTACAATAGCATTGTCAGATTTTTATATATTTTTATTCTAATTAATGGGAATTTGGTAACCATGTCATAACTTTATTCATATATTTGTTAACGAGAATTTAGTAACCATGTCATAACTTTATTCATATTTGTTGAAAAAACTTAGTTGGAATAGTATGACATATAATTTGTGTTATCACTTTTTATTCATATTTGTTGAAAAAGCTAAGTTTGAATAATTTGGGTTACTGGTTACATGGGTGCCAATGGCATATAATTTGTGTTACCAGTTACATGGGGGCCAATTTTTAGAGACACACCCTCAGCTAGCTTCGTTAGTGACATGGATTCCACTAAATTGTTTAAACAACTTTACTAGGTTTACAATTTATTAAAAATTGTCCAGCGAGAGATCTGACTATCACATGATTTTATTGACTACATTATTTTATTGACCGAAGAATGTCCACATTTTAAATCGGGAAAAAGAATCCATCATCAAAGACCTTAAAGTTTCAAAACATTTACCTTACGCAATAAACACCAAGAATAATAAACACACAGAATAATCTGACCTCTCAGACTAATAAGAACCACCCTTTTACTACCGGATTAAATTGATACTTATATCCAGGAATTTTGTGTCCGGATGATGGATTTACTTCTGGAACCGAAACGCAGACACTCCTACAGTCATTTCCAGACTGTAAACATGAATCACATTGAAGCTGATCCCAGCATAGTTATCAAATACGAAAAAATTATGAGAATTCATTACATGGATTTGTTAATTTGTGTGTTTAGAATGGTAAGTGCAATAACTTGTAAATATAAATATATAATAGATGGTTGAGATATTTTTTACGGAAGGGGTGAAATTGTTGTTTGGAAATGAAGACTAGTTGTGAATGGAGGAAATTTCTAAGTTTTCAGTGTAACAACTCCTAAACATATAATAGTTAGGATATCTTAGGTAGGAAATGGAAAGGTTGTGGAATTGCAGTTTGGAAATGGAAATTAATTGTGAATGGAGAAAATTTTCAAGTTTTCAATTTCAGTTTTGCTTAGAAGGTTTAAAAAATTGAGATAACAAAGAAAAAATGAATTTTATAACTAATTTTGAAATTGAATTTTTTTATAAAAATAATCGATTTTTTTAAATAGTTAGAGATAAAAATTTGAGCATGAATCTTGAAGTTAGCAATTTTTTTATAAAAAATAATGAATTTTTTAGATATATTTATATTAAGAGGAATTTTATAAAAATAAGTTTGGAATATTTACTTTTTAAATATGTATTAATTACAAAAGGATTTTATATAGAATTTGAAAAGAATTTTATATAAAATTTGAAAATAAAGAGGAATGTAATTGTTGAATTAAGGCTTCTATGATCCATATCAAGTATTAAGAAGGGATTTTGGTGAAAACATCATAATTCATTTGTCAACACATTTCCAACCAACAAGTGTGGTTCATGGTCAGAGAAGTTGATCTGACAAATGAATTATGATGTGATTTTCCTCGAAAACTCTTCTTAATAAAGAAGGACGTAGTTTTGAGTTTTGAATATTTAATTTTTAAATAAATATTAAATAAAAAGAGGACTTTCTATAAGATTTGAAAGTAGAGAGGGAAGTTTTTGGTTCTAAAAAGAAAAGAGATTTTAGAGATAACAAAGTCTGGTTGTAGTTTTGGTTTGTAAATTGCAATTTTAAAAAATTTTATATTGTTTAAAATTATTAAAACTCATTTAAATTTCAAAATGAATGGGAAGAAAATGACCAGCCATTATTAATATAAAAAATGTATATATATTTAAATGTTTAAGATATATATTCTTGAATTTTGTTCAAATTGAAAAAATTTTAATCTTATTGTATCATATCAAATTCGAATTCGAACTTGGTAACTATAGATCAATTTTACTTTTTCCATCTCTACTAGGCAATCTACTTACTCTCCACTTTTTTCACCCGGTATTTAGTGGAGGGTTTACAGATATACGTTTTTCTTTCCAGCTTGTTCTATGCCCAACACTGAAGTACTCTATGCCAGCGAGTCACAGCTCACCCGATGGGTAAATTTACTTTTATCTGGCCAGTGAAACGCCACTCGAACTATTGATTTTTCTTTACTACGAACATACCGCCACATTGCCTCCTGTCGCCACTGCAACAACTAATCGAAATAAACGAGAGACAGAACAATTGGCTCGCTGGACGAGGGCGATTGTTCATGGCAGGTCTCTGATGGTTCAGTATTAGGGTTTCAGTCTCACATTCTTGGTCAGCATGTTTTTGCCATATTAGGCATATTTATATGGAGTGAGTTAATAAATTAATAAGCTTTTAAGAAAAAATATGAATCCGAGCGAATATCTTTGAATGAGGAGACTGTTCAGGAAGAGTATCTGAGTCTTTGAATGAAATGACACAAAATCCTTTCTCCTCATTCATCTAAATTGTCAATGATCCGACAGTCCATCTGAGCATGTACTGCGCGACTGTTTATCTGATGATTACGTCTCTTCTGATGGTATTGTCTTCTTTCTGAAAGCCACAGAACGTGGTATTGTTTTCTTTCTTAAATCCCCAGAAATACTGCATATACGCTATGACCAGTCATATTCTCTTGTTTATGAAAGGGTTGATTTTTTTTTTATTTTTTTTAATGATTCTTTAGGTCTGGGTCACACTAAGCTACTGTACAACTATGGTGTGAGGTTTGATCACGGGTTTCTTTGTTAAAGAAATTTATCCTCAATTAGTTGTGATAGTGAGATTTGAAATATGAAAATCATGACATTGTTTTCTTTCTTTAAGCCCCACAAATAATGCATATACGATTAAGACTAGTCATATTTTTTTTTGTTTATGGTTGAATTTTTTTATGATTCATTAACAGGTTTGGGTTATACTAGAGTAGGTTACTATACAATTATTTTGTGAGGTTTGATCATGGGCCTTCTTGCTAAGGAAACTCGTTCTCAACCAATGGTGATAGTGAGATTTGAAATATAAAAATTCTGATTATTCTAAGATAATTTTTTTATTTTCTCAAACTCTAAAATTTATTTGAATAATTTAAAATGGAATCAAGAGATCAATCTGGACTCTTCAACCTGATAAAGCCCCGGGACCGGATGGCTTTCCCATCTGCTTTTATCGAGCATTCTAGGGAATTATTAAAAAGGACTTGACAAAAATGTTCAATTGGATCCAACGAAAAGGCAAACTAGGAGGATATATCAATGCTACTCATTTAGCAATCATCCCCAAAGAAAACAGGCCATCTTCCTTTGCTCGTTTCAGGCCCATATCACTCTGTAACTCCTCCTATAAAATCTTGACAAAAATCATTGCTACCCGCCTAAAGCCTTTGCTCCCTTCTCTCATTTCTTAAAATCAAGGGGGATTCTTAGCCAATAGACAAATATCTGATTCCATTTTACTTGTGTAAGAAGCCATCCATCCGAGTCAAACCAGAAATGAGAAAGGGCTTATCCTCAAGCTTGATCTGGCCAATGCATTTGGCAGAGTGAGACACTCCTTCCTCTTCGCAGCTTTGAAGAAGATGGGATTTGATGACCGCTTTCTCAACCTCATTCGAGCTTGCATTTCGGGGCCATGGATCTCCCCTCTTGTAAATGCCAGACTTGGAGAAGCTTTCCAATCCTCCAGAAGCCTCCGACAAGGTTGCCCCCTCTCACCTTATCTCTTCATTCTAATGGTTGAATCCTTCAGCAGAGCGTTGGACTTCAACCGAAGAGTTGGCTTAATCACAGGAATAAAATTTGGGGACGGGGTCAAGAACATAAATCATTCACAATTCTCTGATGACACCCTGTTGATTGGAGGGGCCTCCACCACAATAGCCAAGTGTCTCAAATCTCTCCTTGACAAATACATGAGCTACTCTGGCGAAATGGTAAATAATTTGAAAAGCTACATATATGGCTGGAACACAACAGTACAGGTGCTTCACAATATCGCCAACATCTTTGGAGTCACATGCAAGTATGATTGGACTCACTTCCCTTACTTGGGCATGCCTGTAAGTGTTGGACCTTTGAGAGCAGAAGTCTGGGACACGGTAGTCGACAAAATGAAAAGAAAATTGCAGCAGTGGGGATCTATTTGGCTCAACCCAGTTGGTTGCCTCACTCTTCTTAAGTCAGGTATATCTTCTCTCCCCCTATATCATTTTTCTCTTCTTCAAGCTCCGACCTCCTTCCACAACAAAATGGAAATCGTCCTTCACCAATTCCTATGGTAGGGGGGGCAGGGGGGGAATGATAAAAAGAAATTCAACTTGATTAATTGGAAGCAGGTGATCCAGAATTAGATCTCCTAAATTTCTCAATTTAGCCTTTGGAGGAAAAATTGTCTGGAGACTCATTACGGACTCCCAGCATGGCAGAAAAAAGTTATGGAAATTAAATACCTCAATTTTCCTAGACAACAGCTTCTTGATCGAGATATTCCCAATAGAGAATCCTCCAAAGTTTGGCGATTATGCAAGAGAGAAATTCCACTAATTTCTCAAAATACTTCAAAAATCCCCTAGGGAGGTGCAAGCATCAATATTGGAGCAGACAGAATCATGGGTCAGCAGCCAATAAACAAACATGGGGGATTCCACCCTATCCTTTCCTTTTTTCAAAGAACAGGCATTTATTACCTTGACCAGATCTCCCAATGGGATCCTCACACCCTTCTATGGTCAGGTTGGGCCTTCCTAGCCATACCCAATAGTCTTAACGCAAGTCTTTCTCTCCTTCAATCCCATTTGCATAGTAGAGCCCCTGTCAAAAAGAACGATCTTGATGGGTTTCGTTGGGATCCATCAGGATCCTCTTACACCATCCAAGCTGCTCACCATTATATTTGCAACATCAGCTACCCCATGCCAAGTTGGCACCACTAGAAGGTGGTTTGGAAATCCGAGGCAATTCCAAAAATCAAGTTTTTTTTTTCTGGACCCTCCTCAAAGGGAAAGTCCTCACGACCGAAAATTTGCAAAAGAGGGGAACTAATGGCCCCTCTCGTCGTCCTAACTACTTAGCTGTTGAAGAATCAATGCATCATCTCTTTATTGAATGCCCTTTTTCCATCAACTGTTGGAGGAACTTGTCTCATAACAATCAAATCCCATGGAACACCCAAAACACCATAGGAGAAATTCTTTACAAATGGAAAAAAAACTACCCCTGGCAGCACAGGAAAAATAACACAGTGAAGAGAGTCTGGGACATTCTTCCCCACAATATGCTATGGAATATTTGGCTAGCACAAAATCAAAAGGTTTTTAAGGATAAGGACTCGACTGTTAGAAGCCTTTGCACCAAGGCAAGGAGTCTCACCCTTGAGATCATCTCAGTTAAGAATCTGAGAAGTATAAATGTCAGTGAACTCAACATAGAAGAACGCATTTTCATTGGACACCTGTTAGACCAAAACACCAGCAATCAGAAGGGAAACTTTGCTAGGAATAGAAACAACAATGTTTCCCCTAACTGGAAGATCAGGCTAACAGAGGAAAACTTTGCAGGTTGACTCAAAAATAGCAATAGGCATTATCTCCGTTTCGATGGGACCTCAAAGTCGAATCCTGGGGCAGCAGGGGCGGGAGGAGTGATTTTTAATGCTAATGGGGATACCATACACTCGTACGAGTGGGGTCTTGGCCATACTTCCAATAACAGAGAAAAAGCCCTGGCCCTTTGCCAAGGTCTTATCCAACTTGGGAAGCTTGGTATAGACACAGTCACGATATTGGGAGACTCGGCGATAGTCATCAGTGCAATGGTTCAGAACAGAGATCTTCCCAATGCTCTCCTTAAGCAGATTATCAGACAGTGTCAAATTTTAGGACACACCATGAAAGATGTGTGCTACTATCATGTTTTGCGATCACTCAATAAGAATGCTGACAGTCAAGCCAACAAAGCTTGTGCCAAATCACTGGGCTGCCTTATCTGCAATGGCGTGGAATCATTTCAGCATATACCATAATGAAGAGACCTCCTGGATCCGAACAACATCTCAGCTCATCCGATATACCTTTGGTTTCTGTTGTTCCTTTTTCCCGAAGAAACAACAGAAAATGAACAGCAGAAAAAACGGAACAGCAGAAAAACGGAACAATAGAAAAGAAACAGCAGAAAAAATGGAACAACAGAAAAGAAAAATGCAGCTCCAACAAATTCGTCAAGCTTGAAGCAAGTCGGCGCCGACAACAAACCTGAAGAGTCCACTGCTCGACACATCAGCCACAGTAATATAGATTGATATGCTTTGTAAATGTTGTTATTTACTACTGCAATTTGTTAGGATTTACCTTTGGTCTTTGGTTTTTAGAAGCCCAAAAGGCAGGATTAAGGAGGAATTTTGTTTAAGCTGTAACTCCTTCCCTAGCTCTTCTTGGCACCTCAGCATGTTTTTCAGGAGCTCAGTCTCCCTCTTTTTTTCAGATTTATAATAGCATCTGAATTTGTCAAATTAATAATAATAATAATAATAATAATAATAATAATATCTTATGCTTTGGCAAGGTGAAATATAGTAGAGGTGATATACCTACATTAATTTATCAATATGTACAAGCTCTCCCTTCTTTGGTTTTGAACTCACCTCACACAAGGAAATTCTATTTTAACCATTACATAATATTATTGTAGAGAGTTAGCATACTTATTTCAAAATTGAGATATCATTGAGAACTTTAGTAACTAGCATAGCCATATAAATTAAATACCAACAAGCATCAAAGCACTTATATCATAATACATTTTCCACTACCAACATTTAGAAAATTATAAAAAATGATTGAATTATAACTTTATCATTATTAGCCTAAGGTTTCCTATTTCAACTTAAGGTGGATGAAGATCTTTAGGGTAAGGCTTCCTATTTCAACTTAAGGTGGATGAGGATCTATTGACTTTTTTTTTAATGGATGGATTTAATTGATTCTCAGGAGAATATGCTCAGCATATGTTTTGTTTGAATTCTTATCAATGACTATAGTGTGTTAGAGAGTTTGTTAGGTTGCATTGGCTTTTAATAAATTTAAAAAATTTGATGTCGGAGAGCCCACAAATTTCTTAGAGATTTTCAAAGCATACCTAATTTTAGAAAAATTGCATTATATCGTGCTTATAAATCAAAGTAAAATCAAAGTTAATAATAATATTTTTATTGCAACAGTTAATAATAATATTTTTGTTCCGATAGTTTTTTTTGTTATATATTTATCAATGGTAGATATAAATTAAGTCTTCCGCTATATCAACCACATTAATATTTTTAATGTGGTTGTACTAGTTATTATTATTATTATTATTAACTATAAAATGAATTTATATATGAGTTAAACATTGAGACATTTAAATAAAAACATTATGGATATTATTAACATATAAATAGTTTTTGTTACAATACTATGGGTTATTAATAAATACCATATGCCCAAAAGACCATAACTCATGATGATATAACACATGTTTATATCATATTTTTTTAATTAGTTAATTTAATAAAAATAGTAGAGATAGCATAACTAATAAATCTCAACTTTTGATTTGTGACTACTATTAATAATATTTCATGGAGATTAAATCTAAGATTTATTAATATTGAATTAATATTTTAGAATTTTTCTCCGAACCATCCATACAATTAAAAAACTGAAAATTCATATTTCTTTTTTATCTTAATAAAACTCTTAAATAAAAATTTAATTATTATTTAAAATTTAAATATTAAAATTAATTAATAAAAATCCAATTCAGAAAAGCTGTGTGCCAACCTCAAGTAGAGCACACCATGATGATTTGATAAAAATATTCCAATTTATAGCCATAATTATCTATCGGCATTAAGATCCCATTATTTATACAAAATAAGATATTTCCAACTTTCCTCTGTCAACGTTTTTAAACAACATCATCATATTTTTTAATCGACTACTATACAATATTAGCTGATTTTTAAAATAGAAAGCAAAACGATAAATGCACGAAATTAGTTTTTTAAAGAATCCAGAGCACAATAATATATGTTGAAGTGTCACCAACCTGTCATGATAAGCATACTGAACATTTTATGTCAGTGGCTACGTGGACCAGAAATTCCAGTTCCACCAATGGAAGAGCACTGGCCTTAGGGTTTTGACTCTCTCTGAATCAACCCAAAACTTTATACTCAAGTGTCACCTACATGTCACGAGAAGAATACTCAACATTCTATGTCAGTAGCTATGTAGATTTGACCGGGAATCACAGATCCACCAGTGGAAGAGCACTGGCTTTAGGGTTTTATCTTTCTGCATCAACCGCTTGCAAAAATAGTTGGTGAGATGGATTTTGCAGTTCCGGATGGATGGGATTTAGGAATAGTTCATAGAATTATAATATTTGCTGAAATGGAATTTGTGATTGGTGGGATTTAGGCAGGTGGGATTTAGGTATAATTCTTAGAAAACAATTTTTTTTTTAATTTTTTAATTTTTTTTTCAATAAGAAGTTTCACTTTACATTAAAATTTGTAAGTGTTGGTAAATTTTCCAAACCTATAACTAGGATTTTGAGGGTGGAAATTATGGATTCCATATAGGTGCAATGATTCCTCCAATACCTCTCTCAAACATAGCTCGGGGGAATGGACTTTGAGTCTCATACCATGAAGAGGTACCTGCAAGTCTTAGTAAACTTTCCAAACCTAACTAGGATCCCCAAGGTGGAAATTTTGGATTCCATAGAGGTGCGTGATTCCTCCAACACCTAACTTTCCAAACTAGTAACTAGGATCTCCAGGTGGAAATTATGGATTCCATAGAGGTGCGTGATTCCTCCAACACCCCCACTCAAATGTAACTCTCGGGAATTGACCCTCAGTCTGATACCATAAATAGATAACGCCCACTCAAATGTAGTTTTGGGGAATTGACCCTCAGTTTGATACCATAAAGAGGTACCCACGGGTCCAACACCCAACTTTCCAAACTAGTAACTAGGTTATGGATTCCATAGAGGCGCGTGATTCCTCCAACACCCCCACTCAAACGTAGCTCTAGGGAATTGACCCTCAGTCTGATACCATAAAGAGACACCCCCACTCAAACGTAGCTTTGGGAAATTGACCCTTAGTCTTATACCATAAAGAGGTACCCGCAGGTCCAACACCCAACTTTCCAAACCAGTAACTAGGATCCCCAGGGTGGAAATTATGGACTCCATAGAGGTGCATGATTCCTCCAACACCCCCACTTAAACATAGCTCTAGGGAATTGACCCTAAGTCTGATCCCATTAAGAGACACCCTCACTCAAACGTAACTCTGGGGAATTGACCCTTAGTCTGATACCATAAAGAGGTACCCGAATTAACGCTTAGTCTGATCCCATAAAGAGACACCCCCACTCAAACGTAGCTATGGGGAATTGAACCTCAGTGTGATACCATAAAGAGGTACCCGTGGGTATTAGTAAAATTTGCAAACCAGTAACTAGGATCCCCAGGGTGGAAATTATGGATTCCGTAGGGGTGCGGTGATTATTCCAACACCCCCCTCCTCCCCCTAGATGCAGCTTCGGGGAATCGAACTTTGGTCCAGGCTCTGATATCATGAAGAGGTTTTCCATTACACCAAAACCCGTAGGTCTTAGTAAATATTCCAAAACTAGGATCCCCAGGGTAGAAATTATGGATTCCATAGAGGTGTGGTGATTCCTCCAACATCCCCAAGATGCAACTCAGGTGAATCGTCGGGTCAAGCTCTGATACCATGAAGAGGTTTGTTGTTACACCAAAACTCGTAGGTCTTAGTAAACTTTCCCACTACGAAAATTGCAGATTCCATAGAGGTGTGGTGATTCCTCCAACACTCCCCCTCAGAGGTAGCTCTGATACCATGAAGAGGTTTTCCATTACACCAAAACCCGCATGTGTTTGTAAACTTTCCAAACTAGTAAATAGGATCTCCAAAGTGGAAATTATGGATTCCATAGAGGTGTAGTGATTCCTCCAACACTCTTGAATGAATTTATTAAGTAACTTTCCAAACTGGTAGATAAAGGTGTAGTGATTCCTCCAATGCTCTTGAATGGCTTTATTAAGTGATAAAGGTGTAGTGATTCCTCCAATGCTCTTGAATGGCTTTATTAAGTTTTTCAGCTAATTACAATCAAGCATTTCTAGTTTTCATACTAAGTATTTCATACTTGTCATCCTTGGATTTGAATTCGACACCATATACATTTCTGAAAAGAAAAAAATAATAATAATAAATAAATAAAATTAATTAATTAATAATATATATATAAGTGTATATATATATGTGTGTCTAACAATGATGTTTTATACATTACTGAAAAGAAAAAAATAATAATAATAAATAAATAAAATTAATTAATTAATAATATATATATAAGTGTATATATATATGTGTGTCTAACAATGATGTTTTCTACTTAGGTTCTTGACTGCTTTATTTTAAATATAACCATATTAAAAATAAAAATATCTCTTGTTTACTATTTTACAAAATCTTTTTTCTTTTAAAAACTTCCTCTTAATATTTAAACTTATTTATATGAAAACCTTTCTAAATAAATCAGTGTTCAAAATTTATTTATTTAAAATCCATTTAAACTTATTTATCTAAAAAACTTTTTAAAAATTTATTTCTCTAAAACCACTGGAAATGGATACATATTTAAAAAACCAATAACTTCTAATCAAATTATCGTAGTTTCAGTAATTCTTTCATTTCCAACTTCTAGACTTTCTAGTCTTTCACGGCAATATTGAAATTAAAAAAGAAGAATACTTCCTAATTTTCGATTTCTTTTTCCTAATGTATGCACACATCTAGATATTAGCGTTTAGGTGAGTTCTACTCTTAGTATCCTATGAATGTTAAAGAGTTCTACTCTTAGTATCCTATGAATGTTAAATAACTCCGGTCTAAAGTTTTGGTGTTTGGCATTGATTTGTAGTAGTTTTACCAGTGTTCAAATTTCTGGAGGTGTCACTCATACGCCCATAGTGTAGATACAAGCAATATGAAAGCAAGTCCCATCGCAAACTGGAGTCTGGAGTTTTGGTATTTGGAATTGATTTGTAGTAGTCCCACCCTTGTTCAAATCTCTAGAAGCGTCACCCATACACCAAGGTGACACCCATTGGTATTTGGAATTGATTTGTAGTAAACCCACCTGTGATACAATACAAGCAATAGAATCGATTTGTAGTAATCCCACATGAATTTTCATATAAACATAGTAGCATTTCATCAAACTATTACAATAGCATTGTCAGATTTTTATATATTTTTGTTCTAATTAATGGAAATTTGATAACCCTGCCATAACTTTATTGATATTTGTTAACAGGAATTTAGTAACCATGTCATAACTTTATTCATATTTATTCATATTTGTTGAAAAAACTTAGTTTGAATAGTATGGCATATAATTTGTGTTACCACTTTATTCATATTTGTTGAAAAAACTTAGTTTGAATAGTATAGCATATAATTTGTGTTACCACTTTATTCATATTTGTTGAAAAAACTTAGTTTGAATATTATGGCATATAATGTGTGTTACCAGTTACATGGGTTCTAGAGACACAGCTTAAGCTAGCGTCGTTAGTGACACGGATTCCACTAAATTGTTAAAAAAAATTACTCAGGTTTACAATTTTCATATGAAAATAGTAGCATTTCATCATACTATTACAATAGCATTGTCAGATTTTTATATATTTTAATTCTAATTAATGAGAATTTGGTAACCATGTCATAACTTTATTCATATTTGTTAACGGGAATTTAGTAACCATGTCATAACTTTATTCATATTTGTTGAAAAAACTTAGTTTGAATAGTATGGCATATAATTTGTATTACCACTTTTTATTCATATTTGTTGAAAAAGCTTACTTTGAACAATTTAGATTGTTGAAAAAACTTAGTTTGAATAGTATAGCATATAATTTGTGTTACCACTTTTTATTCATATTTGTTGAAAAAGCTTAGTTTGAATAATTTGGGTTACCAGTTATATAGGTGCCAATGGCATATAATTTGTGTTACCAGTTACACGGGGGCCAATTTTTAGAGACACACCCTCAGCTAGATTCGTTAGTGACATGGATTCCACTAAATTGTTTAAACAACTTTACTAGGTTTACAATTTATTAAAAATTGTCCAGCGAGAGATCTGATTATCACATGATTTTATTGACTACATTATTTTATTGATTGAAGAATGTCCACATTTTAAATCGGGAAAAGAATCCATCATCAAAGACCTTAAAGTTTCAAAACATCTACCTTACGCAATAAACACCAAGAATAATAAACACAAAGAATAATCTGACCTCTCAGACTAATAAGAACCACTCTTTTACTACCGGATTAAATTGATACTTATATCCAGGAATTTTGTGTCCGGATGATGGATCTACTCCTGGAACCGAAACGCAGACACTCCTACAGTCATTTCCAGACTGTAAACATGAATCAAATTGAAGCTGATCCCAGCATAGTTATCAAATACGAAAAAAATATGAGAATTCATTACATGGATTTATTAATTTGCTGTTTAGAATGGTAAGTGTAATAACTCTTCGCACGCGATTGCATATTGTGACGGTGAGGGCGGTCGGTTTGATCGCCTTCCGATCGGTTTCGAATCCTGTGAGCTGCGCTGCAGCGTATTTGGGGCTTTGGCCGGTGATGATTTGTACAATTTGTAAATATATGATGATATATTCAGCTTCTTCAGCGGGGCCCTGCCCCCCCTCGCGGAAAAAAAAGTGCAATAACTCTTAAATATATAATAGATGGTTGAGATATTTTAAATAGAAACTGGAAAGGTGGTGAAATTGTAGTTGGAAATGGAAACTAGTTGTGAACAAAAGGACTTTATATAATATTTGAAAGTAGAGAGGGAAGTTTTTAGTTTTGAAAAGAAGAGAGATTTTGGAGATAACAAACAAGTCTGGTGACAGTTTTGGTTTGTAAATTACAGTTTTAAAATTGTTTATATTGGGGTAGCATGATCCGGATTCTCCACAGTATTATGTTCATTCGGTTGAGGTTTGGAACCCTAAAGAGGGTCCATCATCAAGACCTTTTTAGAATATGAATGATAGTTTCTTGAGAGAAGAATCTTTCCACCAGAGTGTATATAAACATAGAAATTGCTTAAAATTATTAAAAGTTATTTAAATTTCAAAATAAAGGGGAAGAAAATAACAAACCATTGTTATATAGAAATGTATATATATTTAAATAGTTAAAAAGGTATACTCTTGAATTTTGTTAGAATTGAAATTTTTTACTCTTATCTATCATATCAAATTCGAATTCAAACTTGATAACTACAAATCCCAGTTGTATCCATTTTATTTTTCCATCTCTACTGGGCAATCTACCGACTCTCCACTTTTTTCAGCCCGTATTTAGTGGAGGGTTTACAGATATACGTTTTCTTTCCAGCTTGTTCTATGCCGAACACTGAAGTACTCTATGCCATCGAGTCACAGCTCACCTGATGGGTAAAATTACTTTTATCTGGCCAGTGAAACGTCACTCGTACTATCGATTTCTCTTTACTACGAACATACCCCCCACATTGCCTTCTGTCGCCACTGCAACAACTAATTGAAATAAACGAGTGACAGAACAATTGGTTCGCTGGACGAGGGCGATTGTTCATGGCAGGTCTCTGATGCTTCAGTATTAGGGTTTCAATCTCACATGCTTGGTCCGCATGTTTTTGCCATATTAGGCATATTTGTATGGAGTGAGCTGATAAATTAATAAACTTTTAAGAAAAAATATTAATCCGAGCGAATATCTTTGAATGAAGAGACTGTTCAGGAAGAGTATCTGAGTCTCTGAATGAAATGACACAAAATCCTTTCTCCTCATTCATCTAAATTGTCAATGATCCGACAGTCCATCTGAGCATGTACTGCGCGACTGTTTATCTGATGATTACGTCTCTTCCGATGGTATTGTCTTCTTTCTGAAAGCCACAGAACGTGGTGTTGTTTTCTTTCTTAAATCCCCAGAAATAATGCATATACGCTACGACCAGTCATATTCTCTTGTTTATGAAAGGGTTGATTTTTTTATTTTTATTTTAATGATTCTTTAGGTCTGGGTCACACTAAGCTACTGTACAAATATTTTGTGAGGTTTGATCACAGGTTTCTTTGTTAAAGAAATTTATCCCCAATTAGTTGTGATAGTGAGACTTGAAATATGAAAATCATGATATTGTTTTCTTTCTTAAAGCTCCAGAAATAATGCATATATGATTAAGACTAGTCATATTCGAAAGGGTTGATTTTTTTTTATGATTCATTAGGTTTGGGTCATACTAGACTAGGTTACTAGGTTACTGTACAACTATTTTGTGAGATTTGATCATGGATCTTCTTGCTAAAGAAACCTGTTCTCAACCAATAGTAATAATAAAACTTGAAATATAAAAAATTTTAATTATTCCAAGATAATTTTTTTATTTTCTCAAACTCTAGAATTTATTTGAATAATTTAAATTACCTCTGTTACGAGACTTATTAATTGAAATGACCAAATTAGAACCAAATGCAAAACAAAAAGATATTTCAAAATTTTATATAAAAAACCCTTTATTTTTCTAAAAACAATTTTTTTTTATTAAAGCACCAACAGGTCTATATCTAATTAGCCTCTCTAAAACATATAAATTTTAATCTAAATATTTAATTGAAATTCTATTATAATAAATTATTCAATTTTATATGTTACCTATGCATAGAAATTAGAAATTAATGGCATAGCTATATATTTATATACACATACGCATGAGAACATTATATGGTAGAATGCATTCAGTGATGCATACCACATGTACAGGAAATGAAACAAAAATAAAATTCGGAGTGATTCGGATTATAAGAGGTAACAAGTGTAGTAAAATCCGTAGTTGTTGCTAGTCGGGATGTTGCAAGCATGCTGAAAATTAGTTTTACAAAACCTCATTTCAATTTTCCTTTCGCATAATCTCTTATTTTATTTCAAATTATTTTATTTCAATATGTTTGATGTGATCCTAAAACACTGGATTTCTATTTATGGAATTTTGGATATGTTATTTATTTATTTTATTTCCATATGTTTGATTGGATCATAAAACATTGGATTTTTACTTATTGAATTTTGGATGAGTTATAATGATAAAAAATTTTCACATTATTTTATTTTGTCTTACATTTGTTAAGATTTTTTTCAATCAAATTGTTTCATATGTTATTGATATATGTTTACTGATTATATTGTTTTGTTTAAGATTTCAAATTTTTCATATTGACTAGTTAGATTTGTGAAGTCTCATGAGTATATCTTATCACACAGCTTCAGTTGTCATTTCCAGGACTTGCACCCAATGACCAGGACTTCCCAGTAAGTCACCCATCCCATATCGCCTCTGGCTTAAGCCCACTTAACTATGGAGTTTTCCACACAATCAAGCCCAAATTGACACTATGTGATTTATTTCACTAGTTTCAATCCCACTTCTTCACCCCTATGAGCATCAGGTGATGCAATGAGTGCTAAGTGTACTATTCAAAAATCATGAGAAATTAGTCAGTTAGGACTACCTCTCATGGAAATAGTCATAGATGAATGACTTACTTAACCCAGTTGAATCCCAAAAGATGATATCTAATATAATGCACTACGAAAACCCCTATACTTCAATTAAAAAAAAAAAAAAATAGAAAAATAATGTCGACTTTAATTTTAAAAAATGAATATCTTGTAAAGTAATTAGAAGTAAAAAAAATGTGTAAGAAAGATGTTGAAATCTTATACTTTCCAAAAATATTTCAATGAGAAATTCAAATAAACTATTTGAAGATCTATGTTAACTAGTTTATGTCGATATCAACTTAATATATATCTATATATAGAAAATATATTAATGTTGTATATAAAAAAGTATTCAATGTGGGTTATCAATAAAATATTTTAATACTTATTAATATTCATATATACTTAAAAATATATTAATAATAAAAATGTGTTTTAATTTGCGTGATAAAATGTCTTGATGTACATGTTACGTAAAATATTTTAATGCCAATTAGATATCATTTAAAAAAATTTATGTATATATCATGAAAGAATTAAGATATATCAGGAAAAAAATAAATTGTTATGGTTAAAAGACTTATTTGGTCATATATATGCTCTATTTACCATTCACAAATACAATTTAAACAATGAAAAATAGCACATTGTATTTTGCACTCTAAAGAAGTTTGCAGGTGAAGAAATTTGATCCCTCTAGACTCATGTTAGATCCGTACTTAAATGGATCTACGTTGGTTCTATAGTATGAGGAGATGTCTAAGTATGTCTGTCTATCAGTTCCCTTTGAAATAAAAAATAAAAATTATGTTTTAAATAGAAAAATAATATTGACAATAATAAAAAATGAATAGCAATAAAAAAATATATGAGTAAGTTGTTTAAATCTTATATTTTTCAAAAATATTTTAACAAAAGATTTAAATAAACTATTTGAAAATCTATTTGAACTAATTTATGTTGATATCAACTTCATATATATCTATATATAGAAGAAGAAAAAATTGTTAAAATAAAATATTTTAATGTTGTATATAAAATAATATTCAATGTGGGTTATTAGTAAGATATTTTAATAAGAATTAATATTGACATATACTTAAAAATATATTAATAATAAAAAACCATTTTAATTTGTGTGATACAAAATATTTTAATATAAATTAAGTATATATTATATATTATGAAAAAATTAAATTTTTATGGTCCTATATATACTCTATTTTGTATTCAAAAATACAATTTAAACAATGAAAAATAATACACTGTATTTTACACTTTAAACAAAATTACAAATAAAAAATTTTGATCCAAGTAAATATCAATATATCAATAATAATGATAAAAAGCAATGACATCTAATTTAACAAAAACTTTTATGGTTTCCATCCCATTAATTAATAAAGAGATTAAGTTAGTTATTTATCCGGCCAGTTAAGCGTTATCGTACCCTTGATTTTTGCTTTACTCCGGACAGACCTCCACAATTGGTTGGCTGGATGAAGGCGATTGTTCAATCTCACATGTTTGGTCAGCATGTTCTGCCATATTTATATGGCGTGAGTTAATAAATAAATGAGCTTTTTTTTTAATATCGGAATGAAAATCATTGAAGGAGGAGACTGTTGAGGACGAGTATCTGAGCAATAAAATCTGAATATCTGAGCTTTTTTTTAATAAATCCTTCACCTCTTTCACCTAAATTCTCAACGATCTGACATTGATGCCCCACTGTTTATCTCATGATTACGTCACTTCCGATAGCATTTTCTTCTTTCTGCAAGCCTCAGAAATAATGCATGGTATTGTCTTCTTCCTGAAAGCCCTAGAATTAATGTATTAAGTGTTTTTCTCTTTAATACGCTACCAGCAATCATAGTTTTTTGGTTTATTGGAGTGATTTAAACATTATAACTTAAAACTCAAAATATATTTACCAATCATATTATCTTGTTTCTGAAGACCACAGAAGCTTATTAGTATATTTACCAATCATATTGTCTGTGTCTGAAGTCCCAAATTCTTGCAGGTTGCCGAGTCAGACTTGTGATGAGTACATCTCGCTCTTTTTCTTTTTCTTCTTTATGGAGTGATTTATGGAGTGATTTAAGGGAGTTTTTTAAAATTAGATTCATTTATTGTTATTATAATAATGAGAATATTTTCTAATTTATTGCAAGATTCAGGTTTGTGTTTTTTATTAAATTTAGTTTATTGCAAGATTTAGGTTAGTGTTTTTTATTAAATTATTGGAAGTTAATGTAAGAAAAAATTTTGATAGTTTTTTAATTAAATAGTTTATTAGGTATTAATTTGTAATTTAATTAGATTTTAAATATTTTTATTGAGAGGAGAAGTTTATTTTACAATCCAGTGTGAAGGCTATGTGTAAATATGTTTATCATCTTTAAAATAAAAATAAAATATTCTCTAAATAGAAAACAATGTCCATTGTAATTAAAAAAAAAAAGCTATGCATATTTAATTAGTTGTCTATATGACTTAATATAATTTCATGTAAAGTAATTAGAACAAAAATATGTGGGTAATATGTTTAAACCTTATACTTTTCACAAATATAATCTAGTTTAGGCTTTTGCAATCCATATTTAGATTGTAAGAAAAAAATAGGCAATAAATATTCTTATTTAACATGTTTGGTTCGTAACGAGTCTAGAAATTATAAGAAGAACTTCGGCGTAAATCACATATAGAAAGACCTTTGTCGACGCGTTTCGAACCAACAAGTGTGGTTCAGCGTCAGGACAAGTTGAAGAAACAAATTCAGCTTAGCATGTTAAATAGTCTGAGCAGAGACTCCAACGGCTAAATCGAACAATGGCTACTTTTGACCTTAGGACCCAGGTCAAATTATTATTCATTAATTTAATATTATTATTATTTTTAATATTAATACAAAAAATATTATTAATGGTTAGTTTTTTTTTTAAATTAATTAATAATTATATATATATATATATATATAAAAGTTATAAAATTAGTTTAAAAAAATAATAATAAATAATAAATAATAAATAATAAATAAATAAATAAAATATTTTTAGAGGCTAGTTTAAGAAGATAATTTACTTATTTATTTAAATTATTATATAATAATATGTTGTTAAGGACGAGAATAATTTCAAGTAATTTATTAATTAATATATATATATATATATATATATATATATATATATATATATATATAGGGTTAAAAAATATAAATAAATAATTTAAATGGTTAGTTAGAAAGGTAATTTATTTAATTTAATTAAATTATTTAATATTAATAATATAGTTTTAATATAGGTAAATTTTTTTAATTAAATTATTTATTAAATATAATTAATATTATATTGGTAATATAGTCTTGATATTAATATATTAATAATATTAATAGTCAAATTATTATTTATTAGTTTAATAATATTATTATTATTCTTATTTATGGAAATAAGTTAAATTAGGTAGAAATATATAGGTAAATAAAATAATTTTAATGGTTAGTTTTAAAAACTTTAATTTAGTTTATTTATTTAAATTATATATATATATATTCTTACTATATCATATATATTCTTACTCTATATATTCTTCGCATATATTCTTTGGTGAAAGTATTCTGAGGCTCGGTGAAAAAGTTAAACACGTACTCTATATATTCTTCGGCGAAAGTGTTCTGAGGCTCGGTGAAAAAGTTAAACAAGTACTCTATATATTCTTCGGTGAAAGTGTTCTGAGGCTCGGTGAAAGAGTTAAAAACATACTCTATATATTCTTACTCTATATATTCTTCGCATATATTCTTCGGTGAAAGTGTTCTGAGGCTCAGTGAAAAAGTTAAAAACATACTCTATATATTCTTGGCATATATTCTTACTCTATATATTCTTCGGTGAAAGAGTTCTGAGGCTCGGTGAAAGAGTTGAAAACGCACTCTATATATTCTTCGGTGAAAGTGTTCTGAGGCTCGGTGAAAGAGTCTGCGGGTTGCGGTGGGCACCGGCGATCTGCAGTCAGTTACCAAAGATTACCAAGGGTAGACGGGCGATTTGCAGTCAAGTTTTCTGATATCAGTTGCACACATTCCTTATCTTTTCCTTTTTCTAATACATATTTGCTCATATAATTTCAAGTATGAATATTTCACCACAGTTACCAAAGATTACCAAGGGGAGACCTAGCACAGTTACTCTACAAGGCCTTTATGAGTATATAGAGTCTTTAGAGAAACGTAGAGAAGAAAGAGAAGCCAAGCTACAAAAAGAGTTAGGAGCCATGCTGGAAAATAAATTTGCATCTCTTGAAGACACGATCAAAAAACAAATAGAAAATAAAATAGAACTACTAAAGAATAAAATGGAGGCAATGGAGACTAGACTGCAAGTTATAGAAAAACATAACCAAGATACTAACCAACCATCCCAGCAAGGAGATGTTGATACTTTAGAGAGTCTTAAAATGAAAGACATGATTAAAGAACTAGAAGAAAAAGTTAATAGCTGCCTCACCCTAAATAATGTGGTAGATAAGTTAGATATCAAACCAATTAAAGATGAAATGAAAAAATTAATAGAATTAGACCACGAACGTAACAAAAGGGCCTTAAACCTTATAATATTCGGTTTAAAAGAGGAAGTAGATGAGGATACTTTAGTCTTAGCCCAGACAGAACTACATAATAGATTACAAATTGAAACATTGTGTTTCACAGAAGAAACAAGGTTGGGGAAATTAACCGAGAATAAAGGAAGACTAATCCGCATAAAGGTGAGCTCCACTGATCATAAGCACGTCATACTTAGTAAAACCTCAAGTCTAAAAGGAACGGGAATATTCATAAATGAAGATCTCATTCCAAAAGACCAAGCAGAATTAAGAAAGGAGGTTCAAAAGGTAAAAGAAGCTAGAAAGGAAGGAAAATGGGCAATAATCAGAAATAGAAAAGCCTTTATTCGAGATAGAAACCAAAAAGATAGTAATCAATAGCAACTAAACATGCTTCGGATCCTTTCTTGGAATTGTCGGGGCTTCCCATGGAACAAAGGCCCCAAGCTAAGTTGGATTTCAAATGATGTTGATATTATTTTGCTTGTTGAAACTTGGGAGCACGAAGAATCTAAGGTCCCTAACATAGATGGCGTACTATGGTCTACCTAGAACAAGCGATCCTCCCGTAGAGGCATTGGGGGAATAGCTTGTTACATTAAGAAGAACATCTCCCCCCATGTTAGGATTTATAATAACGACCCTCACAACCAATATAGTTGGATAGAGATCAAAGACATTAATAATAAAAAGTCCTACATGGCAATATGTTATTTTCCCCCCATTAATTCTAACTTCTATAAGAAGAAGAATCTAGATAAAAATAACCCTTACAATGGTTTAGAGAATGATATTTCTAGCCTAAGGAATGACGGTAATATCCTTTTAATAGGTAACTTTAATGCTCGAACTTCAAACAACCAAGCTATTATTCTAAGCAATCATTCCAACCCTAATCCTCTTTGGTTAGATGAAGACCCTACTCTGGCTAGCAGGTACAAAAGGAACTCTGAAGATCTCGGGGAAAATTTGTTTGGGTCGGAGCTAGTTAAGCTCTGTAGTGCTCAGGATCTCATAATTTGCAACGGTCTAAAGAAGTGGCCTAATTCTAACAAGATGACCTGCATCCATGGGCTTGGTAGCAGCGTGGTAGACTATGTTATTTCCGATCTCCCATTATACAACGAAATAATAAATTTTGACATCTTAAACGACCATGAACCTAACTCTGATCATAGGCCTTTACTTATAACTCTCAATTTTGTCATGCATAGAGTTCCCATAGAAAATAATACTTATAGCCAAAAGAACTTAATATTTTTGATAGAAATAAAAACGATCTCTTTCTAAATGAATTAAAAACTAATTTTCTTCCTTTATCTAATATAGACAACATAGAAGACCTCTATCATAATTTTACTACAACCCTCTCATATTCTATTAACAAGTTCTCAATTGAAGTTTCAAATAATAAAAAAAATAGCAAAACCAATCCATGGTATGACAAAGATTGTAAAAGTGCAAGGAGAGCAATTAAGGAAGTTGTTGATGAATCTCTTAAAATGGACAAGATAAAAATATACAAAGCCCTAACTAAAAGGAAAAATAGGCAGTACATTCGTCAAAAACAGGAGAATCTCTTACACCTCTCTAAGGTAGCTCCTAAGAAATTTTGGAGGCAGATTCTAACTAGGAAGACTAAGGATAGTAATAAAATTGCTCTTTGCGATTGCAATTCCTATCTTAAAAAGCTTTATGAATCTCCAAATGTCATGGATAATTTGGAAACCCTTCTCGCAATGAAAGAAGTTTTCTCTTTAGAAGACATTAAGTTTGGGGTTAATCGCCTCGCTAATGGGAAAGCTAAGGACATTGAAGGTTACCAAGCGGAAATCTTAAAAATTGGAGGTCATGTCCTCATCCCCCACATCCACAAGCTTTTCAATCAAGCAGTCAAGCAAGGGTTCCCTAAACCTTGGACTGAGAGCCTCACTATCCCTATTTTTAAAAGTGGGGATACAAATAACCCCTCTAATTATCGAACAATTATGATCAACCCTCTCTTAACCAAGCTATATGGTAGTATTTTGGAAAAAAAGTTAAGCGTATGGCTTGAAAGTGAAGGTAAGCGGGCTAAAGGCTAAGCAGGTTTCAGAAGGCATCACTCAACAACAGACCACCTTGTTACGCTTAGGATCATTGCAGAGGAATGTCGTAATGATAAATCCAATTTATTTTGTTGCTTTGTGGACTTTAGAAAGGCTTTCGATACGGTTCCTAGATCCAACCTTTGGAATAGATTAGAAGAGCTAAGGGTTCCTCTCGAGTTGAGAGCTGCCACTATAAGGTTATACGAGAATGTAATTGCCAAGCTAAAGAGCAATGAAGGGTGGTCGAAAGATATTAAGTGTAACATCGGAGTTAAACAAGGTTGCCCCCTCTCCCCTACCCTATTTGGCATTTACATCGATAAGCTCGAAGGCTATTTAGAGGAAGCAGGATGTGATGGCACGATCTTAGCTGGGATAGTCGTCATCCTTCTTCTTTATGCTGACGATATTGTTCTTTTGGCAAGGTGCCCATCTGATCTTAATAAGCAACTCAGGCTTCTTAAGGATTTCTGCTCTACCATGGGTATGACTGTTAACACTGACAAAACAAAAGTTATGATTATCAAATCCAAGAAGGACACTTACGCTAATTTTATGTATGACAATAATAACTTGGAGGAAGTGTATTCTTACAAGTACCTAGGAATTGATATTCATCACAAGCTCAACTGGAACCATAGCATTGAGAAAAGGATTAATGGGGGGTGGAAAGCTTACTATGGTCTTGAAAATAATTGTAAAATTGCAAACCTTGTAATGTGGGATAAAAAGAAGTTCCTCTTTGAAACTTTAGTCACTCCTGTTATCTTATATGGCTGTGAGGTTTGGGGTTGCAGCATCTCCAGAGAATCATGGAGAAAGATTGAGCAAATCCAGAAGCGTTTTATAACTTATAACCTGAAAATTAATAGTAATACACCCTATCCTATTCTCCTTATAGAAGCAGGTCTTTCCCCTATTAAGAGCCTAGCTATGCTTAGGTTTCTGTTGTACAAGCACAAAATTAGTAACATAAACGATCATAGACTTCCTAAGCTAGCTTTAAATTCTAGCCAAAACCACCTAAGGCTCAATCGAGGGTGGCATAAAGACACAAGGGCCTGGTTAAACTATTGGGAGATCAACGAAAATGATGCATTGCAAAACATAAATAACATTAAAGATATTGTTACTTCTAAGTTCAAAGCAAAAATGTGGTATGAGAAAGACTTAGCGGCTAAAAGAAAATTAAATTATTATAAGAAGGTCATCAACCCCACCCTAGAAGATCAAAAGTATCTCTCAATTTTAACTAGCTCAAAGAAGAAAATTAATATAGCAAAGATTAGAACGAATTCTCATGAGCTCCATAGTGAAACAGGTCGTTGGGCAGTTCCTAAAACGCCATGGACGGAAAGGATCTGCCATATATGTAAGAATAGGAACATCGAGGATGAAAAACACTTCCTCTTAGAGTGCCCCACATATAACCACATTAGATCTTAGTTTCACAATCTTTGTTACAATACTGACCTTCCTAGCCTTTTACAATGTCAAAATTATAGTGAGCTCGGGAGGCTTCTCTCCAAGCTTTTTGAGCATAGGAATAAAATCTTAAATCAAAATAGATAATTTGTTTCTTTAGGTCCGATAGACCATTATTTGGTCTCAGTGGACGTTAACCATCATCATCATCATCATCATCATCATCATTAAAGATATAATATTAGGTTATTAAGATAAAAGTTAGGTGGGAATTAGTTAAATTGAGGACCTAACTTTTTTACAAACAAGGTAAATGAAAGAGGTTAGTTAAATCAAATAAATAATAATAATATATCTTCTAGGAAGAAAAAAAAATAATAATAATAATAATTATAATAATAATAAGTAAAAAAAATTATTGTTTATGATAATAAATACCAATATCAATTAGGATAAACAGAGCGACACAAAATACACAGGAGAAGGATTGAAAAGAGTCCAGAGCAAGAAGGATGAACCATAGGAGGTAGGAAGGCTCCAGGGGAACGACGAAAGCGAAAAAGATCAAAAAGAGGGGGGGGACTAAGATGAAAGGGCAGGGATCCAACATCTACTGGTCTTCCAGCCGTCATCTCTATTGAGATTGTTAGGCCTTCTTTCGATCTCAATAGCTTCCCTGAGTTAACGATGATGGAACATGGCAACTTTGGCAACAACCTTAGCCTCCTCAATACTAACGTGATGCTTGGTCTTATCCACATGCTCTGCTAGCGTTGAAGACTTGGTTCTCCCATGTCTTAGGTCATCTGCATGTTCGCTAATCCTCTGATGGATGGAGCGCCCTGTTTCCCGATGTAGGGGGTCCCACACGAACAAGGGATCAAATAGACACCCTTCATGTCCTTGGGGTTAACGGGATCTTTAACCGATCAGAGGGAATTACGAATAGTTTTGAGGGGTCCAAATGAAGAGGGAATATCATAGCTCTTAAGGATCCGGGCAATCTTGTCCGTGGTTCCTTGGACATATGGAAGGTGGACACCTAGTCGGCGCTCTTTAGGCTCCTTCCTAATAACTGCATTTCTAGATGCTTTAAGGAAAGCCTTCTGACCTAGCCGCCTACTATATCCATTTTCCACAAAGACATCCAGGAGATGGGATTTCTCCTTATCAAAGCTCTCATTATCAGAAATCCTGAGGGCATGAGTAGCGAGGGTGTTAAGGACACCCATCTTCTGAGCAGGGAAATGATGGGAATCGGCATGAAGATACTGCTCAGTATGCGAAAGAAGACCTAACAATCTCAATAGAGATCGAAAGAAGGCCTAACAATCTCAATAGAGATGACGGCTGGAAGATCAGTAGATGTTGGATCCCTGCCCTTTCATCTTAGTCTCCCCCCCCTCTTTCATCTTTTTCGCTTTCATCGTTCCCTTGGAGCCTTCCTACCTCCTATGGTTCATCCTTCTTGCTCTGGACTCTTTTCAATCCTTCTCCTGTGTATTTTGTGTCACTCCGTTTTCCCTGATTGATATTGGTATTTATTATCATAAATAATATTTTTTTTTACTTATTATTATTATTATTATTATTATTATTATTATTTTCCCTATTAACGAAGATATATTATTATTATTTATTTGATTTAACTAACCTCTTTCATTTACCTTGTTTGTAAAAAAGTTAGGTCCTCAATTTAACTAATTCCCACCTAACTTTTATCTTAATAACCTAATATTATATCTTTAATATATATATATATATATATATATATATATATATATATATATATATAATTATTAATAAATAATTTAAATAAGTAAACTAAATTAAATTTTTTAAAACTAACCATTAAAATTATTTTATTTACCTATATATTTCTACCTAATTTAACTTATTTCCATAAATAAGAATAATAATAATAATATTAAACTAATAAATAATAATTTGACTATTAATATTATTAATATATTAATATCAAGACTATCTTAACAATATAATATTAATTATATTTAATAAATAATTTAATTAAAAAAATTAACCTATATTAAGACTATATTATTAATATTAAATAATTTAATTAAATTAAATAAATTACCTTTCTAACTAACCATTTAAATTATTTATTTATATTTTTTAACCCTAACTTTTATATATATATATATATATATATATATATATAAATTAATAAATTATTTGAAATTATTCTCGTTCTTAACAACATATTTAACATAGACAATCATAGACTTCCTAAGCTAGCTTTAAATTCCAGCCAAAATCACCTAAGGCTTAACCGAGGATGGCATAAGGACACAAGGGCCTGGTTAAACTATTGGGAGATCAATGAGAATGATGCTTTGCAAAACATAAATAACATTAAAGATATTGTTACTTCTAAGTTCAAAAAAAAATTGTGGTGTGAGAAAGATTTAGCGTCTAAAAGAAAATTAAGTTATTATAAGAAGGTCATCAACCCCACCCTTGAAGATCAAAAGTATCTCTCTATTCTAACTAGCTCAAAAAAGAAAATTAATATAGCAAAGATTAGAACGAATTCTCATGAGCTCCATAGTGAGACTGGCCGCTGGGTAGTTCCTAAAACGCCATGGATGGAAAGGATCTGCCATATTTGTGAGAATAAGAGCATCGAGGATGAAAACCACTTCCTCTTAGAGTGCCCTGCATACAACCACATTAGATCTCAATTTCACAACCTTTGTTACAATACTGACCTTTCTAGCCTTTTACAATGCCAAAATTATAGTGAGCTTGGGAGGCTTCTCTCCAAGCTTTTTGAGCATCGGAATAACATCTTAAATCAAAATAAATAATTTGTCTTTTTAGGTCCGATAGATCATTATTTGGTCTCAGTGGACGTTAACAACCATCATCATCATCATCATCATTATATAATAATTTAAATAAATAAGTAAATTATCTTCTTAAACTAACCTCTAAAATTATTTTATTTATTTATTTATTATTTTTATTTTTATTTTGTTTATTTTTATTTTTTTTACCTAATTTTATAACATATATATATATATATATATATATATATTAATTAATTTTTTAAAAAAACTAACCATTTCTATTAATATTAAAAATAATAATAATATTAAATTAATGAATAATAATTTGACCTGGGTCCTAAGGTCAAAATTAACCGTTGTTCGATTTAGCCGTTGGAGTCTCTGCTCAGACTATTTAACATATCTGTTTCTTCAACTTGTCTTGACGATGAACCACACTTGTTGGTTCGAAACACCTCGACAAAGGTCTTTCTATATGTGATTTAGGCCGAAGCTCTTCTTATAACTGTTATGGATCACAGAAGTCTCAATTCAACTATTGAGTCTAGAAATGTTTTCAAATATATTTTAACAATCGTTATCAAGTTCATATATATAGAGAGAGAAAAAAATGTTAAAAGAAAATATTTTAATGTTGTATAGAATAAAATATCCAATGTGGATATATGAATTAATATTGATATATACTTAATAATATATTAATAACATAAAAAAACTAGTTTAGTGTGCATTAATAAAATGACTAAGTGAACATGTTATGTAATTTCTATAGGATTAAAAAATAAAATTTAAAAAACTAAAAAATTAGACATTATTTTTTTCACTCTAAAATAAGTTTACACCCAAAGAAATTTGATCTCTCTAGACTCAAATTGGATCCATGGTTAAGATAAATCTATATTGCTATAAATAAAAATAGATTTTTACTATTTTCATCTTATAATAATAATAATAATAATATCCCTTTTTAAGGTCACAGCCAAGCCAACACCAAATTGGTGTATGAGACCCCCTTGTTTGTGGGACAAGGGACCCACCTCCACCCAACAATTTGACATTTGATTCCTAAGTCTACGAAAGCATACATACTATATCCCCCTCTGGTTTTGAACCTGTGACCTCTTAAAAGGAAACACATGCTCCTAACTATTAGGCCCACTCAAACTGTATAATATTTTTATTTATGGTTAAAATATTTTTATTTATGGTTAATATTTTCTTTACTAATGAATTCAAAAATTAATATATCACAAATTCACACAATTCAAAAATTAATATATCAAAAATTCACCAAAAAAAAAAAATAATATTCCTTTACTGCTTTCAAAATCTAAACCGTAAATATCAAATACTATACCACCATACTATACCACCCTGCTTTAAAAAATCATTGCAGACTAAATAAAATTATTACAGCGGTAAAAAGGCTGACCAGCATGCACAATCATATTGAGGAGGTTATAGTGGAAAGCAATCCAAAACCCAATCCAATTTCGATTCTCAAATTTCCATCGTATTATGACATACATTCATAAGATGAGACCTGTTTTCATACATGTCAATTACTATGGGAAATATGGTTTTATCATACTATTGGATATTTTTTTATTAATTAGTTTGAGCTTTTTGTTTAATTCGATTTTAGTGGGATTATTTTAAACCATAAAAGTTAATTTTAATTTTGAATTCATTAAATATTGAGATAGACTAAAAAGTAAAAATAAAGTAAGAAGTAGATTAACTATTTTTTAACAGATAGAAGTTAAAATGGATTTATATTGTCTAATTTAATTATTTTTATTGGTCAATTTCTTTTTATTATTATTAAGAAAAAGCTTTATTAGTATTAAAATTTAGATGTAGCTAAATGATATAAAAATATATTTTAATATGAATAAAGATTTGTTTTATTAATGGTACTCTATAGTCTCAAAAATTTAAAACATTTTTAATAATTAATGAATATGAACTTCAATTATAAATTTCCTTGTGAATTAATTTAATAGAAAATTTGATTTATGAGATATTAAATATCAAATATTATTTTAATTCGATTCCATTTAGGGAATCTAGTTTGTTATCATCTTAAGAGTTTGGGTTGGTTATCTCTTCGACTAGTCTTATGTCTACATAGCCATTCACGTCTTTCCCTCATTCCACAATTTCCACTTCTTTCACTCTATTAGCTTCTTATTGGAAAAGGAATATGGATCTATTTTGTTGGGTGGGGTGCTTTATGACAAAAAAAACTACCATGTCTCTGTATGAAATCACATCTTAGTTACAAATTTAGAAACCTTTTTCAATAGATAATAAAATTTGGATCTCAATATTACATACATATTATTATGTTTCTTGATAAAAGTTATGAAATATTTTATCCTCTAGACTGCAAACTTCTAGTTTCTATTGATAACATGCATGTTGACTTTGTGATTTCCATGATAACTCTGCATTCTCAATATTATTTGCAACTCTCTCACATCCTAGAAAAACAAAGATAATTTCACCAAAGTCTTAGATGATGGGTGCTTGCGTCACCTAGAAACCCTCCTCAAATCCTTTTCCTTGTAGAGAGAAGATTGGCTATATTTATAATGAGAATTAGCCATGACACTGGAAAAGATGATGTAAGATATTATTAGTTCCTTCATAAATCATATCTTAACCCATTCCCAATTAAAATTACCCCATACTTCATTTCTAAATCATTTCTAGAATAGAGAACTAAATACCTCTCCACCACATTTCTTTAGCTTCCCTAAACAATTTCCTACCTAGAAATAAAAATGTCATCACATAGTGGAACAAGAAGGGAGGAGTTGGCACTATAGCATTTAAGGATCTTCCAAGGGTAGGCATTTGTAGCCCTCACTTCCCGATGAATAACTACAATAAAGAATACAGGATGAGAAATAGAAACTCACTTCTTATACCTCTAAGCTCACATTTACTCCACTATCTCGTCCACAATATTTCGTTCTCTCATAATTGTTATTCTTATCATTGCTACTTAATAATATACATTAATTAGTTGTAATTATCATGATCTCACAACTCTCTTATTTCCCTACCGGTATCTAGAATAACATTGATAAATATTCTTATGTGGAATAGAATATTCAAACTCAATATCTAGGATCTCTTGTCATTCCTTATACCTGTCATCATTTTTTTTTTTCATATAAAATTTAGCTATAGTGAATAAGTGTTTAATACGCCTAGTGTTATATAAATAATTATTTTATATTTACTTATAAATATTATTTGGACATGTTGGTTGTGGGGCCACAAATTAAGTTGGTTTATATAGGTAAATAAATTTGGTTTATGTAGGTAAATAGATTTTATAATGAATGATTTTTTTTAGAAATCATATGAGAAATAGCACATAAGTAAGGTCTTCTTACTGTCCAAGAAATTATTAAGCGATTAAGTCCAAATGGTGGACCTTCCCAAATTGTCCTAGAATTCCCAGGAGAAAGATTGCCACTCGGAAACAACATAATTTGAGAGAGATGTTATGTTGAATGAAAATATGAGCTTAACTGTAGAGAAATGATAATTGAGGTAAAAAGATAAGAATAAACACAGTTGGAGAGAAAGGCATGCTTATGAAGGAAAAAACTATTGAAAAATTGTGTAACTAGGTTAGGTCTTCATAAGTATGAATGTACTCTTGTAGGCATGCTTATGAGGGAAAAAACTATTGAAAAATTGTGTAACTAGGTTAGGTCTTCATAAGTATGAAATGTACTCTTGTAAATTATAAAACGAAAAGAAATTATTATTATTGGAGTATGGGTTTCATGCTCAAGTTCTTTTCCTAGCTCTATAAGAGCACCATTTCCTGGAGGTGTCACTCATATGCTCATAGTGTAGACACAAGCAATATGAAAGCAAGTCCCATCGCCAACTGGAGTCTGGAGTTTTGGTATTTGGAATTGATTTGTAGTAGTCCCACCCTTGTTCAAATATCTAGAAGCGTCACCCGTTGGTATTTGAAATTGATTTGTAGTAGTCCCACCTGTGATACAAGCAATAGAATCAATTTGTAGTAATCCCACCTATATTTAAGGTAAATAAGAACATGAATTTTCATATAAACATAGTAGCATTTCATCAAACTATTATAATAGCATTGTCAGATTTTTATATATTTTTATTCTCATTAATGGAAATTTGATAACCATGCCATAACTTTATTCATATTTGTTAACAGGAATTGAGTAACCATTTCATAACTTTATTCATATTTGTTGAAAAAACTTAGTTTGAATAGTATGACATATAATTTGTGTTACCACTTTATTCATATTTGCTGAAAAAACTTAGTTTGAATAGTATAACATATAATTTGTGTTACCACTTTATTCATATTGGTTGAAAAAACTTAGTTTACATATTATGGAATATAATGTGTGTTACCACTTACATGGGTTCCAATTTTAGAGACACACCCTAAGCTAGCCTTGTTAGTGACACGGATTCCACTAAATTGTTAAAAAAAATTACTCAGGTTTACAATTTTCATATGAAAATAGTCGCATTTAGTTAGACTATTACCATAGCATTGTCAGATTTTTATATATTTTTATTCTAATTAATAGGAATTTGGTAACCATATTATAACTTTATTCATATTTGTTAACGGGAATTTAGTAACCATGTCATAACTTTATTCATATTTGTTGAAAAAACTTAGTTTGAATAATATAGCATATAATTTGTGTTACCACTTTTTATTCATATTTGTTGAAAAAGCTTAGTTTGAATAATTTGAGTTAGTAATTACATAGGTGCCAATGGCATATAATTTAGGTTACCAGTTAAACGGGGACCAATTTTTAGAGACACACCCTCAGCTAGCTTCGTAGTGACATGGATTCCACTTGTTTAAACAACTTTACTAGGTTTACAATTTATTAAAAATTGTCCAGCGAGAGATCTGATTATCACATGATTTTATTGACTACATGATTTTATTGACCGAAGAATGTCCACATTTTAAATCGGGAAAAGAATCCATCATCAAAGACGTTAAAGTTTCAATTAAAAAAGAATCCATCATCAAAGACCTTAAAGTTTCAAAACATCTACGTTACGTAATAAACACAAAGAATAATCTGACCTCTCAGACTAGTAAGAACCACCCTTTTACTACCGGATTAAATTGATACTTATAGCCAAGAATTTTGTGTCCGGATGATGGATCTACTTCTGGAACCGAAACGCAGACACTCCTACAGTCATTTCCAGACTGTAAACATGAATCACATTGAAGCTGATCCCAGCATAGTTATCAAATACGGAAAAAAAATATGACAATTCATTACATGGATTTGTACGGAAAAAAATATGACAATTCATTACATGGATTTGTTAATGTGTGTGTTTAGAATGGTAAGTGCAATAACTCTTAAATATATAATAGATGGTTGAGATATTTTAAGTAGAAACTGGAAAGGCTGTGAAATTGTAGTTTGGAAATGGAAACTAGTTGTGAATGAAGAAAATTTCAAAGTTTTCTCTGCAACAACTCTTAAACATATAATAGTTGGGATATCTTAGGTAGGAAATAGAAAGGTTGTGGGATTGCAGTTTGGAAATGGAAACTAGTTGTGAATGGAGAAAATTTCTAAATTTTCAATTTCAGTTTTGTTTAGGAGGGTTTAAAAAATTGAGATAACAAGGAAAGAAAGAATTTTAGTACCAATTTTGAAATTGAATTTTTTTTATAAAAATAATTGATTTTTTTAAATAGTTAGAGATAAAAATTTGAGCATGAATCTTGAAGTTAGTAATTTTTTTTTAAAAAACAATGAATTTTTTAAATATATTTATATTAAGAGGAATTTTATAAAAATAAGTTTGGAATGTTTATTTTTTAAATATGTATTAATTACAAAAGGATTTTATATAAAATTTGAAAATAGAGAGAAATGTAATTGTTGAATTAAGGCTTTTTTTTTAATAATTTTTTTTAAAAAAACAATGAATTTTTTAAATATATTTATATTAAGAGGAATTTTATAAAAATAAGTTTGGAATGTTTATTTTTTAAATATGTATTAATTACAAAAGGATTTTATATAAAATTTGAAAATAGAGAGAAATGTAATTGTTGAATTAAGGCTTCTGTGATCTATATCAAGTTTATTAAGAAGGGTTTTTGCCTAAAATCACATCATAATTCATTTGTCGACACACTTAGAACCAATAAGTGTGGTTCATTGTCACGACAAGTTGATGTGACAAATGAATTAGGATGTGATTTTCATCCAAAACTTGTAGTTTTGAGTTTTGAATATTTAATTTTTAAATAAATATTAAATACAAAAGGACTTTATATAATATTTGAAAGTAGAGAGGGAAGTTTTTAGTTTTGAAAAGAAGAGAGATTTTGGAGATAACAAAGAAGTCTAGTGACAGTTTTGGTTTGTATTCTCCACAGTATTATGTTCATTGGGTTGAGGTTTCGAACCCTAAAGGGGTTCCATCATCAAGACCTTTTTAGAATATGAATGATAGTTTCTTGAAAGAAAAATCTTCCCCAAAGTATATATAAACATAGAAATTGCTTAAAATTATTCAAATTTCAAAATGAAGAGAAAGAAAATAACAAACCATTATTATATAAAAATTGTATATATATTTAAATATTTAAAAGGTATACTCTTGAATCTTGAATTTTGTTAGAATTGAAATTTTTTAATCTTATCTATCATATCAAATTCGAATTCGAACCAAATTCGAATTCGAAATTGATAACTCCAGATCCCAGTTGTATCCATTTTATTTTTCCATCTCTACTCTCCACTTTTTTCAGCCCGTATTTAGTGGAGGGTTTACAGATATACGTTTTTCTTTCCAGCTTGTTCTATGCAGAACACTGAAGTACTCTATGCCATCGAGTCACAGCTCACCTGATGGGTAAAATTACTTTTATCTGGCCAGTGAAACGTCACTCGTACTATCGATTTCTCTTTACTACGAACATACCCCCCCACATTGCCTTCTGTCGCCACTGCAACAACTAATCGAAATAAACGAGTGACAGAACAATTGGTTCGCTAGACGAGGGCGATTGTTCATGGCAGCTCTCTGATGCTTCAGTATTAGGGTTTCAATCTCACATGCTTGGTCTGCATGTTTTTGCCATATTAGGCATATTTGTATGGAGTGAGCTGATAAATTAATAAGCTTTTAAGAAAAAATATTAATCCGAGCGAATATTTTTGAATGAGGACACCGTTCAGGAAGAGTATCTGAGTCTCTGAATGAAATGACACAAAATCCTTTCTCCTCATTCATCTAAATTGTCAATGATCCGACAGTCCATCTGAGCATGTACTGCGCGACTGTTTATCTGATGATTACGTCTCTTCCGATGGTATTGTCTTCTTTCTGAAAGCCACAGAACGTGGTGTTGTTTTCTTTCTTAAATCCCCAGAAATAATGCATATACGCTACGACCAGTCATATTCTCTTGTTTATGAAAGGGTTGATTTTTTTTATTTTTTTTTAATGATTCTTTAGGTCTGGGTCACACTAAGGTACTGTGCAAATATTTTGTGAGGTTTGATAAGGGTTTCTTTGTTAAAGAAATTTATCCTCAATTAGTTGTGATAGTGAGACTTTGAAATATGAAAATTATGATATTGTTTTCTTTCTTAAAGTTTCAGAAATAAATAATGTATATATAATTAAGACCAGTCATATTGGAAAGGGTTGAATTTTTTTTTATGATTCATTAGGTTTCGGTCATACTAGACTAGGTTACTGTACAACTATCTTGTAAGGTTTAATCATAGGTCTTCTTGCTAAAGAAACCTGTTCTCAACCAATAGTGATAATGAGACTTGAAATATAAAAAATTCTAATAATTCCAAGATAACATTTTTATTTTCTCAAACTCTAGAATTTATTTGAATAATTTAAATTACCTCTGTTATCAGACTTATTAATTGAAATGACAAAATTGGAAAACCAAAAATCATTAAAAATAAGAACCAAATGCAAAACAAAAAGATATTTCAAAATTTTATATAAAAAACCGTTTATTTTTCTCAAAATACAATTTTCTTTTATTAAAGCACCAACTAGTCTATATCTAATTAGCCTCTCTAAAACATATAAATTTTAATCTAAATATTTAATTGAAATTTTATTATAATAAATTATTCTATTTTATACGTTAGATATGCATAGAAATTAGAAACTAGTGGCATAGCTATATATTTATATATACATACGCATGAGAACAGTATATGGTAGAATGCATTCAGTGATGCATACCACATGTACAGGAAATGAAACAAAATAAGATTCGGAGTGATTCGGATTATAAGAGGTAACAAGTGTAGTAAAATCCGTAGTTGTTGCTAGTCGGGATGTTGCAAGCAGGTTGAAAATTAGTTTTACAAAACCTCATTTCAATTTTCCTTTTGCATGATCTCTTATTTTATTTCAATTTATTTTATTTCAATATGTTTGATGTGATCCTAAAACACTGGATTTCTATTTATGGAATTTTGGATATGTTATTTATTTATTTTATTTCAATAGGTTTGATTGGATCATAAAACATTGGATTTTTACTCATTGAATTTTGGATGAGTTATAATGATAAACAATTTTCACATTATTTTATTTTATCTTACTTTTGTTAAGATTTCTTCTAATCAAATTTTTCATATGTTATTGATATTATATGTTCACTGACTATATTATTTTGTTTAAGATTTCAAATTTTTCATGTCGATCAGTCAGATGTCTCATGAGTATATCTTATCACATAGTTTCAATCGTCATTTCCAGGACTTGCACCCAGTACCCAGGACTTCCCACGAAGTCATCCATCCCATATCCCCTCTATCTCAAGCCCACTTAATTATGGAGTTTTCCACACAATCAAGCCCAAATTAACACTATGTGATTCATTTCACTAGTTTCAATCCCACTTCTTCACCACTACGAGCATCACACCATGCAATGAGTGCTAAGCGTACTATTCAAAAATCATGAGAAATTAGTCAGTTAGGACTACCTCGCATGAAAATAGTCATAGATGAATGACTTACTTAATGCAGCGGAATCCCAAAAGATGATATCTAATATAATGCACTACGAAAACCCCTATACTTCAATTAAAAAAAATAGAAAAATAATAATTTAAAAAAAATGAATATCTTGTAAAGTAATTAGAAGTAAAAAAAAGGTGTAAGAAAGATGTTTAAATCTTATACTTTCCAAAAATATTTCAACAAGAAATTCAAATAAACTATTTGAAGATCTATGTTAATTAGTTTATGTCGATATCAACTTAATATATATCTATATATATAAAATATTTTAATGTTACATATAAAAAAGTATTCAATGTGGGTTATCAATAAAATATTTTAATACTTATTAATATTCATATATACTCAAAAATATATTAATAATAAAAATTTGTTTTAATTTGCCTGATAAAATGTCTCGATGTACATGTTAAGTAAAATATTTTAATGCCAATTAAATATCATTTAAATAAATTTATGTATATATCATGAAAGAATAAGATATATCAAGAAAAAAAATAAATTGTTATGGTTAAAAGACTTATTTGGTCATATATATGCTCTATTTACCATTCACAAATACAATTTAAACAATGAAAAATAGCACATTGTATTTTGTACTCTAAAGAAGTTTGCAGGTGAAGAAATTTGATCCCTCTCGACTCATGTTAGATCCGTACTTAAATGGATCTACGTTGGTTCTATAGTATGAGGAGATGTCTAAGTATGTCTGTCTATCAGTGCCCTTTGAAATAAAAATAAAAAATAAAAAATAAAAATTATGTTTTAAATAGAAAAATAATGTCGACAATAAAAAAAAATGAATAGCAATAAAAAATATATGAGTAAGATGTTTAAATCTTATATTTTTCAAAAATATTTTAATAAAAAAATTAAATAAACTATTTGAAGATCTATGTGAACTAATTTATGTTGATATCAACTTCATATATATGTATATATAGAAGAAGAAAAAATTGTTAAAATAAAATATATTAATATTGTATATAAAATAATATTCAATGTGAGTTATTAGTAAAATATTTTAATAAGAATTAATATTGACATATACTTAAAAATATATTAATAATAAAAAACCATTTTAATTTGTGTAATACAAAATATTTTAATATAAATTAAGTAATATTATATATCATTAAAAAATTAAGTTTTTATGGTTAAAACGTTTATTTAGTCCTAGATATACTTTATTTTGCATTCAAAAATACAATTTAAAGAATAAAAAATAACACACTGTATTTTACACTTTAAAGAAAATTACACGTGAAAAATTTTGATCTAGTTAATATCAATATCAATAATAATGATAAAAAGCAATGACATCTCATTTAAAAAAACCTTTTATGGTTTCCATCCCATTAATTAATAAAGAGATTGTATATACGATTAAGTTAGTTATTTATCCGGATTGTTAAGCGTTACTCGTACCCTTTTGCTTTACTCCGGACAGACCTCCACAATTGGTTGGCTGGATGAAGGCGATTGTTCAAGGCAAGTTTCTGATGCTTCACTGTTAGGGTTTCAATCTCACATGTTTGGTCAGCATGTTCTGCCATATTTATATGGCGTGAGTTAATAAATAAATGAGCTTTTTTTTAATATCTGAATGAAAATCATTGAATGAGGAGACTGTTGAGGACGAGTATCTGAGCCTCTGAATGAAATGACACAAAATCCTTCTCCTCTTTCACCTAAATTCTCAACTATCTGAATATCTGAGCTTTTTTTTAATAAATCCTTCACCTCTTTCACCTAAATTCTCAACGATCTGACATTGATGCCCCACTGTTTATCTCATGATTACGTCACTTCCAATAGTATTTTCTTCTTTCTGCAAGCCTCAGAAATAATGCATGGTATTGTCTTCTTCCTGAAAGCCCTAGAACTAATGTGTTAAGTGTTTTTCTCTTTAATACGCTTCCAGCAATCATAGTTTTTTGGTTTATTGGAGTGATTTAAATTACATCTCTCATCGAATCACGAGTCAGACTTGTGATGGATACATCTGGCTCTTTTTCTTTTTCTTCTTTATGGAGTGATTTAAGGGAGTTTTTTAAGGAGTTGTCTATAATGCGACTTTTTGAGATTCCGGTGACGGAATCCGGCGGAAGAAATTGACATGAAATCATGATTTGTTGCAGTTAAAATGGTTTTTTAACTGCATATTCGGATTCAGCACCCTGAAAAACCCCTGGGACGGTTTCATTGTGCAAAAATTAGCTATCAAACTTGGATTCCAATAAATTACTGCCGGATTTTCACCGGAAAAAATCGCCGGAAAGGATTTCAAAAAGTCGCGTTAAAGACTACTCCGTTTTTTAAAATCGGATTCATTTATTGTTATTATAATTAATGGGAATATTTTCTAATTTATTGCAAGATTTAGGTTTGTGTTTTTTATTAAATTTAGTTTATTGCAAGATTTAGGTTAGTGTTTTTTATTAAATTATTGGAAGTTAATGTAAGAAAATTTTTTGATAGTTTTTTAATTAAATAGTTTATTACGTATTAATCTGTAATTTAATTAGATTTTAAATATTTTTATTGAGAGGAGAAGTTTATTTTACAATCCAGTGTGAAGGCTATGTGTAAATATGTTTATCATCTTTAAAATAAAAATAAAATATCCTCTAAATAGAAAACAATGTCCATTGTAATTAAAAAAAAAAGTTATGCATATTTAATTAGTTGTCTATATGACTTAATATAATTTCATGTAAAGTAATTAGAAGTAAACAAAAATATGTGGGTAATATGTTTAAACCTTATACTTTTCACAAATATAATCTAGTTTAGGCTTTTGCAATCCATATTTAGATTGTAAGAAAAAAAATAGGCAATAAATATTCTTATTTAACATGTTTGGTTCGTAACGAGTCTAGAAATTATAAGAAGAGCTTCGGCGTAAATCACATATAGAAAGACCTTTGTCGACGCGTTTCGAACCAACAAGTGTGGTTCATCGTCAGGACAAGTTGAAGAAACAGATCCAGCTTAGCATGTTAAATAGTCTGAGCAGAGACTCCAACGGCTAAATCGAACAACGGCTACTTTTGACCTTAGGACCCAGGTCAAATTATTATTTATTAGTTTAATATTATTATTATTATTATTCTTATTTATGGAAATAAGTTAAATTAGGTAGAAATATATAGGTAAATAAAATAATTTTAATAGTTAGTCTTAAAAACTTTAATTTAGTTTATTTATTTAAATTATTTATATATATATATATATATATATATATATATATATATATATATATATATTCTTACTATATCATATATATTCTTACTCTATATATTCTTCGCATATATTCTTCGGTGAAAGTATTCTGAGGCTCGGTGAAAATGTTAAACACGTACTCTATATATTCTTCGGCGAAAGTGTTCTGAGGCTCGGTGAAAAAGTTAAAAACATACTCTATATATTCTTCGCATATATTCTTCGGTGAAAGTTTTCTGAGGCTCGGTGAAAAAGTTAAACACGTACTCTATATATACTTCGGTGAAAGAGTTCTGAGGTTCGGTGAAAGAGTTAAAAACATACTCTATATATTCTTGGCATATTTTCTTACTCTATATATTCTTCGCATATATTCTTTGGTGAAAGTGTTCTGAGGCTCGGTGAAAAAGTTAAACATGCAGTCTATATATACTTCGGTGAAAGAGTTCTGAGGCTCGGTGAAAGAGTTAAAAACATACTCTATATATTCTTGGCATATATTCTTACTCTATATATTCTTCGCATATATTCTTCGGTGAAAGTGTTCTGAGGCTCGGTGAAAAAGTTAAACACGTACTCTATATATTCTTCGGTGAAAGTGTTCTGAGGCTCGGTGAAAGAGTTAAAAACATACTCTATATATTCTTCGCATATATTCTTCGGTGAAAGTGTTTTGAGGCTCAGTGAAAAAGTTAAAAACATACTCTATATATTCTTGGCATATATTCTTACTCTATATATTCTTCGCATATATTCTTCGTTGAAAGTGTTCTGAGGCTCGGTGAAAGAGTTAAAAACGTACTCTATATATTCTTCGGTGAAAATGTTCTGAGGCTCGGTGAAAGAGTCTGCGGGTTGCGGTGGGCACGGGCGATCTGCAGTCAGTTACCAAAGATTACCAAGGGCAGACGGGCGATCTGCAGTCAAGTTTTCTGATATCAGGTGCACACATTCCTTATCTTTTTCTTTTTCTAATACATATTTGCTCATATAATTTCAAGTATGAATATTTCACCACAGTTACCAAAGATTACCAAGGGGAGACCTAGCACAGTTACTCTACAAGGCCTTTATGAGTATATAGAGTCTTTAGAGAAACGTAGAGAAGAAAGAGAAGCCAAGCTACAAAAAGAGTTAGGAGCCATGCTGGAAAATAAATTTGCATCTCTTGAAGACACGATCAAAAAACAAATAGAAAATAAAATAAAACTACTAGAGAATAAAATGGAGGCAATGGAGACTAAACTGCAAGTTATAAAAAAACATAACCAAGATACTAACCAACCATCCCAGCAAGGAGATGTTGATACTTTAGAGAGTCTTAAAATGAAAGACATGATTAAAGAACTAGAAGAAAAAGTTAATAGCCGCCTCACCCTAAATAATGTGGTAGATAAGTTAGATATCAAACCAATTAAAGATGAAATGAAAAAATTAATAGAATTAGACCACGAACGTAACAAAAGGGCCTTAAACCTTATAATATTCGGTTTAAAAGAGGAAGTAGATGATGATACTTTAGCCTCAGCCCAGACAGAACTACATAATAGATTACAAATTGAAACATTGTGTCTCACAGAAGCAACAAGGTTGGGGAAATTAACCGAGAATAAAGGAAGACTAATCCGCATAAAGGTGAGCTCCACTGATCATAAGCACGACATACTTAGTAAAACCTCAAGTCTAAAAGGAACGGGAATATTCATAAGTGAAGATCTCATTCCAGAAGACCAAGCAGAATTAAGAAAGGAGGTTCAAAAGGTAAAAGAAGCTAGAAAGGAAGGAAAATGGGCAATAATCAGAAATAGAAAAGCCTTTATTCGAGATAGAAACCAAAAAGATAGTAATCAATAGCAATTAAACATGCTTCAGATCCTTTCTTGGAATTGTCGGGGCTTCCCATGGAACAAAGGCCCCAAGCTAAGTTGGATTTCAAATGATGTTGATATTATTTTGCTTGTTGAAACTTGGGAGCACGAAGAATCTAAGGTCCCTAACATAGATGGCGTTACGCTATGGTCTACCTAGAACAAGCGATCCTCCCATAGAGGCATTGGGGGAATAGCTTGTTACATTAAGAAGAACATCTCCCCCCATGTTAGGATTTATAAAAACGACCCTCACAGCCAATATAGTTGGATAGAGATCAAAGACATTAATAATAAAAAGTCCTACATAGCAATATGTTATTTTCCCCCCATTAATTCTAACTTCTATAAGAAGAAGAATCTAGATAAAACTAACCCTTACAATGGTTTAGAGAATGATATTTCTAGCCTAAGGAATGACGGTAATATCCTTTTAATAGGTGACTTTAATGCTCGAACTTCAAACAACCAAGCTATTATTCTAAGCAATCATTCCAACCCTAATCCTCTTTGGTTAGATGAAGACCCTACTCTGGCTAGCAGGTACAAAAGGAACTCTGAAGATCTCGGGGAAAATTTGTTTGGGTCAGAGCTAGTCAAGCTCTGTAGTGCTCAGGATCTCATAATTTTCAACGGTCTAAAGAAGTGGCCTAATTCTAGCAAGATGACCTGCATCCATGGGCTTGGTAGCAGCGTGGTAGACTATGTTATTTCCGATCTCCCATTATACAACGAAATAATAAATTTTGACATCTTAAACGACCATGAACCTAACTCTGATCATAGGCCTTTACTTATAACTCTCAATTTTGTCATGCATAGAGTTCCCATAGAAAATAATACTTATAGCCAAAAGAACTTAATATTTGATAGAAATAAAAATGATCTCTTTCTAAATGAATTAAAAACTAATTTTCTTCCTTTATCTAATATAGACAACATAGAAGACCTCTATCATAATTTTACTACAACCCTCTCGTATTCTATTAACAAGTTCTCAATTGAAGTTTCAAATAATAAAAGAAATAGCAAAACCAATCCATGGTATGACAAAGATTGTAAAAGTGCAAGGAGAGCAATTAAGGAAGTTGTTGATGAATCTCTTAAAATGGACAAGATAAAAATATACAAAGCCCTAACTAAAAGGAAAAAGAGGCAGTACATTCGTCAAAGACAGGAGAATCTCTTACACCTCTCTAAGGTAGCTCCTAAGAAATTTTGGAGGCAGATTCTAACTAGGAAGACTAAGGATAATAATAAAATTTCTCTTTGCGATTGGAATTCCTATCTTAAAAAGCTTTATGAATCTCCAAATGTCATGGATAATTTGGAAACCCTTCTCACAACGAAAGAAGTTTTCTCTTTAGAAGACATTAAGTTTGGGGTTAATCGCCTCGCTAATGGGAATTCTAAGGACATTGAAGGTTACCAAGCGAAAATCTTAAAAATTGGAGGTCCTGTCCTCATCCCCCACATCCACAAGCTTTTCAATCAAGCAGTCAAGCAAGGGTTCCCTAAACCTTGGACTGAGAGCCTCACTATCCCTATTTTTAAAAGTGGGGATACAAATAACCCCTCTAATTATTGAACAATTATGATCAACCCTCTCTTAGCCAAGTTATATGGTAGTATTTTGGAAAAAAAGTTAAGCATATGGCTTGAAAGTGAAGGTAAGTGGGATAAAGGCCAAGCAGGTTTCAGAAGGCATCACTCAACAACAGACCACCTTGTTACGGTTAGGATCATTGCAGAGGAATGTTGTAATGATAAATCCAATTTATTTTGTTGCTTTGTGGACTTTAGAAAGGCTTTCGATACAGTTCCTAGATCCAACCTTTGGAATAGATTAGAAGAGCTAAAGGTTCCTCTCGAGTTGAGAGCTGTCGCTATAAGGTTATACGAGAATGTAATTGCCAAGCTAAAGAGCAATGACGGGTGGTCGAAAGATATTAAGTGTAACATCGAAGTTAAACAAGGTTTGCCCCCTCTCCCCTACCCTATTTGGCATTTACATCGATAAGCTCGAAGGCTATTTAGAGGAAGCAGGATGTGATGGCACGATCTTAGCTGGGATAGTCGTCATCCTTCTTCTTTATGCTGACGATATTGTTCTTTTGGCAAAGTGCCCATCTGATCTTAATAAGAAACTCAGGCTTCTTAAGGATTTCTGCTCTACCATGGGTATGACTGTTAACACTGACAAAACAAAAGTTATGATTATCAAATCCAAGAAGGACACTTACGCTAATTTTATGTATGACAATAATAACTTGGAGGAAGTGTATTCTTACAAGTACCTAGGAATTGATATTCATCACAAGCTCAACTGGAACCATAGCATTGAGAAAAGGATTAAGGGGGGGTGGAAAGCTTACCATGGTCTTGAAAATAATTGTAAAATTGCAAACCTTGTAATGTGGGATAAAAAGAAGTTCCTCTTTGAAACTTTAGTCACTCCTGTTATCTTATATGGCTGTGAGGTTTGGAGTTGCAGCATCTCCAGAGAATCATGGAGAAAGATTGAGCAAATCCAGAAGCGTTTTATAACTTATAACCTGAAAATTAAAAGTAATACACCCTATCCTATTCTCCTTATAGAAGCAGGTCTTTCCCCTATTAAGAGCCTAGCTATGCTTAGGTTTCTGTTGTACAAGCACAAAATCAATAACATAAACGATCATAGACTTCCTAAGCTAGCTTTAAATTCTAGCCAAAACCACCTAAGGCTCAATCGAGGGTGGCATAAAGACACAAGGGCCTGGTTAAACTATTGGGAGATCAACGAAAATGATGCATTGCAAAACATAAATAACATTAAAGATATTGTTACTTCTAAGTTCAAAGAAAAAATGTGGTATGAGAAAGACTTTGCGGTTAAAAGAAAATTAAGTTATTATAAGAAGGTCATCAACCCCACCCTAGAAGATCAAAAGTATCTCTCAATTTTAACTAGCTCAAAGAAGAAAATTAATATAGCAAAGATTAGAACGAATTCTCATGAGCTCCATAGTGAAACAGGTCGTTCGGCAGTTCCTAAAACGCCATGGACGGAAAGGATCTGCCATATATGTAAGAATAGGAACATCGAGGATGAAAACCACTTCCTCTTAGAGTGCCCCGCGTATAACCACATTAGATCTTAGTTTCACAATCTTTGTTACAATACTGACCTTCCTAGCCTTTTACAATGTCAAAATTATAGTGAGCTCGGGAGGCTTCTCTCCAAGCTTTTTGAGCATAGGAATAAAATCTTAAATCAAAATAGATCATTTGTTTCTTTAGGTCCGATAGACCATTATTTGGTCTCAGTGGACGTTAACCATCATCATCATCATCATCATCATTAAGGATATAATATTAGGTTATTAAGATAAAAGCTAGGTGGGAATTAGTTAAATTGAGGACCTAACTTTTTTACAAACAAGGTAAATGAAAGAGGTTAGTTAAATCAAATAAATAATAATAATATATCTTCTAGGAAGAAAAAAATAAATAAATAAATAAATAAATAATAATTATAATAATAATAAGTAAAAAAAATTATTGTTTATGATAATAAATACCAATATCAATTAGGGAAAACGGAGCGACACAAAATACACAAGAGAAGGATTGAAAAGAGTCTAGAGCAAGAAGGATGAACCATAGGAGGTAGGAAGGCTCCAAGGGAACGACGAAAGCGAAAAAGATGAAAGGGGGGGGGGAGACTAAGATGAAAGGACAGGGATCCAACATCTACTAATCTTCCAACCGTCATCTCTATTGAGATTGTTAGGCCTTCTTTCGATCTCAATAGCTTCCCTGAGTTTACGATGATGGAACATGGCAACTTTGGCAACAACCTTAGCCTCCTCAATACTAACGTGATGCTTGGTCTTATCCACATGCTCTGCTAGCGCTGAAGACTTGGTTCTCCCATGTCTTAGGTCAGCTGCATGTTCGCTAATCCTCTGATGGATGGAGCGCCTTGTTTCCCCGATGTAGGGGGTCCCACACGAACAAGGGATCAAGTAGACACCCTTCATGTCCTTGGGGTTAACGGGATCTTTAACCGATCGGAGGGAATTACGAATAGTTTTGAGGGGTCCAAATGAAGAGGGAATATCATACCTCTTAAGGATCCGGGCAATCTTGTGCATGGTTCCTTGGACATATGGAAGGTGGACACCTAGTCGGCGCTCTTTAGGCTCCTTCCTAATAACTGCATTTCTAGATGCTTTAAGGAAAGCCTTCCGACCTAGCCGCCTACTATATCCATTTTCCACAAAGACATCCAGGAGATGGGATTTCTCCTTATCAAAGCTCTCATTATCATAAATCCTGAGGGCATGAGTAGCGAGGGTGTTAAGGACACCCATCTTCTGAGCAGGGAAATGATGGGAATCAGCATGAAGATACTGCTCAGTATGCGAAAGAAGGCCTAACAATCTCAATAGAGATCGAAAGAAGGCCTAACAATCTCAATAGAGATGACGGTTGGAAGATCAGTAGATGTTGGATCCCTGCCCTTTTTTCTTAGTCTCCCCCCCACCCTCTTTCATCTTTTTCGCTTTCGTCATTCTCTTGGAGCCTTCCTACCTCCTATGGTTCATCCTTCTTGCTCTGGACTCTTTTCAATCCTTCTCTCGTGTATTTTGTGTCGCTCCGTTTTCCCTAATTGATATTGGTATTTATTATCATAAATAATATTTTTTTTTACTTATTATTATTATTATTTTTTTCCAAGGAAAAAACGAACTTTCTTATAAGATATAAAAAAGTTACAATACTTTTGAGTTAACATTCTGCATAAACTGTCTGTTTAGGAGCCGAGACTCCTCTAGTAGGATCATTAGCGCCCCTACAGGGCTCTAATAAAACATCTGCTGAAGCCGGCTTTTACAACCATTTCTTCTTTGCATGAGCTCTCAGGGAGCACACCGCAGTGCTTCCTGGGCCTCCATACATATGGAAAACAACCCAGGATCAAAGCATCAAAAGGGGATCAGGATATAGTTCGCTCTATTAAACCAGAGCATATAAAAACAAAAACCACATATAAGAGTATATAAACAGTATGGAACGAAGTCATCATGTTTTATCCGCTAAAACAGGAAAGAAAAAACCAGAGCCTAAGATTTATAAATTTGGGGCTTGATCCAACACACGGATCTGATCATGTTCCTGTTCTGTTATCCTCCAAGCGCCCACAGCCTGCCGCAAGCCTTCTTTAGAAAATCTATCTGCTTCTTCATTGAATTCCCTGTAAATGTGAGCAATTGAGAAGACATTAAACTACTGTTTTAAGGATTGGATCTCTTCAAGTAGTGGCAACAACAAGTAGTTCTGACATCTATGCTTCCCCAATACCCAATTTATAACATTCAGCGAATCACCGAAAATCTGAACTGTGAGGATATGTTTGTGAACAAGCCAACAAAGGAGCAGTTTTAGGGCAGTAAGCTCAGCAAAATTATTTGTCCCCCTTCCAATTCCCACCGAAGCTTTGAGAGAATGTGAACCACTAAGGTGGATGCACAAGCCGGCCCCCGTGTAGTCATCTTGAGCAGCCCCGTCAAAGAAGGCCCACGGGATCCCTTCTCTGATGTCTGGTTCCTTCCGCAGGGGAGCATTTGAAGAAGCCTCCTTCACAGGAATGCTTTCTAGAATAGCACTGCTTTGTATGGCAATAGCTGTCCCCGGAGTCCGCTGCTCACCGAAGATGCTTCGGTTCCTAGCTATCCAGATACCCCAGCATATGATGGGAGGTAAATTCCTTAAATTTCTCTCTTGAAAATGATTCCACCAGTCTTCTCATGCTGTAGTCAGACAGTCGCCTTCCCATCTGATTTTTACATTTATCAATCTTTCCACTTCAACCCACACCTGTTTTGTGAAGGGGCAAAAAATGAACAGATGCGAGATGGATTCAGACTCATTGAAGCACAAAGGGCATCTACCAGGTCCTTGTTTGTAGCGAGCTTGCAGTACATCCCATGTAGGGATCTTATATTTTAAGGCACACCAGAAGAAAATTCTTGCTTTTTTAGGACACTTTAGCTTAAATAAAGGTTTTGACCACCAGACTGGCGGGTTCCAACCTTTATTCTTCATCAGTAAACTATAGCCTGCCTTCGGCGAATAAGAACCTGTCTCCGCATGAGCCCAGACCAGAGCATCTGATCTGTCCGAGATTCTTACGTTTGATCTTTTAAGTTCTTGGATGAAAGCCTGCCATTCCACACTCCAAGCAGGATCGATTCCAAGCTCGACCTCAGACCTCCATATCTGTCCCAGATGGAATACTGCTCCAAAATTGCAATCTGCCTTAAGTTCCTAATACCAATATCATCCAGGTGATTTAGCATACCAGGGGAAAGAGCAAAATGATCACTACACCCAACCCAAGGATCCCTTCCAATCCTAACATTTTCTCCATTTCCCACCCTCCAAGCTAGCCCTTGTTCTATAACCTTGAAAGCCTCCATAGTGGCTTTCCAAATAACAGAGCAGTTCCTTCCTTTTTTATTTGGCATTCTAATCCAATCTTCCATTGGAGTGGGATCAATGTACTTTCGCCTTACCACCTTTGTCCAGAGGTTTTCCATAGTGATAACCCTCCATCCCGATTTTGCAGCTAAAGCCTGACTGAAATCTATGGGACTTTTCAAGCCCCAACCACCCCAGTCCTTTGGTCTGGCTATCTTGTCCCATGCCACCCAAGGGAGTACGGAATCTTCCTTTGATCCTGACCATAAGAATCTACTACAAATCTGCTTGATTTTGTGAAGAGTTCCTTTTGGAATCCACGTCAAAGCAGCCCAGAATACCGGAATAGCCTGGAGAACAGCGTTTACCAAAGTCAGCCTTCCCGCCCTTGAAAGCCACTTAAAGCTCCAATGAGAAATTTTTTGTTCAATCTTCGCGATTAGCCTATTCCAGTCTTGCTTTCTATAAGAAGAAGGTTTTAACCAAAACCCCAGATATTTGAAAGGCTGCTCCATATTACAAATGTCAAAAGGCAGCTGGCCTGCTATCATATTCTCCTCTTGTCTATTGAAGCCTTCAACAATTAGTTGTGACTTCCTCTCGTTTATTTGGAGCCCTGTAGCCTTTAGAAACAGATCAAGAATGCGCTTAATCTCTACAATTTCATTTAAGTTCCCATTTGTAAAGAGAAGAATATCATCAACAAAGAGCAGGTGAGTAATAAACAGGTTGACAGCAACTTCCAAACCTTTTATCAAACCTGATTGTTTTGCCTTTGCCATCAGCCTGCTCAAACCTTCCGCAGCAAGAAGAAAGAGTAGAGGAGAAAGAGGGCATCCTTGGCGCAGGCCTCTTTGGCTTCTAAAGAATTGTGAGGCAGCTCCATTAATCAGGACAGCAAAGTTTACATTTGTGACACAACCCATAATCCAGTTTATGAAGCCCACCTGGAACCCTAAATGTGTCAGCAATAACTTTAAATACATCCAACTAACCCTGTCATATGCTTTTGATAGGTCTATTTTAAGCACTGCCCCCTTCTTTTTTGCTTGCCTTAAGCTGTGAATGGTTTCTTGAGCTACCCCTATAGCTTCATGAATTTGTCTCCCATCCAAGAACCCAAATTATTCCTTTGAAATACAACCAGATAAAATGGGTTTCAAACGGACAGCAATGATCTTTGCAATAATCTTGTAAATTGTATTGCACAAAGAGATAGGCCTAAAATCTTCAAAAGAGCCAGGGTCTTCTTTTTTAGGGATAAGTGCAATGAAGGTTGCATTGAAAGGACCATAGATTTCCCCTTTAACTCTAGATTCTTCAACTACTTCAGTAAGCTCAGCCCCAATGGATTCAAAGAAATGTGCAAAAAGTTCTATGGTCCATCCATCGGGTCCTGGACTTTTGTCTTTAGGCATAGACTTTATTACATGTTCTACTTCTTCCTTTGTCACTTCTCTGAAGAGATCATCCGCTTCTTCCTCATCCACAAAGCGAGGGAAAGCCTGAGCAGTTCTAATAATTTCGGGCAAAATGATGTCCCCCGGATCCGAGAAAAGAGATTGAAAATGAGATTTCCCCATAGAGGACAGGTCCTCAAAGGATGAAGCCTCCCTGCCTTCAGCATCCCTTAGCTTCCATATAGTGTTTGCATTCCTCCTCCCTTTTGCAAAGTTATGGAAGAATTTAGTATTTTCATCCCCTGCTTTTAACCAAATAGCCCTACTTTTTAATCTCCACTCCTCTTCTCTATCCAAAAGGATCTTCGCCCTTCTCTTTTCCAGAGCCAGAATTCTTTCTTTCGACTCCTGAGATGAATAAGAATCGTTTGCAGGATCTTCAAGAGCCCCCAGTGCCTCATCAATACTCACTAAATCTTCCACTTGTTCTTTCCTCTTCGCTGCTGCCCATTCAATAGTTGCTTTTTTTAGTCTTTTGAGATTCTCCAAGAAACGGCCAGCTTTATTCACCGAATGCTCCGGGCTTGTATGTCTCCAGGTCTCATTAAAGAGCTTGATGTAAGATTCCTCCTGAAGCCAAGAAGCATTGAATTTGAAAGGCGCCGCAGGTTTTGAGGGAGGCTTGGAGAACTCCAGAAAGATAGGAAAGTGGTCTAAGTTTCCCCCATCACCCACCCATTGACGGAACAGAGGAATACCAGAGGCCAATCTTTCATTTATAAGGAAACGATCAAGTCTTTTCGCAATTCTGTCCTCCCCCGTTCTTCTATTTCTCCAAGTAGGCTTTGCTTTAATGATGTTTACATCAATCAGATGATGAGTGAGAAGGATATTTGAGAAAAAGTCAGTCAAAGGATCCTCCCTTGCAAGAGGCCCCCAGGCTTCAGCAATTCCCATCGAGAAATTTAGGTCTCCCCCAATGATAAGATTTTTGTCTTTTAACAAGTCTTTTTCGAGAAGGTTGTTCCAGAAAGAGACCCGACCCTGACAAGGACCATAGACATTTACAAACAGCAGAGGAATATCGAAATCAGGGGATACCACCTCCACCCCCAGCACATTTGGTAACCCCCAGGAGCTTAAAACCTTCAGTCTTCCCATTTTAAAGCCCAATGCTAGTCCTCCTGAGTGTCCACTAGCATCGGCAGCTATGAATACCCAACCTGGAAAAAGAGAGCCCAAGGAGGACTCAACATCCGAACCTTTTCCCAGAGTTTCTTGAAGGAAGACCATGTCCGGATTATTTCGAGCAATAAGGTCTTTTAGAGCTAGTTTTTTGGGTTTACTAGCTAACCCCCTGCAGTTCCATGAAAGACAGATCATTTAATAACAGACTCTGGGGGTTTTGCTGCTCTAAGCGCCCCGGGAATTGTCATCTGTTTCCCATCTGCTACATCACAAACGGCTTTTGCTTGAGATTTTGAAAACATGGATTTTCTTCCTCTGCCCTTTTTTGGGCAGGATTTTGGAATTTCAGTGCCCAAACCCCCAACGGGATCCAAAAGCTCCTTCGAGCACCCCGGTTTTTTACTATGAGATCTAAGATTATATTGACAGCCACCAGAAGAGGTTCCAACACCGGAACCCAAAGGGGGGAAATCCTCACAGTTCAGATTTAAGGATGGAAGATCAGACGTGATATTTTCAATATTTTGCATATCAGACTTAACAGTTTCTAGCTTAGAAACCCCCCCTTCAACAGATTCAGAACAAGAGACAGAGGTATGATGAGGGGAAAGCATACCCGGATGATCTTCCGCTGTGACCGCGACCGGAGCCGAAGGAGAGGGGTCCAAAGTTGGTTGATCCTCAGTCAAGATCCTCGCATCTCCGTCGTCCTTGAGCTCCCCTTCCATAGGTTGCTGCACTTGCTCCTCCACAGGCTTTCCATCTGGAATGACCTTCTCCTGCTCGCTCCCGACCCGCCTGCTGCTCCTTTCCCATTCCTTTTCATCTCTATAGGTCCTCCTCTTCCTCCTACCTAGTAGGCAATCCCTTGCCAGGTGCCCATATTCATGGCAGCGATGACAACGAAACGGGAGAAGTTCATAATCCAACGGTTGCTCAACCACGTAATCCCTATATCTCAGAGTGATGGATTTTGCCAGTCCCTCCTTGGGGTTTAACCTCACCAGGATCCTCGCCACCCCCATTTCAAAAGTTTCAAGATACGATCTATCTGCGTCCAGATATGTTCCCAATAGGTTTCCAATAGACTTGAAAACAGAGTCCGCCCAGAGATATGGAGGGAGACTCGGCGCCCTTACCCAGACGGGAAACTCATCAACCTTCTCTTTTGCTGCATCGAAAAGCGGCGTCCATCTCTTAAAGAAAACCGGTCTGTTCCCAAATTCCCAAATTTTCCCTTCAACCCATTCCATGGCCTCTTTACTGCTGAAACGGGCCATAAACCAACCTTTGACCAGAGAGTTTATCTTGCATGAGGCCGCTGGGGAATTTGCCCACTGACTCGATGCCCATTGTCTAAGATCTTTTCCGGAGACGGGCCGCCCCCTGATTCTGCCCACCAGAGTAACTTCTGCGATCTCAAGGATGCCATCCACATGCATATCCATATCAAGAACAAGTTATGAGAAAGTCTTAGTCTTTAAGGGCTTTGCTTTCTTTCTTTTCTCCCCAGCCCTTGTCACCTCCGAGTATCCATTCTGGTCCCCGGGCTCTAGGTCATGTAGGTCGTCCCTTTGAGACCCGAAAACCGGCCTGGTAACCTGCACATCCTCATCCGATGGTGGGGTATCGACCAAACCCTCAACTGGGCTGCCTACCCTTTCAAACTCCGGAAAGACCTTTCCATGCACCGACCCTACTGCCGGTGAAGTCGGAACCGTTCCTTGTGAAACTTGACCGCCTTCTCCAGGTAGCAATCCTGCCGACTCACCGATTCCCAAAAGAGGGTTCTCTGGAAAAAGCCCCTTTCTTGCAGCGGATGGAAGAGCTCCACTCCCGACCTCCTTCCCTGTGACGTTTAAACCACCTACCGATCTCCACACCCCTCTGTTTTTGACTGAATTAATTATGTCTTCTAATCCTCCGGAAGGACAAAAGATCTTGGCTGGAGATGATAACTTACCAGACGGCCCAGCGAAACATTTGTCTCTCCACGAGCTCAAAACTCGCAGTGAGGGCTCCTTCTCCTTTCTCTTGCCATCAACGCCTAAAATGCTCGATAAATCCCAGCTTTCCTCCAACAGCCCCTTTGCAAAATCTGCAGCCCTAGTACCAGCCGTCAAAACCGCACCAGCTCCATTCCCTTCGAGCTTTTCAACCAGCTCTCTAATGTTCTGCTCGCTTAAATCCTTCCCCCACACTGTAAGCACATCCTCCGGCGAAGGGTCAAGTTCCACTGACTCACTAGCAATAACCATTGTAAAACCCTAGGGATCCGTAAAATGGTAAAAAACTTCCAACCGACACCCGAGAAAGCCAGCAGTAAAACCGCCTGCACAACCGAAAAAACGCATACAAAATGCTAGACCGGGTCAGTTCCGAGGTAAAAGTCACGGGTTATTGGAATAAACCGCTCGATCAATCTTCCTTTGGCAATAACCCGCCCGCCTGAGGGGATAACCCTTTGACCCGCGCGCCCCACACCGCTTGACCACTGTTGCACCCGTCTCCCTCTGTGGATGCCAGCGTCGCGTCTACCTGTACCTGCTTGTCAGTTTGCAGAAACCCTATGCTACCTAGACCCTAGCCCAAGGGAACCAGGATCGAAGCCAGACCTCGCCATCCATGGTTGTCCACCACCATCTTCAATGGGGCAGAAGCCTATTATTATTATTATTATTATTTATTTATTTATTTATTTTCTTTTTTTCCCTATTAACGAAGATATATTATTATTATTTATTTGATTTAACTAACCTCTTTCATTTACCTTGTTTGTAAAAAAGTTAGGTCCTCAATTTAACCAATTCCCACCTAACTTTTATCTTAATAACCTAATATTATATCTTTAATATATATATATATATATATATATATATATATATATATATAATTATTAATAAATAATTTAAATAAGTAAACTAAATTAAAGTTTTTAAAACTAACCATTAAAATTATTTTATTTACCTATATATTTCTACCTAATTTAACTTATTTCCATAAATAAGAATAATAATAATAATATTAAACTAATAAATAATAATTTGACTATTAATATTATTAATATATTAATATCAAGACTATATTACCAATATAATATTAATTATATTTAATAAATAATTTAATTAAAAAAATTTACCTATATTAAGACTATATTATTAATATTAAATAATTTAATTAAATTAAATAAATTACCTTTCTAACTAACCATTTAAATTATTTATTTATATTTTTTAACCCTAACTCTTTATATATATATATATATATATATATATATATATTAATAAATTACTTGAATATTCTGGTCCTTAACAACATATTATTATATAATAATTTAAATAAATAAGTAAATTATCTTCTTAAACTAATCTCTAAAAGTATTTTATTTATTTATTTATTATTTTTATTTTTATTTTTATTTATTTTTTATTTTTAACCTAATTTTATATAACATATATATAATTATTAATTAATTTTTTAAAAAAACTAACCATTAATAATATTTTTTGTATTAATATTAAAAATAATAATAATATTAAATTAATGAATAATAATTTGACTTGGGTCCTAAGGTCAAAAGTAGCCGTTGTTCGATTTAGCCGTTGGAGTCTCTGCTCACACTATTTAACATGCTAAGCTAGATCTGTTTCTTCAACTTGTCTTGACGATGAACCACACTTGTTGGTTCGAAACGCGTCGACAAAGGTCTTTCTATATGTGATTTACGCGGAAGCTCTTCTTATAACTGTTATGGATCACAAAAGTCTCAATTCAACTATTGAGTCTAGAAATGTTTTCAAATATATTTTAACAATTGTTATCAAGTTCATATATATATAGAGAGAAAAAAATGTTAAAAGAAAATATTTTAATGTTGTATAGAATAAAATATCCAATGTGGATATATGAATTAATATTGATATATACTTAAAAATATATTAATAAAATAAAAAAACTAGTTTAATGTGCATTAATAAAATGACTAAGTGAACATGTTATGTAATTTCTATAGGATTAAAAAATAAAATTTAAAAAACTAAGAAATTAGACATTATTTTTTTCACTCTAAAATAAGTTTACACCCAAAGAAATTTGATCTCTCTAGACTCAAATTCGATCCATGGTTAAGATAAATCTATATTGCTATAAATAAAAATAGATTTTTATTATTTTCATCTTATAATAATAATAATAATAATATCCATTTTTAAGGTCATAGCCAAGCCAACACCAAATTGGTGTATGAGACCCCCTTGTTTGTGGGACAAGGGACCCACCTCCACCTAGCGATTTGACATTTGACTCCTAAGTCTACGAAAGCATACATACTATATCCCCTCTGGTTTTGAACCTGTGACCTCTTAAAAAGAAACACATGCTCCTAACTATTAAGCCCACTCAAGCTGTATAATATTTTTATTTATGATTAAAATATTTTTATTTATGATTAATATTTTCTTTACTAATGAATTCAAAAATTAATATATCACAAATTCACAAAATTCAAAAATTAATATATCACAAATTCACAAAAAAATAATATTCCTTTACTGCTTTCAAAATCTAAACCGTAAATATCAAATACTATACCACCATACTATACCACTCTGCTTTAAAAAAATTCATTGCAGACTAAATAAAATTATTACAGCGGTAAAAAGGCTGACCAGCATGCACAATCATATTGAGGAGGGTAGAGTGGAAAACAATCCAAAACCCAATCCAATTTCGATTCTCAAATTTCCATCGTATTATGACATACATTCATAAGATGAGACCTTCCCTAGAGACTAGGATTACAAAAAGTATCCACACTTACATTACGAAATATATGTTGAGCAAACGTGTAGTGTAAGTTTTCATACATGTCAATTACTATGGGAAATATGGTTTTATCATACTATTGGATATTTTTTTATTAATTAGTTTGAGCTTTTTGTTTAATTAGATTTTAGTGGGATTACTTTAAACCATAAAAGTTAATTTTAATTGTGAATTCATTAAATATTGAGATAGACTAAAAAGTAAAAATAAAGTAAGAAGCAGATTAACTATTTTTTAAAAGACAGAAGTTAAAATGGATTTATATTCTCTAATTTAATTATTTTTATTGGTCAATTTCTTTTTATTATTATTAAGAAAAAGCTTTATTAGCATTAAAATTTAGATGTAGCTAAATGATATAAAAATATATTTTAATATGAATAAAGATTTGTTTTATTAATGGTACTCTATAGTCTCAAAAATTTAAAACATTTTTTAATAATTAATGACTATGAACTCCAATTATAAATTTCCTTGTGAATTAATTTAATAGAAAATTTGATTTATGAGATATTAAATATAAAATATTATTTTAATTCGATTCCACTTAGGGAATCTAGTTTGTTATCATCTTAAGAGTTTGGGTTGGTTATCTCTTCGGCTAGTCTTATGTCTACATAGCCATTCACGTCTTTCCCTCATTCCACAATTTCCACTTCTTTCACTCTATTAGCTTCTTATTGGAAAAGGAATATGGATCTATTTTGTTGGGTGGGCTGTTTTATGACAAAAAAAACTACCATGTCTCTATATGAAATCACATCTTAGTTACAAATTTAGAAACCTTTTTCAATAGATAATAAAATTTGGATCTCAATATTACATACATATTATTATGTTTCTTGATAAAAGTTATGAAATATTTTATCCTCTAGACTGCAAACTTCTAGTTTCTATTGATAACATGCATGTTGACTTTGTGATTTCCATGATAACTCTGCATTCTCAATATTATTTGCAACTCTCTCACATCCTAGAAAACAAAGATAATTTCACCAAAGTCTTAGATGATGGGTGCTTGCGTCACCTAGAAACCCTCCTCAAATCCTTTTCCTTGTAGAGAGAAGATTGGCTATATTTATAATGAGAATTAGCCATGACACTGGAAAAGATGATCTAAGATATTATTAGTTCCTTCCTAAATCAGATCTTAACCCATTCCCAATTAAAATTACCCCATACTTCATTTCTAAATCATTTCTAGATTAGAGAACTAAATACCTCTCCACCACATTTCTTTAGCTTCCCTAAACATTTTCCTACCTAGAAATAAAAATGTCATCACATAGTGGAACAAGAAGGGAGGAGTTGGCACTATAGCATTTAAGGATCTTCCAAGGGTAGGCATTTGTAGCCCTCACTTCCCGATGAATAACTACAATAAAGAATATAGGATGAGAAATAAGAACTCACTTCTTATACCTCTAAGCTCACATTTACTCCACTATCTCGTCCACAATATTTCGTTCTCTCATAATTGTTATTCTTATCATTGCTACTTAATAATATACATTAACTAGTTGTAATTATCATGATCTCACAACTCTCTTATTTCCCTACCGGTATCTAGAATAACATTGCTAAATATTCTTATGTGGAATGGAATATTCAAACTCAATATCTAGGATCTCTTGTCATTCCTTATACCTGTCATCATTTTTTTATTTCATATAAAATTTCGCTATAGTGAATAAGTGTTTAATACCCCTAGTGTTATATAAATAATTATTTTATATTTACTTATAAATATTATTTGGACATGTTGGTTGTGGGGCCACAAATTAAGTTGGTTTATATAGGTAAATAAATTTGGTTTATGTAGGTAAATAGATTTTATAATGAATGATTTTTTTTAGAAATCATATGAGAAATAGCACATAAGTAAGGTCTTCTTACTGTCCAAGAAATTATTAAGCGATTAAGTCCAAATGGTGGACCTTCCCAAATTGTCCTAGAATTCCCAGGAGAAAGATTGCCACTCGGAAACAACATAATTTGAGAGAGATGTTATGTTGAATGAAAATATGAGCTTAACTGTAGAGAAATGATAATTGAGGTAAAAAGATAAGAATAAACACAGTTGGAGAGAAAGGCATGCTTATGAAGGAAAAAACTATTGAAAAATTGTGTAACTAGGTTAGGTCTTCATAAATATGAAATGTACTCTTGTAAATTATAAAACGAAAAGAAATTATTATTATTGGAGTATGGGTTTCATGCTCAAGTTCTTTTCCTAGCTCTATAAGAGCACCATTTCCTGGAGGTGTCACTCATATGCTCATAGTGTAGATACAAGCAATATGAAAGCAAGTCCCATCGCCAACTGGAGTCTGGAGTTTTGGTATTTGGAATTGATTTGTAGTAGTCCCACCCTTGTTAAAATCTCTAGAAGCATCACCCATACACCAAGGTGACACCCATTGGTATTTGAAATTGATTTGTAGTAGTCCCACCTGTGATACAAGCAATAGAATCAATTTGTAGTAATCCCACCTATATTTGAGGTAAATAAGAACATGAATTTTCATATAAACATAGTAGCATTTCGTCAAACTATTACAATAGCATTGTCAGATTTTTATATATTTTTATTCTCATTAATGGAAATTTGATAACCATGCCATAACTTTATTCATATTTGTTAACAGGAATTGAGTAACCATTTCATAACTTTATTCATATTTGTTGAAAAAACTTAGTTTGAATAGTATGGCATATAATTGGTGTTACCACTTTATTCATATTTGCTGAAAAAACTTAGTTTGAATAGTATAGCATATAATTTGTGTTACCACTTTATTCATATTGGTTGAAAAAACTTAGTTTCCATATTATGGCATATAATGTGTGTTACAAGTTACGTGGGTTCCAATTTTAGAGACACACCCTAAGCTAGCCTCGTTAGTGACACGGATTCCACTAAATTGTTAAAAAAAATTACTCAGGTTTACAATTTTCATATGAAAATAGTCGCATTTCATTAAACTATTGCCATAGCATTGTCAAATTTTTATATATTTTTATTCTAATTAATAGGAATTTGGTAACCATATCATAACTTTATTCATATTTGTTAACGGGAATTTAGTAACCATGTCATAACTTTATTCATATTTGTTGAAAAAACTTAGTTTGAATAGTATAGCATATAATTTGTGTTACCACTTTTTATTCATATTTGTTGAAAAAGCTTAGTTTGAATAATTTGGGTTAGTAATTACATGGGTGCCAATGGCATATAATTTAGGTTACCAGTTAAACGGGGACCAATTTTTAGAGACACACCCTCAGCTAGCTTCGTAGTGACATGGATTCCACTAAATTGTTTAAACAACTTTACTAGGTTTACGAATTATTAAAAATTGTCCAGCGAGAGATCTGATTATCACATGATTTTATTGACTACATTATTTTATTGACCCAAGAATGTCCACATTTTAAATCGGGAAAAAGAATCCATCATCAAAGACCTTAAAGTTTCAAAACATCTACGTTACGTAATAAACACAAAGAATAATCTGACCTCTCAGACTAGTAAGAACCACCCTTTTACTACCGGATTAAATTGATACTTATAGCCAAGAATTTTGTGTCCGGATGATGGATCTACTTCTGGAACCGAAACGCAGACACTCCTACAGTCATTTCCAGACTGTAAACATGAATCACATTGAAGCTGATCCCAGCATAGTTATCAAATACGAAAAAAAATATGACAATTCATTACATGGATTTATTAATTTGTCGGTTTAGAATGGTAAGTGCAATAACTCTTAAATATATAATAGATGGTTGAGATATTTTAAGTAGAAACTGGAAAGGCGGTGAAATGGTAGTTTGGAAATGGAAATTAGTTGTGAATGGAGAAAATTTCTAAATTTTCAGTGCTATAACTCTTAAATATATAATAGTTGGGATATCTCAGGTAGGAAATGGAAAGGTTGTGGGATCGCAGTTTGGAAATGGAAACTAGTTGTGAATGGAGAAAATTTCCAAGTTTTCAATTTCAGTTTTGTTTTGGAGGGTTTAAAAAATTGAGATAACAAGGAAAGAAAGAATTTTAGTGCCAATTTTGAAATTGAATTTTTTTTATATAAATAACTGTTTTTTTAAATAGTTAGAAATAAAAATTTGACCATGAATCTTGAAGTTAGTAAATTTTTTATAAAACACAATGAATTTTTAAAATATATTTATATTAAGAGGAATTTTATAAAAATAAGTTTGGAATATTTATTTTTTAAATATGTATTAATTACAAAAGGATTTTATATAAAATTTGAAAATAGAGAGAAATGTAATTGTTGAATTAAGGCTTTTGTGATCCATATCAAGTTTATTAAGAAGGGTTTTCAGCTAAAATTACATCATAAACCAACAAGTGTGGTTCATCGTCAGACAAGTTGATCTGACAAATGAATTATGATGTGATTTTCGTCTAAAGCTCTTCTTAATAAAGAGGAATGTAGTTTTGAGTTTTAAATATTTAATTTTTAAATAAATATTAAATACAAAAGGACTTTATATAATATTTGAAAGTAGAGAGGGAAGTTTTCAGTTTTGAAAAGAAGAGAGATTTGGAGATAACAAACAAGTCTGGTTATAGTTTTGGTTTGTAAATTGCAGTTTTAAAATTGTTTATATTGTTTAAAATTATTAAAAATTATTTAAATTTCAAAATAAATAAGAAGAAAATAACAGACCATTGTTATATAAAAATATATATATATATTTAAATATCTAAGATGTATATTCTTGAATTTTGTTAGAATTGAAATTTTTTAATCTTATCTATCCTATCAAATTTGAATTCGAACTTAATAACTATAGATCCAAACTGTATCCATTTTACTTTTTCCATCTCTACTGGGCAATCTACTGACTCTCCACATTTTTCAGCCCGTATTTAGTGGAGGGTTTACAGATATACGTTTTTCTTTCCAGCTTGTTCTATGCCGAACACTGAAGTACTCTATGCCATCGAGTCACAGCTCACCCGATGGGTAAAATTACTTTTATCTGGCCAGTGAAACGTCACTCGTACTATCGATTTCTCTTTACTACGAACATACCCCCCACATTGCCTTCTGTCGCCACTGCAACAACTAATCGAAATAAACGAGAGACAGAACAATTGGTTCGCTGGACGAGGGCGATTGTTCGTGGCAGGTCTCTGATGCTTCAGTATTAGGGTTTCAATCTCACCTGCCTGGTCTGCATGTTTTTGCCATATTAGGCATATTTGTATGGAGTGAGCTGATAAATTAATAAGCTTTTAAGAAAAAATATTAATCCGAGCGAATATCTTTGAATGAGGACACCGTTCAGGAAGAGTATCTGAGTCTCTGAATGAAATGACACGAAATCCTTTCTCCTCATTCATCTAAATTGTCAATGATCCGACAGTCCATCTGAACATGTACTGCGCGACTGTTTATCTGATGATTACGTGTCTTCCGATGGTATTGTCTTCTTTCTTAAATCCCCAGAAATAATGCATATACGCTACGACCAGTCATATTCTCTTGTTTATGAAAGGGTTGATTTTTTTATTTTTTTAAAATGATTCTTTAAGTCTGGGTCACACTAAGCTACTGTACAACTATTGTGTGAGGTTTGATCTATTGTGTGAGGTTTGATCACGGGTTTTTTTTAAGGAAATTTATCTTCAATTAGTTGTGATAGTGAGACTTTGAAATATGAAAATCATGATATTGTTTTTTTTTCTTAAAGCCTCATAAATAATGGATATACGATTAAGACCAGTCATATTCTCTTGTTTATGAAAGGGTTGATTTTTTTATTTTTTTAAAATGATTCTTTAAGTCTGGGTCACACTAAGCTACTGTACAACTATTGTGTGAGGTTTGATCTATTGTGTGAGGTTTGATCACGGGTTTTTTTTAAGGAAATTTATCTTCAATTAGTTGTGATAGTGAGACTTTGAAATATGAAAATCATGATATTGTTTTTTTTTCTTAAAGCCTCAGAAATAATGCATATACGATTAAGACCAGTCATATTCTCTTGTTTATGAAAGGGTTGAATTTTTTTAATGATTCATTAGGTTTGGGTCATACTAGACTAGGTTACTGTACAACTATTTTGTAAGGTTTAATCATGGGTCTTCTTGATAAGGAAAACTGTTCTCAACCAATGATGATAGTGAGACTTGAAATATAAAAATTCTAATTATTCCAAGATAGTTTTTTTATTTTCTCAAACTCTAGAATTTTATATGAATAATTTAAACTACCTCTGTTATCGGACTTATTAATTGAAATGACAAAATTAAAAAACCAAAAATCATAATAATAATAATAATAATAAAAAAAAAAAACCAAATTAAAAACAAAAAAATATTTCAAAATTCTATATAAAAAACCCTTTATTTTTCTCAAAATACAATTTTTTTTATTACAGCACCAACAAGTCAATATCTAATTAGCCTCTCTAAAACATATAAATTTTAATCTAAATATTTAATTGAAATTCTATTATAATAAATTATTCAATTTTATATGTTACATATGCATAGAAATTAGAAATTAATGGCATAGCTATATATTTATATATACATACGCATGAGAACATTATATGGTAGAATGCATTCAGTGATGCATACCACATGTACAGGAAATGAAACAAAAATAAATTTCGGAGTGATTCGGATTATAAGAGGTAACAAGTGTAGTAAAATCCGTAGTTGTTGCTAGTCGGAATGTTGCAAGCATGCTGAAAATTAGTTTTACAAAACCTCATTTCAATTTTCCTTTTGCATGATCTCTTATTTTATTTCAATTTATTTAAAATTAGTTTTACAAAACCTCATTTCAATTTTCCTTTTGCATGATCTCTTATTTTATTTCAATTTATTTTATTTCCATATGTTTGATGTGATCCTAAAACACTGGATTTCTATTTATGGAATTTTGGATATGTTATTTATTTATTTTATTTCAATATGTTTGATTGGATCATAAAATATTGTATTTTTACTTATTGAATTTTGGATGAGTTATAATGATAAATAATTTTCACATTATTTTATTTTGTCTTACATTTGTTAAGATTTTTTCCAATCAAATTGTTTCATATGTTATTGATATTATATGTTTACTGATTATATTGTTTTGTTTAAGATTTCAAATTTTTCATGTTGATCAGTCAGATTTGTGAAGTCTCATGAGTATATCTTATCACATAGCTTCAATCACCACTTCTAGGACTTGCACCCAGTCCCACTTGTTCACCCTTATGAGCATCCCGCTATGCAATGAGTGCTAAGTGTACTATTCAAAAATCATGAGAAATTAGTCAATTAGGACTACCTCTCATGAAAATAGTCATAGATGAATGACTTACTTAATGCAGTGGAATCCCAAGAGATGATATCTAATATAATGCACTACGAAAACCCCTATACTTCAATTAAAAAAAAAAAAGAAAAATAATAATTTAAAAAAAATGAATTTCTTGTAAAGTAATTAGAAGTAAAAAAATGTGTAAGAAAGATGTTTAAATCTTATACTTTCCAAAAATATTTCAACGATAAATTCAAATAAACTATTTGAAGATCTATGTTAGCTAGTTTATGTCGATATCAACTTAATATATATCTATATATAGAAAATATTTTAATGTTGTATATAAAAAAGTATTCAATGTGGGTTATCAATAAAATATTTTAATACTTATTAATATTCATATATACTTAAAAATATATTAATAATAAAAATTTGTTTTAATTTGCATGATAAAATGTCTCGATGTACATGTTATGTAAAATATTTTAATGCCAATTAGATATCATTTAAAAAAATTTATGTATATATCATGAAAGAATTAAGATATATCAAGAAAAAAATAAATTGTTATGGTTAAAAGACTTGTTTGGTCATATATATGCTCTATTTACCATTCACAAATACAATTTAAACAATGAAAATAGCACATTGTATTTTGCACTCTAAAGAAGTTTGCAGGTGAAGAAATTTGATCCCTCTCGACTCATGTTAGATTCGTACTTAAATGCATCTACATTGGTTCTATAGTATGAGGAGATGTCTAAGTATGTCTGTTTATTAGTTCCCTTTGAAATAAAAATAAAAAATAAAATTATGTTTTAAATAGAAAAATAATGTCGACAATAATAAAAAATGAATAGCAATAAAAAAATATATGAGTAAGATGTTTAAATCTTATATTTTTCAAAAATATTTTAATAAAAAAATTAAATAAACTATTTGAAGATCTATGTGAACTAATTTATGTTGATATCAACTTCATATATATCTATATATAGAGGAAGAAAAAATTGTTAAACTAAAATATATTAATGTTGTATATAAAATAATATTCAATGTGGGTTATTAGTAAAATATTTTAATAAGAATTAATATTGACATATACTTAAAACTATATTAATAATAAAAAACCATTTTAATTTGTGTGATACAAAATATTTTAATATAAATTAAGTATATATTATATATCATTAAAAAATTAAGTTTTATGGTTAAAACGTTTATTTGGTCCTATATATACTCTAATTTACATTCAAAAACGCAATTTAAACAATGAGAGAACTTCATCGAGGAGACCTGCCTTCAGCGGCCTCGCTCCCTTCCCCCTAAGAACTTCATTGAACTTGCCTGCCTTCAGCGACCTTGCGACCCTTAGTGTAGCGACCTACGGCGCTGCACGGGCATGCGACGTGACGATCCGCGGCTCCGCCTGGGCGCGCGCCCCTCCAACGCATAAGGAAACAGCAGGGCCACGAGCGAGCCATGAAGTGCGATGTAAATGCGCACAAGTTATGGAAGGCTCGCTCGTTTATAAGGCGGTTACCTTATGTCCAAGCCGACCTTTAGATTTAATCACTATGGGATGAGCCGACGGTGAGTTAAAATAAAAGAAGGCGACTTATCATGTTTTGCAAGCGTCGGCCAAGAGGAGACACGCCCTCATTAAAGGCGTATAAACTTGGATGACTTGCGAATCATTTGGGCATCAACTCAATCGATCAACCTTCGCTCTCAAACGCACAAGATACAAGTGCGCAATAGAGAAAAGGAACAGTCGGTTGGAGAGTCGACGGATGAGCCCGCCGAGCCGGGCAAAGGTGCGACAGGTGCGGGTCTGAGTTATCGAGAATGATCGGTGCAGCAGATTGTTGATTGGGTGACTGGGTTGGAGTCGGGTCCGGGTCGTGCACGGGGTGCCCGCCCGCCCAACGTCGGATCGCACAAGGCACGGTTGTAACCTCCGGGTATGGTCGTTACATGTTCGCCCGACAACAGGATAAACGGTGAACTGTGGCACGCCCGCGTATCATAATACAGTCCTGCGATATCGGCTTGCTGCACATCGGTTCTAAAAGGATTCTAGGCAGACCGCCATGCAGGGGTGCATGGGCGGTCGCCCTCTCTATTGCATATTGTGTATTAAAATTCAAGAGGTCTCGGCGGACCGTCGTGCCGGTGTGCATGGGCGGTCGCCCACCCGGTTACATATTGTATCTTGAGTTTTCTTTAAAGGGGTCTCGGCGGACCGCCGTGCGGGTGTGCACGGGCAGTCGCCCACCCGGTTGTAAAAGATTATGACATAATAAAAGAGAATCATTATCATATTGTGGCGTTGGTTCTTTTGATGTATTAATATTGTTGTTTTATTATTGCATTATTATGAACGGTTTACACATGTTAATGTTGTAAGTTTATAATGGTCATAATTTGGAGGCGTAGTCCGTAAGGTTTAACATCTTGGTTGCCTAGACGGTGCCGCACCCGCCCAATTAGAAAAAAAAAGAATTGGGGGCGTGACAGGTGGTATCAGAGCAAAGGTTGCTCATGACAGGTGAAGCTGATAAAACTATGGAGAAAGCATGGATGAACCGCTTGGGGTTCGTGGACTTAGTGGTACATGGCAAGACCATTCAAGCCCTGGTGGACACAGGGGCCACACACAACTTTATGACGACACAGTTAGCAAAAGAGGTTGGGCTGACGATCACCCCATCGAACATGGAGGTCAAGGCAGTGAACTCTAGAGCTAAGGTGGCAGGGTTGGTACACGATGTACCTGTGCAGATAAAAGGATGGAAAGGTCAGTTGGACTTCACGGTGATGGAGATGAATGACTTTGATATGATACTTGGGCAGGATTTCTTGAAAGGCAACAAGGCTATTGTTGTCCCTTTCTGTGATGAGGTAGTGTTGATTGGGCAGTCACAAACTTGGACTTTGCCCACTCATGGGCAAAGGAAGGAAGTCAAGGTGCAACATGTTTCGGCACTAAGTTTGGAGAAAGGTATGAAGGACCCAAATATGGAGACATATGCGATGATGTTCAAGGATGTTGAAAGTGATGGAGTAGGGTCGCCTGTTCCAGCCGAAATATCCGAGGTGCTTACCAAATATGCAGATTTGATGCCTGATGAGCTTCCGAAGAAACTTCCACCAAGGCGTGCAGTGGACCATAGCATTGAGCTTGAGCCAGGGAAGCAACCCCCGGCCAAGGCACCTTATCGATTATCAGGACCTGAATTGGAAGAATTGAAACGCCAGTTAAAGGAGTTAACTGAGGCAGGTTTCATTAGGCCTTCAAGGTCCCCTTATGGAGCTCCAGTATTGTTCCAGCGGAAGAAAGATTCGAATGAGCTAAGGATGTGCTGTGATTACCGTGCATTAAACAAACAGACGGTAAGGAACAGATATCCTTTGCCATTAGCTGTTGATTGCTTTGACAAGCTTGCGAAGGCTCGGGTGTTTTCCAAGCTGGACTTGAGGCATGGATACTATCAGGTACGAATAGCCGAAGGAGACGATAAGAAGACCGCGATAGTAAGAAGGTATGGTAGCTTTGAATTCCTTGTTATGCCATTCGGGTTATGTAATGCTCCTGATACGTTTTGCACTTTGATGAACGATGTCCTATGACCATACTTGGATTCGTTCGTGGTAGTATACTTGGACGATATAGTGGTGTTCAGTGACAACATGGAGGATCATAAGAAACACTTGGCTATGGCATTTGAGGCTCTGAGAACAAATCAGTTGTTCTTGAAGAAGTCCAAGTGCGTGTTCGCTCAGACCGAGATTCCGTTCCTTGGGCATATTGTTGGTCAAGGGTGCATACGGATGGAGCCAAGCAGGGTAAAGGCAATTGAGGACTGGGTTGAACCAAAGAATGTCCATGAGACGAGGGTGTTCTTGGGCATGACCAACTACCAACGGAAGTTCGTAGAGGGGTACTCCAAGGTGACATCAGCACTGACAGACTTGTTGAAAAAAGACAAGAGGTGGAATTGGACGGACAAATGCCAAGAGGCATTTGATGACTTGAAGAAGAGGATGGTTACGGCACCGATACTGAAGTTACCTGACTTCGAGAGACCATTTGAAGTGCAAACTGATGCTTCGTATTTTGCTATAGGAGGAGTTCTTATGCAGGATGGACACCCGGTGGCATATGAGAGTCGGAAGTTGCAGGATAGAGAGCAGAGGTATCCGGTCCATGAGAAGGAGATGACTGCCATCATCCATTGTCTTCATGTGTGGAGGCATTACCTGATTGGGAAGCCGTTTGTTGTCAAGACTGACAACGTTGCAGCGAGTTATTTTGCATCACAACCGAAGCTTTCTGCAAAGCAAGCTCGGTGGCAAGACTTCTTGGCAGAATTCGACATGACTATCGAGTATAGACCGGGGAGACACAATGCGGTAGCAGATGCCCTTAGCAGGAAAGGACAACTGGCAGCATTGGAGGGAGAAGAGGACCGGGCAACTAGGGGTAGAAGTCGAGTTCAGATGTCAGAGGAGATGCAGGATAAGATCAAGGGAAGCATCGAAACCGATACTTTGGCGCAGAATATAGTGAAGCAGGTAAAGGAGGGGAAGACACGGAAATTCTTCCTACGAGATGGGTTCTTGTTCTTTGGAAACCGACTCTATGTTCCAAAGTCATCTGGACTCAGGAGACACCTTTTGAGGGAGTGCCACGATTCTCCGTGGGCTGGACACCCAGGGCAGCGTCGTTCTTTGGCATTGCTGGAGAAAGGGTTCTTTTGGGAGAAGATGAGAGAGGATGTGGAGGAGTACGTACACACTTGTATCATTTGTCAGCAAGACAAATCGGATAACCAGAGATCAGGGGGATTGTTGCAGCCTTTGCCGATTCCAGAGAGGCCATGGATGAGTGTCTCAATGGACTTCATCACTCAGTTACCACAGGTTCAAGGGTATAATGGGATCATGGTTGTGGTTGACCGTTTTTCCAAGTATGTCGTCTTTGTTCCTACAAAGATACCTTGCGGGGCTGAGCGGACAGCAGAGTTGTTCTTTAAGAACATAGTGAAGTGTTGGGGAATGCCGTTGAGTATTGTGTCGGACAGAGATCCACGGTTCACAGGGAGATTTTGGACAACATTGTTCAAATTGGTCGGGATAGAGCTATTGATGAGTTCGAGTTACCATCACCAGACAGATGGACAGACCGAGAGGATCAACACGTTGCTGGAGGACTACTTGTGACACTATGTGACAGTTGACCAGAAGAATTGGCCGGAACTCTTGGATATTGCTCAGTTCAGCTACAATGTTCAAAAGAGTTCTGCGATGGGGTATAGTCCATTCGAGTTGGTAAATGGACAGATGTCGGTTACACCGCATACTGTAGTGACAGGGGGTTTCTTGAGGAGTCCTCATGTGAAGAGATTCATGAAGGCTTGGGAGGAGACCTTGGAGTTAGCACGGTTGCGCTTGCACGATGCTACAAGGAGGATGAAGAAGTATGCTAACCGTGGGAGACGGGAAGCACACTTTGGTGAAGGGGACATGGTGTTTCTCAGGATCACCGGGGAGCAGTTTCAGCCAGCCAAGGGGACGACGAGCAAACTGACACGGAAATATGAGGGACCATTCCGAGTAAAAAAGAAAGTGGGGGAAGTTGCTTACGAGCTAGAGCTTCCACACCATATGAACATGAAACACCCAGTTTTTCATGTGAGCCAGTTGAAGAGGTGTTGACTTGATTCGGACCATCCAGAGAGAGTTGAACCGACGAGAGGACCAGCTGGGATTGTGGACAGACCAGGACTAGAGTTAGAGAAGATCGTGAATCTTAGAACTACTGGTGTTGGTTGCCATCGACGACGGGAATTTCTTTGCAGATGGAAGGATGCACCGGAGGAGGAAAGCTGGGAGACGGAGGATTCGCTTTGGAGATGGAAGGACAAGATCGCGAGATATCACAGAAAATTGAGGAGGAGGGCAGGAATTGTCGGGACGACAATGACTTCAGGTGGGGGAGAATGTAGCGACCTGCGGCGCTGCACGGGCATGCGACGTGACGATCCGCGGCTCCGCCTGGGCGCGCGCCCCTCCAACGCATAAGGAAACAGCAGGGCCACGAATGAGCCATGAAGTGCGATGTAAATGCGCACAAGTTATGGAAGGCTCGCTCGTTTATAAGGCGGTTACCTTATGTCCAAGCTGACCTTTAGATTTAATCACTATGGGATGAGCCGACGGTGAGTTAAAATAAAAGAAGGCGACTTATCATGTTTTGCAAGCGTCAGCCAAGAGGAGACACGCCCTCATTAAAGGCGTATAAACTTGGATGACTTGCGAATCGTTTGGGCATCAACTCAATCGATCAACCTTCGCTCTCAAACGCACAAGATATAAGTGCGCAATAGAGAAAAGGAACAGTTGGTTGGAGAGTCGACGGATGAGCCCGCCGAGCCGGGCAAAGGTGCGACAGGTGCGGGTCTGAGTTATCGAGAACGATCGGTGCAGCAGATTGTTGATTGGGTGACCGGGTTGGAGTCGGGTCCGGGTCGTGCACGGGGTGCCCGCCCGCCCAACGCCGGATCGCACAAGGCACGGTGGTAACCTCCGGGTATGGGTCGTTACATGTTCGCCCGACGACAGGCTAAACGGTGAACTGTGGCACGCCCGCGTATTATAATACAGTCCTGCGATATCGGTTTGCTGCACATCGGTTCTAAAAGGATTCTCGGCAGACCGCCGTGCAGGGGTGCACGGGCGGTCGCCCTCTCTATCACATATTGTGTATTAAAATTCAAAGGGGTCTCGGCGGACCGTCGTGCGGGTGTGCACGGGCGGTCGCCCACCCAGTTACATATTGTATCTTGAGTTTTCTTAAAAGGGGTCTCGGCGGACCGCCGTGCGGGTGTGCACGGGCGGTTGCCCACCCGGTTGTAAAAGATTATGACATAATAAAAGAGAATCATTATCATATTGTGGCGTTGGTTCTTTTGATGTATTAATATTGCTGTTTTATTATTGTATTATTATGAACGGTTTACACATGTTAGTGTTGTAAGTTTATAATGGTCATAATTTGGAGGCGTAGTCCGTAAGGTTTAACATCTTGGTTGCATAGACGGTGCCGCACGCGCCCAATTAGAAAAAAAAAGAATTGGGGGCGTGACACTTAGTGTAAGACCTCCGAGCTGCGGAGCGCCGGGCACATCGTGCACGAAGGCGAGTCAGGCGCATGGACGGGCGAGCAGACTTGCGACGAGCGGGTGCTCCACATGCAACGAAGACTTGGACATGCAACGTAACCATGCTACGTTATGGAGTACATGAAAAATGGCTTAGTGTTCGAACTTACACTTGGGCACGCGTATTGTAGATATGCGATGGCGCATTTATATGCGAAGAACGGTGGGTGAGAACATTTAACAAACCCGACATCATTTGGGGGCATATTATTATGATTTGGGGGTTGGCCTTATGGCTGTACACACCCTTTTTAAAACGTGATGGCATGTGTATATATATGGCACGTGAGGAGGCCATTTACACCAAGCAACTTCGCTCACATCTCTTGCGCATAAAGGGGTAAATACCTGCGCAGTTTGGAAAGGAAGACACATATCTCATGCGTGCTTCAGTCCAAGTGCGAGGTAGGTGTATTCTTGCGGTTTGAGGTGTCGGAGTTCAGTTGTAAGTGCAGTTTGGGTCTCTAAGTGCCAGTTTGGGTAAGGCAAGCGTGCCGAGGTCCAGATTATGTGCAGAGGACTATGTGCAGGATTTGACAGGGTGAAATAGAGGCTCGGGTGAGCGTTTCACTTTGTGCAAAGGTGCATATGATTGTAGAAGGCTGTTCTAAGCCTTGATTGTAAAAATATTCTAAGTGTTGGCTTGAAGTCTGTCAAGCACACTTGTATTGTAAATTTGAAAAAGTTGATATAATATATTGATTGGGCAAACTTTCTGGGAGTTGCCCCTCCCTTTGCACTTGATTGTTGTTGACGTTCTCAGTTTATGATATATGGTTAATAATTGAGAATGATCTTCTTTAAAGTATAAAGGATAACGCTTTACTTGGTTGCAAGAAAACATAAGTTAAAGTAAGTTTATGTTGGAGTAGGCGTAGTCCATAAACGTTAGTATTGTTAAAAAGAAAGCGTTCGGTGGTGCCGCACCTCGCTACAAGCGGTTGGAAGATCACCGCAGGTGTAGGGGCGTGACAGTTGGTATCAGAGCTCAGTTGGAGCTGGTGAGCAAAGGTTGCTCGTGACAGTGACCAGGATACTTGCAAGTGAAGATGTCTATTTTGCAGAAATTGGGTTATACATCCTTCAAAGAATTCGAAAGGAGTCTACTTGAAGAGTCAGAAAGAGTAACACAGAGATTTGTAGAATGTGGCAAAAGGATGTTTGAAACAAGGGATGCTCTCCGTGCCTTGGTTAAGGAAGGGGTTCCTGATATGGGGGAATCTCTTCGACTTGCAAAGGAAGGAGACTTGATTGAAGCAAAATTCAAGGAGCTCGAGATAAGACAGAAGGAATTGAGGCATCTCATAGCCTTGAAGAGGGAGGCTGAAGCTGAGAAAGAACTTCTTCAACCCGGTTGGGCAATGGAGCAAGGCGAAGTTGCAGATTGTGCCAACAAGGAAGAGGAAGCCGTGATAGAGGAAGATGCTGCAGACTTGAACATGATGGAGGATAAGCTTGAGGCTGATCAAGTTGAACCAGGATCGTACAGTTTGTTAACATGTATGGATGAGGTCACTCACATGGAGGAGCCTCATGATGACGAAATAAGTGATGATACTTGTGTTTCATTTGGGCATTTGGGAGATGGACCATGTGCAGGAAAGGGCAAAGCCAGTTTGCCAATGCTAGGGAGGATCTCACCATGGATGACTATGATGGAACCTTGTATGGAGAAGCAAGGATTGTCAAACATTGCAGGGCTTGTTGGGGCTACTTGTGACCTTGTGATGGAAGGTGCAAGAACCCGAGACAAGGGTGGAACTTGATGATCGTTGCGGAGGATTGGGTCATGCTTTAGCCACTTTGGCTAAGTGCCCGACATGAATCATGGAAAGATTGAGGAGGGCACGCACTTGTGATGTTTTGGGTGGGCTTCTCATGGTCGAGACCAAGAGATAGTCTTGATGGACACTTTGGTGGAGGAGCTATGATGAAGAGACTCATGACATGATGACACAATGGTGAGATGGTTGAGTGACCGAGTTCACTAAACCGAAGTTTGAAGACTTGGATGAGATGGCCAGATGTTGTGATGTGTCTACTTGGTTGGACTACATGGGCAGCTTAGTCATGGACATCAGGTTGGAGACTTGAAGACATGGAGCATGGCAGAGACCTATGCAAGGACATTGTGTGGAAGCACTTGTAGATATGTCAAGGGACATCCTAACAAGGTGCTAGGGCAGGAATGTTATGCAGGAGGACTTGCTAGTGTGACATGGGAACTTGAGGATGGCACATTGCAGATGATGAAGAGGACTTCATGGACCTGAATGGGGCACATCAAGAGTTGATAAGATTGGAGACTTGAGGATGGCACATTGCAGATGATGGAGAGAGCTTCATGGACCTGAATGGGGCACATCGAGAGTCGATTTGATGAGATGATCTCTTCACTTTGGAGGAGACACACACATGGACAACGTATTGCAGATGACAGTGGTTCTACATATGTTGCGGTGATGTTTGCCTTATGTGGAGGGGACCATATCATGGTTGATGGTATGTTGTCGAGGACGACAACGATTTTAGGTGGAGGAGAATGTAAGGCCTCCGAGCTGCGGAGCGCCGGGCGCATCGTGCACGAAGGCGAGTCGGGCGCACGGACGGGCGCGTGGGCGACGGGCGAGCAGACTTGCGACGAGCGGGCGCTCCACATGCGACGAAGACTTGGACATGCAACGTAACCACGCTACATTATGGAGTACATGAAAAATGGCTAAGTGTTCGAACTTACACTTGGGCACGCGTATTGTAGATATGCGATGGCGCATTTATATGCGAAGAACGGTGGGTGAGAACATTTAACAAAGCCGACATCATTTGGGGGCATATTATTATGATTTGGGGGTCGGCCTTATGGCTGTACACACCCTTTTTAAAACGTGATGGCATGTGTATATATATGGCACGTGAGGAGGCCATTTACACCAAGCAACTTCGCTCACATCTCTTGCGCATAAAGGGGTAAATACCTGCGCAGTTTGGAAAGGAAGACGCATATCTCATGCGTGCTTCAGCCCAAGTGCGAGGTAGGTGTATTCTTGCGGTTTGAAGTGTCGGAGTTCAGTTGTAAGTGCAGTTTGGGTCTCTAAGTGCCGGTTTGGGTAAGGCAAGCGTGCCGAGGTCCAGATTATGTGCACAGGGCTATGTGCAGGATTTGACAGGGTGAAATAGAGGCTTGGGTGAGCGTTTCACTTTGGGCAAAGGTGCATATGATTGTAGAAGGTTGTTCTAAGCCTTGATTGTAAAAATATTCTAAGTGCTGGCTTGAAGTCTGTCAAGCACACTTGTATTGTAAATTTGAAGAAGTTGATATAATATATTGATTGGGCAAACTTTCTGGGAGTTGCCCCTCCCTTTGCACTTGATTGTTGTTGACGTTCTCAGTTTATGATATATGGTTAATAATTGAGAATGATCTTCTTTAAAGTATAAAGGATAACTCTTTACTTGGTTGCAAGAAAACATAAGTTAAAGTAAGTTTATGTTGGAGTAGGCGTAGTCCATAACCGTTAGTATTGTTAAAAAGAAAGCGTTCGGTGGTGCCGCACCTCACTACAAGCGGTTGGAAGATCACCGCAGGTGTAGGGGCGTGACACTTAAGAACGAACTGCCTTCAAGGAATAATCTACGATGATGCGGCGACATGAACAATGAAAAATTTTGATCTAGTGAATATGAATATATCAATAATAATGATAAAAAGGAATGACATCTAATTTAAAAAAAACTTCTATGGTTTCCATCCCATTAATTAATAAAGAGATTAAGTTAGTTATTTTTCCGGCCAGTTAAGCGTTACTCGTACCCTTGATTTTGCTTTACTCCGGACAGACCTCCACAATTGGTTGGCTGGATGAAGGCGATTGTTCAAGGCAAGTTTCTGATGCTTCACTGTTAGGGTTTCAATCTCACATGTTTGGTCAGCATGTTCTGCCATATTTATATGGCGTGAGTTATTAAATAAATAAGCTTTTTTTTAATATCTCAATGAAAATCATTGAATGAGGAGACTGTTAAGGACGAGTATCGGAGCCTCTGAATGAAATGGCACAAAATCCTTCTCCTCTTTCACCTAAATCCTCAACGATCTGGCATTAATGCCCCGCTGTTTATCTCATGATTACGTCACTTCCGATAGTATTTTCTTCTTTCTGCAAGCCTCAGAAATAATGCATGGTATTGTCTTCTTCCTGAAAGCCCTAGAATTAATGTATTAAGTGTTTTTCTTTTTAATACGCTACCAGCAATCATAGTTTTTTGGTTTATTGGAGTGATTTAAATTACATCTCTCATCGAATCAAACTTAATAGCTGACATTATAACTTAAAACTCAAGAGTATATTTACCAATCATATTGTCTTGTTCCTGAAGACCACAGAAACTTATTAGTATATTTACCAATCATATTGTCTGGGTCTGAAGGCCTAAATTCTTGCAGGTTGACCAGTCAGACTTGTGATGAGTACATCGCGCTCTTTTTCTTTTTCATTTTCTTCTTTATGGAGTGATATAAGGGAGTTTTTTAAATGTTATTATAATTAATGGGAATATTTTCTAATTTATTGTAAGATTTAGGTTTGTGTTTTTCATTAACTTTAATTTATTGCAAGATTTAGGTGAATGTTTTTTATTAAATTATTGGAAGTTAATGTAAGAAAAAATTTTGATAGTTTTTAATTAAATAGTTTATTAGGTGTTAATTTGTAATTTAATTAGATTTTAAATATTTTTATTGAGAGGAGAAGTTTATTTTACAATCGAGTGTGAAGGCTATGTGTAAATATGTTTATCATCTTTAAAATAAAAATAAAATATTCGAAAAAAATTTGATAGTTTTTAATTAAATAGTTTATTAGGTGTTAATTTGTAATTTAATTAGATTTTAAATATTTTTATTGAGAGGAGAAGTTTATTTTACAATCCAGTGTGAAGGCTATGTGTAAATATGTTTATCATCTTTAAAATAAAAATAAAATATTCTCTAAATAGAAAACAATGTCCACTGTAATAAAAAAAAGGAAGCTATGCATATTTAATTAGTTGTCTATATGACTTAATATAATTTCATGTAAAGTAATTAGAAGTAAACAAAAATATGTGGGTAATATGTTTAAACCTTATACTTTTCAAAAATATAATCTAGTTTAGGCTTTTGCGATCCATATCTAGATTGTAAGAAAAAAAATCGGCAATAAATATTCTTATTTATCTAGATTGTAAGAAAAAAATCGGCAATAAATATTCTTATTTAACCTGTTTGGTATGTAACGAGTCCACAAATGTTTTCAAATATATTATAACAATTGTTATCAAGTTCATATATATAGAGAGAGAAAAAAATGTTAAAAGAAAATGTTTTAATGTTGCATAGAATAAAATATCCAATGTGGATATATGAATTAATATTGATATATACTTAAAAATATATTAATAAAATAAAAAAGCTAGTTTAATGTGCGTTAATAAAAATAAAATAACTTAGTTAACATGTTATACAGCTTGAGTGGGCCTAATGGTTAAGAGCATGTGTTTCCTCCTAAGAGGTCACAGGTTCAAAACCAGAGGGGGTAGAGTATGTATGCCTTCGTAGACTTAGCAGTGAAATCGCTGCGCGGAGGTGGGTCCCTTGTCCCACAAACAAGGGGGTCTCATACACCAATATAGTGTCTGGCTTGGCTGTGACCTTAAAAATAGATATTATTATTATTATTATAATTTCTATAACATTAAAAAATACAATTTAAAAAACTAAAAAATTAGATATTATTTTTTTCACTCTAAAATAAATTTACACCCAAAGAAATGTGATCTCTCTAAACTCAAATTTGATCCATAGTTAAGATAAATTTATATTGCTATAAATAAAAATAGATTTTTATTATTTTCATCTTATTATAATTAAGCCAAAATATTTTTATTTATGGTTAAAATAATTCTATATTACTATAAATAAAAATAAATTTTTATTATTTTAATCTTATTACAATAAAACAATATATTATTTATAAAAATTAAACAAAAATATTAATAATAATCCAATGAAATATATAAATAACTCATAATTTAAAAAGAGTCTAGGCATTCTCATACAAAACCTATCTCTATATCAAATATTTTTATACTTTTAAGTTTATCACATTAAACATACATATTATTTATAATAATTATCACAATAAACATACATATTATTTATAATAATTATCACAATAAACATACATATTATTTAAGATAATTATCCCAATAAACATACATAATATTTATAATAATTAAACAAAATTATGGAAGAAAAATAAACCATTCATCCAACATTTTAATTAATATTTTCTTTACTAATGAATTCAAAAATTGATATATCACAAATTCACAAAAAAATAATATTCCTTTACTGCTTTCAAAATCTAAACCGTAAATATCAAATACTATACTACCCTGCTTTAAAAAAAATCATTGCAGACTAAATAAAATGATTACAGCGGTAAAAAAGCAGACCAGCATGCACAATTATAGTGGAAAACAATCCAAAATCCTATCCAATTTCGATTCTCAAATTTCCATCGTATTTTGACATGCATTCATAATGTTAAAGCCGTGTATATGAATAGTCTTACTATCTATAAGATGAGGCCTTCCCTAGAGACTAGGATTACAAAAAGTATCCACACATACATTACGAAATATATGTTGAGCAAACATGTAGTGTAAGTTTTCATACATGTCAATTATTATGGGAAATATGGTTTTATTATACTATTAGATATTTTGTTATTAATTAGTTTGAGCTTTCTGTTTAATTAGATTTTAGTGGGATTATTTTAAACCATAAAAGTTAATTTTAATTTTGAATTCATTAAATATTGAGATAGACTAAAAAGTAAACCTAAAGTAGGAAGTAGATTAATTATTTTTTACAAGTAGATTAATTATTTTTTACAAGATAGAAGTTAAAATGGATTTATATTCCCTAATTTAATTATTTATATGGTCAATTTCTTTTTATTATTATTTCTGGAGTAAGAAAAGGTATTATTAGCATTAAAATTTGGATGTAGCTAAATGATACAAAAATATATTTTAATATGAATAAAGATTTGTCTTATTAATGCTACTCTGTAGAGTCTCAAAAATTAAAACATTTTTTAATAATTAATGACTATGAACTCCAATTATAAATTTCCTTGTGAATTGACTTAATAGAAAATTTGATTTATGAGATATTAAATATCAAATATTATTTTAATTCGATTCCATTTAGGGAATCTAGTTTGTTATCATCTTAAGAGTTTGGGTTGGTTATCTCTTCAGCTAGTCTTATGTCTACATAGCCATTCAAGTCTTTCCCTCATTCCACAATTTCCACTTCTTTCACTCTATTAGCTTCTTATTGGAAAAGGACTATGGATCTATTTTGTTGGGGGGTGCTTTATGACAAAAAAAAATACCATGTCCCTATATGAAATCACATCTTAGTTACAAATTTAGAAACCTTTTTCAATAAATAATCAAATTTGGATCTCAATATTACATACATATTATTATGGTTCTTGATAAAAGTTATGAAATATTTTATCCTCTAGACTGCAAACTTCTAGTTTCTATTTCTATTGATAACATGCATGTTGACTTTGTGATTTCCATGATAACTCTGCATTCTCAATATTATTTGCAACTCTCTCACATCCTAGAAAACAAAGATAATTTCACCAAAGTCTTAGATGATGGGTGCTTGCATCACCTAGAAACCCTCCTCAAATCCTTTTCCTTGTAGAGAGAAGATCGGCTATATTTATAATGAGAATTAACCATGACACTGGAAAAGATGATCTAAGATATTATTAGTTCCTTCCTAAATCCAATCTTAACCCATTCCCAATTAAAATTACCCCATACTTCATTTCTAAATCATTTCTAGATTAGAGAACTAAATACCTCTCCACCACATTTCTTTAGCTTCCCCAAACATTTTCCTACCTAGAAATAAAAAAGTCATCACATAGTGGAACAAGAAGGGAGGAGTTGGCACTATAGCATTTAAGGATCTTCCAAGGGTGGGCATTTGTAGCCCTCACTTCCCAGTGAATAACTATAATAAGGAATATAGGATGAGAAATAGGAACTCACTCCTACCTCTAAGCTCACATTTACTCCATTATCTCGTCCACAATATTTAGTTCTCTCATAATTGTTATTCTTGTCATTGCTACTTAATAATATACATTAACTAGTTGTAATTATCATGATCTCACAACTCTCTTATTTCCCTACCGGTATCTAGGATAACATTGCTAAATATTCTTATGTGGAATAGAATATTCAAACTCAATAGCTAGGATCTCTTGTCATTCCTTATACCTGTCAGCATTTTTTTGTTTCATATAAGATTTAGCTATAGTGAATAAGTGTTTAATATCCCTAGTGTTATATAAATAATTATTTTATATTTACTTATAAATACTATTTGGACATGTTGGTTGTGGAGCCACAAATTAAGTTGGTTTATATAGGTAAATAAATTTGGTTTATGTAGGTAAATAAATTTTATAATGAATGATTTTTTTTTAGAAATCATATGAGAAATAGCACATGAGTAATTTGGGATTCTTATTGTCCAAGAAATTATTAAGCGATTAAGTCCAAATGGTGGACTTTCCCAAATTGTCCTAGAATTCCCAGGAGAAAGATTGCCACTAGGAAACAACATAATTTGAGAGAGATGTTATGTTGAATGGAAAAATGAGCTTAACTGTAGAGAAATGATAATTGAGGTAAAAAGATAAGAATAAACACAGTTGGAGAGAAAGGCATGCTTATGGAGGAAAAAACTCTTGAAAAATTGTGTAACTAGGTCAGGTCTTCATAAGTATGAAATGTATTCTTGTAAATTATAAAATGAAAAGAAATTATTATTATTGGAGTATGGGTTTCATGCTCAAGTTCTTTTATTTTATAGGTCAAGCACCCATTGAGTGCTTCTAGAGTTTGTCCTAGGTCTAAGAGTCATTTTCATATATTGAAGACCCCAATGGGCACATTGTATCTTGTAAAGAAAATTTATTGTTGGACACCTAATCCTCAATGGGTTAGTGTGGAAGCCGAATGGACAAAAGGAGTCCAAGAGACCCTGGGATGTGAAACCTAACGGTCACAACATGTACTATAAATGTAAATAATTTGTTAATAAAAATTGTACTCTCATGTTTTATCTTTCATATTTCTCTTGTCGTCCATGTGTGTTTAACATGGTATCAGAGCGAGCGATTGCTGGTCTTGCTCCAATTTGAGCCATTTGTTTTATGGCCTTTTTTGTGTAGGTTATTTCTGCTATGAATTTCATGAATATTTTCTCATGAATCTTGTCTCAGCTAAATTTTAGCTGCAACCTGTTATTTCTCCAGCACTATTTTTATTCACCTACCTTCTAAAAATGCTCAGACCTGCCATCTCTACCCTAGCAAGAATGTATCTCTGACTGCAATGTATTCCTGACCACGGCCTCAACGCTTTCCTGAATTTGTAACGCTGGTCCTTTGATTTAAACATTGAAGTGTTATCTGCCATTTTCTGCACCATTGTCTGCCATATTATCTGCATATTGCCAGTGAGACCTTCACGGTGGGAGGTTACCAGTGGACCATTTATTTCTATCTTGACGGCAAGAACGTAGAGAACAATTCGCTTTCCGTTTTTATTGCGTTGGCCAGCGAGGGAACTGACTTTCGCGCTCTGTTCGAATTGTCGACAAGTTTTGAATCAACAAGTGTGGTTCATGGTCAGACAAGTTGATCTGACAAATGAATTATGATGTGATTTTCCTCGAAAACTCTTCTTAATAAAGAGGGATGTAGTTTTGAGTTTTGAATATTTAATTTTTAAATAAATATTAAATAAAAAAGGACTCTATATAAGATTTGAAAGTAGAGAGAGAAGTTTTTGGTTCTAAAAAGAACAGAGATTTTGGAGATAACAAATTCTGGTTGTAGTTTTGGTTTGTAAATTGCAGTTTTAAAAATTTTTATATTGTTTAAAATTATTAAGACTTATTTAAATTTCAAAATAAATGGGAAGAAAATGACCAGCCATTATTAACATAAAAAATGTATATATATTTAAAGGTTTAAGGTATATACTCTTGAATTTTGTTCGAATTGAAAAATTTTAACCTTATTGTATCGTAGTTCCATCTCTACTAGGCAATCTACTTACTCTCCACTTTTTTCACCCGGTATTTAGTGGAAGGTTTACAGATATACGTTTTTCTTTCCAGCTTGCTCTATGCCGAACACTGAAGTACTCTATGCCAGCGAGTCACAGCTCACCCGATGGGTAAATTTACTTTTATCTGGCCAGTGAAACGTCACTCGAACTATCGATTTTTCTTTACTACGAACATACCCCCACATTGCCTCCTGTCGCCACTGCAACAACTAATCGAAATAAACGAGAGACAGAACAATTGGCTCGCTGGACGAGGGCGATTGTTCATGGCAGGTCTCTGATGGTTCAGTATTAGGGTTTCAGTCACATTCTTGGTCAGCATGTTTTGGCCATATTAGGCATATTTATATGTGGCCATATTAGGCATATTTATATGGAGTGAGTTAATAAATTAATAAGCTTTTAAGAAAAAAATATGAATCCGAACGAATATCTTCGAATGAGGAGACGGTTCAGGAAGAGTATCTGAGTCTCTGAATGAAATGACACAAAATCCTTTCTCCTCATTCATCTAAATTGTCAATGATCCGACAGTCCATCTGAGCATGTACTGCGCGACTGTTTATCTGATGATTACGTCTCTTCCGATGGTATTGTCTTCTTTCTGAAAGCCACAGAACATGGTATTGTTTTCTTTCTTAAATCCCCAGAAATAATGCATATACGCTACGACCAGTCATATACTCTTGTTTATGAAAGGGTTGATTTTTTTTTTATTTTTTTTTAATGATTCTTTAGGTCTGGGTCACACTATGATACTGTACAACTATGATGTGAGGTTTGATTACGGGTTTCTTTGTTAAAGAAATTTATCCTCAATTAGTTGTGATAGTGAGATTTGAACTATGAAAATTATGATATTGTTTTCTTTCTTTAAGCCCCAGAAATAATGCATATACGATTAAGACCAGTGATATTCTTTTGTTTATGGTTGAATTTTTTTTTATGATTCATTAATAGGTTTGGGTCATATTAGACTAGGTTACTATACAATTATTTTGTGAGGTTTGATCATGAGCTTTTTTGCTAAGGAAACTCGTTTTCAACTAATGGCGATAGTGAGATTCGAATATAAAAATTCTGATTATGCTAAGATAATTTTTTTATTTTCTTAAACTCTAAAATTTATTTGAATAATTTAAAATGGAAATCATGAGATTAATCTGGACTCTTCAACCTGATGAAGCCTCGGGACCAGATGGCTTTCCCATCTTCTTTTATCGAGCATTCTGGGGAATCATTAAAAAGGACTTGACAAAAATGCTCAATTGGATCCAATGAAAAGGCAAAATAGGAGGATATACCAATGCTACTCATTTAGCAATCATCCACAAAGAAAACAGGCCATCTTCCTTTGCTCGTTTCAGGCCCATATCACTCTGTAACTCCTCCTATAAAATCTTGACAAAAATCATTGCTACCCACCTAAAGCCTTTGCTCCCTTCTCTCATTTCCGAAAATCAAGGGGGATTCTTAGCCAATAGACAAATATCTGATTCCATTTTACCTCTGCAAGAAGCCATCCATCCTAGTCAAACTAGAAATGAGAAAGGGCTTATCCTCAAGCTTGATCTGGCCAATGCATTTGACAGAATGAGACACTCCTTCCTCTTGGCAGCTTTGAAGAAGATGGGATTTGATGACCGCTTTCTCAACCTCATTCGAGCTTGCATTTCGGGGCCATGGATCTCCCCTCTTGTAAATGGCAGACTTGGAGAAGCTTTCCAATCCTCCAGAGGCCGAGAAGGTTGCCCCCTCTCACCTTATCTCTTCATTCTAATGGTTGAATCCTTCAGCAGAGCGTTGGACTTCAACCGAAGAGTTGGCTTAATCATAAGAATAAAATTTGGGGACGGGTTCAAGAACATAAATCATTCACAATTTTCTGATGACACCCCGTTGATTGGAGAGGCCTCCACCACAATAGCCAAGTGTCTCAAATCTCTCCTTGACAAATACATGAGCTACTCTGGAGAAATGGTAAATAATTTGAAAAGCTACATATATGGCTGAAACAGAACAGTACAGGTGCTTCACAATATCTCCAACATCTTTGGAGTCACATGCAAGTATGATTGGACTGACTTCCCTTACTTGGGCATGCCTGTAAGTGTTGGACCTTTGAGAGCAGAAGTCTGGGACACAGTAGTCGACAAAATGTAAAGAAAAGTGCAGTAGTGGGGATCTATTTGGCTCAACCCAGCTGGTCGCCTAATTCTTCTTAAGTCAGGTATATCTTCTCTCCCCCTATATCATTTTTCTCTTCTTCAAGCTCCGACCTCCTTCCACAACAAAATGGAAATCGTCCTTCACCAATTCCTATGGTAGGGGGGTAAAAACGATAAAAAGAAATTCAACTTGATTAATTGGAAGCAGGTGATCCAGCCCCAAGACCGAGGAGGTCTTGGAATTAGATCTCCTAAATTTCTCAATTTAGCATTTGGAGGCAAAATTGTCTTGAGACTCATTACTGGACTCCCAGCATGGTGGAAAAAAGTTCTAGAAATTAAAGACCTCAATTTTCCTAGACAGCAACTTCTTGATCGAGATATTCCCAATAGAGAATCCTCCAAAATTTGGTGATTATGCAAGAGAGAAATTCCACTAATTGCTCAAAATACTTCAAAAATCCCCAAGGGAGGTGCAAGCATCAATATTGGAGCAGACAGAATCATGGGTCAGCAGCCAATAAACAGACATGGGGGAGTCCACCCTATCCTTTCCTTTTTTGAAAGAACAAGCATTCATTACCTTGACCAGATATCCCAATGGGATCCTCACACCCTTCTGTGATCAAGTTGGGCCTTCCCAGCCATACCCAACAGTCTACGCAAGTCTTTCTGTCCTTCAATCCCATTTGCATAGTAGAGCCCCTGTCAAAAAGAATGATCTTGATGGGTTTCATTGGAATCCATCCAGATCCTCTTACACCATCCAAGCTGCTCACCATTATATTTGCAACATCAGCTACCCCATGCCAAGTTGGCACCACTAGAAGGTGGTTTGGAAATCCGAGGCAATTCCAAAAATCAAGTTTTTTCTCTGGACCCTCCTCAAAGGGAAAGTCCTCACGGCCGAAAATTTGCAAAAGAGGGGAATTAATGGCCCCTCTCGTTGTCCTAACTACTTAGCTGTTGAAGAATCAATGCATCATCTCTTTATTGAATGCCCTTTTGCCATCAACTGCTGGAGGAACTTGTCTCATAACAATCAAATCCCATGGAACACCCAAAACACCATAGGAGAAATTCTTTACAAATGGAAAAAAAACTACCCCTGGCAGCACAGGAAAAATAACACAGTGAAGAGAGTTTGGGACATTCTTCCCCACAATATGCTATGGAATATTTGGCTAGCACGAAATCATAAGGTTTTTAAGGATAAGGACTCGACTATTAGAAGCCTTTGCTCCAAGGCAAGGAGTCTCACCCTTAAGATCATCTGAGTTAAGAATCCAAGAAGTATAAATGTCAGTGAACTCAATATAGAAGAACGCATTTTCATTGGACACCTGTTAGACCAAAACACCAATAATCAGAAGGGAAACGTTGCTAGCAACAGAAACAACAATGTTTCCTCTAACTGGAAGATCCGGCTAATAGAGGAAAACTTTGCAGGTTGGCTCAAAAACAACAATAGGCATCATCTCTGTTTCGATGGGGCCTCAAATTCGAATCCTGGGGCAGCAGGGGCGGGAGGAGTGATTTTTAATGCTAATGGGGATACCATACACTCATACGAGTGGGGTCTTGGCCATACTTCCAATAACAGAGCAGAAGCCCTGGCTCTTTACCAAGGCCTTATCCAACTTGGGAAGCTTGGTATAGACACAGTCACAATATTGGGAGACTCGGCGATAGTCGTCAGTGCAATGGTTCAGAACATAGATCTTCCCAATGCTCTCCTTCAGCAGATTATTAGACAATGCCAAATTTTAGGACACACCATGAAATATGTGTGCTACTATCATGTTTTGCGATCACTCAATAAAATTGCTGACACCCAAGCCAACAAAGCTTGTGTCAGATCACTGGGCTGCCTTATCTGCAATGGCGTGGAATCATTTCAGCATATACCATAATGAAGAGACCTCCTGGATCTGAACAACATCTCAGCTCATCCGATATACCTTTGGTTTCTATTGTTCCTTTTTCCCGAAGAAACAACAGAAAATGAATAGCAGAAAAAACGGAACAGCAGAAAAGGAACAGCAGAAAAAACAGAACAGTAGAAAAGAAACAATAGAAAATGACAGCAGAAAAAATGGAATAGCAGAAAATAAAAATGCAACTCCAACAAATTCGTCAAGCTTGAAGCAAGTCGGCGCCGACAACAAACCTGAAGAGTCCACTGCTCGACACATCAGCCACAATGATATAGAATAATATGCTTTGTAAATGTTGTTATTTACTACTGCAGTTTGTTAGGATTTACCTTTGGTCTTTAGTTTTTAGAAGCCCAAAAGGCAGGATTAAGGAGGAATTTTGTTTAAGCTGTAACTCCTTCCCTAGCTCTTCTTGGCACCTCAGCATGTTTTTCAGGAGCTCAATCTCCCTCTTTTTTTCAAATTTATAATAGCAACTGAATTTTTCAAAATAATAATAATAATAATATCTTATGCTTTGGCAAGGTGAAATATAGTAGAGGTGATATACCTACATTAATTTATCAACATGTACAAGCTCTCCCTTCTTTGGTTTTGAACTCACCTCACACAAGAAAATGCTCTTTTAACCATTACATAATATTATTGTAGAGAGTTAGCATACTTATTTCAAAAGTGAGATATCATTGAGAACTTTAGTAACTAGCATAGCCATATAAATTAAATACCAATAAGCATAAAAGCACTTATATCATAATACATTTTCCACTACCAACATTTAGAAAATTATAAAAAATGATTGAATTATAAATTTATCATTCTTAGCCGAAGGTTTCCTATTTCAACTTAAGGTGGATGAAGATCTTTAGGGTAAGGCTTCCTATCTCAACTTAAGGTGGATGAGGATCTATTGTCTTTTTTTTTAATGGATGGATTTAATTGATTCTCAGGAGAATATGCTAAGCATATGTTTTGTTTGAGTTCTTATCAATGACTATAGTGTGTTAGAGAGTTTGTTAGGTTGCATTGGCTTTTAATAAATTTAAAAAATTTGATATGCGGGAGCCCACAAATTTCTTAGATATTTTCAAAGCATACCTAATTTTAGAAAAATTGCAATATCGTGGTTATAAAGGATAGAAAATATTCAACGCTTCTGTTTTTTATCAAAAACACAGATTCTTACAGGTTAAGTAAAATCAAAGTTAATAATAATATTTTTATTGCAACAGTTAATAATAATATTTTTGTTCCAATAGTTTTTTTTGTTATATATTTATCAATGGTAGATATAAATTAAGTCTTCTGCTATATCAACCACATTAATATTTTTAATGTGGTTGTACTAGTTATTATTATTATTATTAACTATAAAATGAATTTATATATGAGTTAAACATTGCGACATTTAAATAAAAACATTATGGATATTATTAACATATAAATAGTTTTTGTTACACTACTATGGGTTACTAATACCACATGCCCAAAATACCATAACTCATGACGATATAACACATGTTTATATCATATTTTTTTAATTAGTTAATTTAATAAAGTAGTAGAGATAACATAACTAAGCCCCAAGGGTTAGCTGAATTGGTCAAAAATCGTGCCTGGCCATCAGGAGGTCACAGGGTCGAATCCACCCGAAGCCCTTGGGGTCAAGTCTTGCAGTAGGCCGAGGGGCGATTTAGCCTAGCTATCGCCCAAATATTAACTGATGTGAGGCATGTACCAGATTTAAGGAAAAATTTGATTTCATTAGGAGCACTTGATTCAAATGGATATAAAACTGTAATTCAAGGTGGAGTTATGAAAATCTATAAAGGTATCTTACTAGTGATGAAAGCTAAGAAAGTAGGAAATCTATTTCAGTTAGAAGGTAGAACTGGGTCAGATCATGTGTCTGTGTCTAAACATGACAGTAGTTCCATTCACTTATGGCATCAAAGATTGGGGCATATGAGTGAAAGAGGATTGAAAATTTTCGCTGACCGAAAGTTACTTCCTAATCTAAGATCTGGAAAATTGGATTTCTGTAAACATTGTCTGTTTGGTAAACAAAGTAAACAAAAGTTTAAAACAGGCAAACATACTAGTAAAGGCATACTTGATTATATCCATTCAGATGTTTGGGGTCCAGCTCCTACAGCTTCATATGGTGGTTCATCTTATTTTGGTTCACACGCAGGCGGACAGGCGTTCTCCAGGCAGTTTGAACAGTAAGCTTCCACACGCAGCGCTCCACCTCCAGCAGTGAGACACACACCAGCACCTCCAACAAGCTCTGATACCAATTGTTGGATTAGGTGCACAGCAAACTTAATTAAACACACAGCAGAAAAATAAACAAGCACATAAGACACAGCTTTTAACGTGGTTCACCCAACCAATCTGGGCTACGTCCACCAAACATAGGCATCAGGAATATATTAATCAAATTAGGAGATTACATCATGAAATCCTCACACACTCTTAGCAAATCATCCGAATGACTGCCTGTTATATAGCATAGAAAATCTAACAGCCTCATAACTCCCTCACATCAAATATAGGAGGCATTAACTCCCTCCCAACAACCTGGAGCTAATCTAGGAACTGAATCCCTATTGTTGTCATCCTTCAGAGATTTTTTCCTATTTGACTAAAACAGAAAATCTCAACAATAGGAAATCTATTTCAGTTAGAAGGTAGAACTGGGTCAGATCATGTGTCTGTGTCTGAACATGACAGTAGTTCCATTCACTTATGGCATCAAAGATTGGGGCATATGAGTGAAAGAGGATTGAAAATTTTGGCTGACCGAAAGTTACTTCCTAATCTAAGATTTTTGCCTATTTGATGGCACAACCAAAATATTAACTAATGTGAGGCATGTACCAGATTTAAGGAAAAATTTGATTTCATTAGGAGCACTTGATTCAAATGGATATAAAACTGTAATTCAAGGTGGAGTTATGAAAATCTATAAAGGTATCTTACTAGTGATGAAAGCTAAGAAAGTAGGAAATCTATTTCAGTTAGAAGGTAGAACTGGGTCAGATCATGTGTCTGTGTCTGAACATGACAGTAGTTCCATTCACTTATGGCATCAAAGATTGGGGCATATGAGTGAAAGAGGATTGAAAATTTTGGCTGACCGAAAGTTACTTCCTAATCTAAGATCTGGAAAATTAGATTTCTGTAAACATTGTCTGTTTGGTAAACAAAGTAAACAAAAGTTTAAAACAGGCAAACATACTAGTAAAGGCATACTTGATTATATCCATTCAGATGTTTGGGGTCCAGCTCCTACAGCTTCATATGGTGGTTCATCTTATTTTGTATCATTCATTGATGACTTTTCTCGGAAAGTTTGGGTCTACATGTTGAAAAAGAAGTCTGATGTTTTTACAGTTTTTAAGCAGTTTAGAGCATTGGTAGAAAACAACACTGGTAGAACAATAAAATGTTTAAGAACTGACAATGGTGGAGTGTTTTCCTCCAAGGAGTTTTAGCCATGTTGAACAATGAGCGTTTTATGAATATTTGTGTGAGCCAGAAGCTAAGAAAACAAAGCATTTTGTTTGTTGGTTTTTTATTTTTGGCGGTGATCTGAAATAAATGTAACTTGCCCAGCAAATGAAACTTTTTTTTTTAAAAGCAGAAGTACACAGGCATAGGCAGTTTTCTTTGTTATGTAAAAACAAAGGCATAGACAATTTTGTTTTAAATTGCTGGTTTGATATTGGAGATTATTGTGTTTTTTGATACAAGATGGCCAAAACACAAAGTGCCCGTTTTGAAATTGAAAAGTTTAATGGCAAGAATAATTTTGAGATCTGGAAGGTGAAAATGCACGATCTGCTGGTTCAACAAGGTGTGGCAAAAGCACTGTTGGGGAAAAACAAAAGACCTGCTTCCATGACGGAGGATGAATGGGATGAGATGGACGATAGAGCTCTGAGCGCAATTCAGTTATGTCTGGCGGACGATGTTCTGTTCAACATTGTGTCAGAGAAAACCGCCGCAGGCCTGTGGACGAAGCTTGAGAAGCTCTATATGACGAAATCTTTGACAAATCGGATTCTCCTGAAACGGCAGCTTTACAGTTTGCGGATGAAAGAAGGTACCTCAATTGCTGATCACCTGAATGTTTTTAATACCTTGTTGGTGCAATTAAACAGTCTTGATGTGAAATTTGATTCAGAGGATAAGGCAATAACTCTATTATGTTCTTTGCCTGAATCCTGGGATCACTTTGTTACTTCCATAAGTTTTAGTACATCAGAAATTCTTGAATTTGACGATGTTGTTGGAGCCTTTTTGGCTGAGGAAACGAGGAAAAGGTCGAATGCAGACACCTCTACATCAGAGGTAATGATGGCCAGAGGTCGCTCACGAGAGAGACACTCCGGGGGAAAGCATAGCGACTCTCGCTCAAAATCCAAAGGAAAGAAGCCCAAAGTGAAGTGTTGGCATTGTGGCAAGGCTGGACATCTAAAAAAGGATTGCTGGAAGCGAAAGCAGGCTGCTAAAGAAGGCTCTTCGACAGAAAAGAAGGAAGCCAACACCACAGATACAGGTTCAGTATCTGGTTCAGGTATGAGTGATGAAGTATTGTCAGTTAATATTTCAAAACATGATCAACATTGGTTGTTAGATTCCGGGGCATCTAACCACATGTGTATACATAAAGATTGGTTTAAAACATATAGATCAATTGATGATGGTGTTGTGTACATGGGTAATGATGTAACATGTAATATTGTTGGGATTGGAAGCATACAACTACAAATGTTTGATGGCACAACCAAAATATTAACTGATGTGAGGCATGTACCAGATTTAAGGCAAAATTTGATTTCATTAGGAGCACTTGATTCAAATGGATATAAAACTGTAATTCAAGGTGGAGTTATGAAAATCTATAAAGGTATCTTACTAGTGATGAAAGCTAAGAAAGTAGGAAATCTATTTCAGTTAGAAGGTAGAACTGGGTCAGATCATGTGTCTGTGTCTGAACATGACAGTAGTTCCATTCACTTATGGCATCAAAGATTGGGGCATATGAGTGAAAGAGGATTGAAAATTTTGGCTGACCGAAAGTTACTTCCTAATCTAAGATCTGGAAAATTGGATTTCTGTAAACATTGTCTGTTTGGTAAACAAAGTAAACAAAAGTTTAAAACAGGCAAACATACTAGTAAAGGCATACTTGATTATATCCATTCAGATGTTTGGGGTCCAGCTCCTACAGCTTCATATGGTGGTTCATCTTATTTTGTATCATTCATTGATGACTTTTCTCGGAAAGTTTGGGTCTACATGTTGAAAAAGAAGTCTGATGTTTTTACAGTTTTCAAGCAGTTTAGAGCATTGGTAGAAAACAGCACTGGTAGAACAATAAAATGTTTAAGAACTGACAATGGTGGAGTGTTTTCCTCCAAGGAGTTTGACAGCTATTGCAAGGATGCAGGGATCGAGATACATAAGACCACGGTTTATACTCCTCAGCAGAATGGAGTTGCTGAACACATGAACAGGACTCTTCTAGAGAGAGCAAGGTGTATGCTGAGTAACGCTGGGTTGCCGAAGGAGTTGTGGATGGAAGCAGTGGCAACCGCTTGTTATGTGATAAACCGATCTCCATCAACGGAAATAGACTGCAAGGTTCCACAAGAGGTATGGACAGGACACCCTTGTGACTATTCTAAACTCAAAGTGTTTGGTTGTGATGCATATGCTCTAGTGCCTAAACATCAGCGAACTAAATTAGATCCAAAGTCTAAAAGATATATCTTTGTTGGGTATGGTGATGGTAAGAAGGGATTTAGATTGTGGGATCCTACTACCCGCAAAATCATCATCAACAGAGATGTAAGGTTTAATGAATCCTCTCTTCTACAGTTAGATGTAGATAGAAGATTGAAACAGGATGATGTATCTGATTTCCAGCATATTCAGTTTGACAGCATTTCTAATGATAGTCATAACGACCATAGTTCAGATTCTAGTCATGAACAGGTTTCAGAATCAGATTATGAACAGGGTTCAGATGGAGGACATGAACAGGTCTCAGATGGCGATCATGAAGAAATTCCTTCAGTTGATAGACAGCCAATTGTGGAAGCACCAGAAACATTCTTAAGGAGGTCTACAAGGATCAAACGCCGTCCGAGAAGGTATGATGATCATGTTACTTCAGTTGCTTTGATCGGTAATGATGATGAACCTTTGTGTTATCAGGAAGCTGTAGAAGGTTCAAATAGTGACAAATGGAAAGCAGCCATGAAGGAAGAAATGATGGCCTTAGGTAAGAATGGCACGTGGGATCTGGTTGAACTTCCGAAAGGCAGGAAAACTGTGGGGTGCAAATGGGTCTTCAAGCTGAAACGGGGTGTGAATGATACGGAAGACAGGTACAAAGCTCGGCTGGTTGCAAAAGGGTTTCATAGAAAGCTGGCATAGACTTTCATGAGATTTTTTCATCAGGGGTTAAAATTGTTTCAATTAGAGTTGTGTTAGCATTAGTGGCTTTGTTTGATTTGGAGTTGCAGCAGTTAGATGTTAAAACTGCATTTCTACATGGTGATTTAGATGAGAAAATATATATGGAACAACTGGAAGGGTTTGTTCAGCATCGCAATGAGAAATTTGTCTGCAGGCTCAAGAAGTCATTATATGGCCTGAAGCAGTCGCCTCGGCAGTGGTATAAGAAGTTTGATTCTTTCATGTTGAGTCAGAAATATGTAAGAAGTGAATATGATCATTGTGTTTATTTTAAGCAGTTAAATAATGGAATGTTCATTATCTTAGTGTTATATGTTGATGATATGCTTTTAGCAAACAAAAGCATTGAAGAAATCAACAGGTTGAAGACTCAGATGGCAAGGACGTTTGATATGAAAGATCTAGGAGCGACAAGACAAATTTTAGGCATGGAGATTTTCAGAGACAGGAGCAATGGTAAGCTGTGGCTATCACAACAAAAGTATGTTGAGAAAATACTTTTGAGGTTTGGTATGGATAATGTGAAGCCTGTGTCAGTCCCTTTAGCTTCCCATTTTAAGCTTTCTTCGAGTTTATGTCCTAATACAGATGAAGAAAAGGATTATATGTCTCGAATTCCTTATGCCAATGTAGTAGGATGTTTGATGTATGCGATGGTGTGTACGCGACCAGATATTTCTCATGCAGATGGGGTTGTCAGCAGGTACATGGCAAATCCAGGTAAAGAACACTGGTCAGCAGTGAAATGGGTGCTTCGGTACTTGAGAGGCACAAGTAGTTATTGTATTTCTTACAATAAGAGTAGTGAATTTGTTTGCGGATATGTTGATTCTGATTTTGCAGGTGATTTGGATAAGAGAAGATCAACTTCAGGGTACGTCTTTACTCTTGCAGGTGGAGCTATAAGCTGGATGTCAAAGCTACAGAATATTGTTGCTTTGTCCACTACTGAAGCAGAATACATTGCTGCTTCTCATGCTTGCAAAGAGGCAGTTTGGTTGAAAGGTTTACTTGGTGAGTTTGGTAGGTTACAGGACAACATCAGGTTACTTTGTGATAGTCAAAGTGCAATACATTTGGCTAAGAATCCGGCCTATCATAGCAAATCAAAGCATATTCCAATCAAATATCATTTTGTAAGACAGGTTATCACTGAAAGGGGAGTTTCTCTTGAAAAGGTGCATACAAAGGAGAACTGTGCAGACATGTTCACGAAACCAGTTTTGTTGGAGAAGCTACGCTGGTGTTTGGCTTCTCTTGGCTTGCAGAAAAGATAAAATAATAATAACAGGGCATCAGGCGAATTGTTGTCAAGGTGGAGATTGTTGAGATTTTCTGTTTTAGTCAAATAGGCAAAAATCTCTGAAGGATGACAACAATAAGGATTCAGTTCCTAGATTAGCTCCAGGTTGTTGGGAGGGAGTTAATGCCTCCTATATTTGATGTGAGGGAGTTATGAGGCTGTTAGATTTTCTATGCTATATAACAGGCAGTCATTCGGATGATTTGCTAAGAGTGTGTGAGGATTTCATGATGTAATCTCCTAATTTGATTAATATATTCCTGATGCCTATGTTTGGTGGACGTAGCCCAGATTGGTTGGGTGAACCACGTTAAAAGCTGTGTCTTATGTGCTTGTTTATTTTTCTGTTGTGTGTTTAATTAAGTTTGCTGTGCACCTGATCCAACAATAAAAACATTATGGATATTATTAACATATAAATAGTTTTTGTTACACTACTATGGGTTACTAATACCACATGCCCAAAATACCATAACTCATGACGATATAACACATGTTTATATCATATTTTTTTAATTAGTTAATTTAATAAAATAGTAGAGATAACATAACTAAGCCCCAAGGGTTAGCTGAATTGGTCAAAAATCGTGCCTGGCCATCGGGAGGTCACAGGGTCTAATCCACCCGAAGCCCTTGGGGTCAAGTCTTGCAGTAGGCCGAGGGGCGATTTAGCCTAGCTATCGCCCAAATTAGCCTAGCTATCGCCCAGATTCCTCCGTGGAGGCCGAGGGACGATTTAGCCTAGCTATCGCTCACATTCCTCTGTGAACCACATGCAAAAAAAAAAAAAAAAAAAAAAAGTATAGATAACATAACTAATAAATCTCAACTTTTGATTTGTAACTACTATTAATAATATTTTATGGAAGTTAACCGTGGAAGTAGGAATGACGAGGGTGCTCGTGAACCACATGCAAAAAAAATAAAAAAAAAGTAGAGATAACATAACTAATAAATCTCAACTTTTGATTTGTAATTACTATTAATAATATTTCATGAAAGTTAAATTTTTACCATTAAAGTGAAATTTATTAATATTGGATTAAAATTTTAAAAAAATTCTCCGAACCATCCATACAATTAAAAAATGAAAATTCATATTTCTTTTTTATCTTAATAAAACTCTTAAATAAAAATTTAATTATTATTTAAAATTTAAATATTAAAATTAATTAATAAAAATCCAATTCACAAAAGCTGTGTGCCCACCTCAAGTAGAGCACACCATGATGATTTGATAAAAATATTCCAATTTATAGCTATAATTATCTATCGGCATTAAGATCCCATTATTTATACCAAAATAAGATATTTCCAACTTTCCTCTGTCAACATTTTTAAACAACAACATCATACATATTTTTTAATCGACTAATATTAAAAATTAGCTGTTTTTTAAAATAGAAAGCACAACGATAAATGCACGAAATTAGTTTTTGTAAGAATCCAGAGCACAATAATATATGTAATATATGTTGAAGTGTCACCAACCTGTCATGATAAGCATACTGAACATTTTATGTCAGTGGCTACGTGGACCAGAAATTCCAGTTCCACCAATGGAAGAGCACTGGTTTTGACTCTCTCGAATCAACCCAAAACTTTATACTGAAGTGTCACCTACATGTCACGAGAAGAATACTCAACATTCTGTGTCAGTAGCTATGTAGATTTGACCGGGAATCACAGATCCACCAGTGGAAGAGCACTGGCTTTAGGGTTTTATCTTTCTGCATCAACCGCTTGAAAAAATAGTTGGTGAGATGGAATTTGCAGTTCCGGATGGATGGGATTTAGGAATAGTTCATAGAATTATAATATTTTCTGAAATGGAATTTTTGATGGGTGGGATTTAGGCAGGTGAGATTTAGATATAATTCTTACAAAACAATTTTTTTTTTGTTGGTGAAGAAGTTTGATTTTACATCAAAATTTGTAAGTGTTGGTAAATTTTCCAAATCTATAACTAGGATTTTGAGGGTGGAAATTATGAATTCATATAGGTGTAATGATTCGTCCAATACCTCTTTCAAACATAGCTCGGGGGAATCGACTTTTAGTCTCATACCATGAGGAGGTACCTGCAGGTCTTAGTAAAATTTCCAAACCTAACTAGGATCCCCAAGGTGGAAATTTTGGATTCCATAGAGGTGCGTGATTACTCCAACACCTAACTTTCCAAACTAGTAACTAGGATCTCCAGGTGGAAATTATGGATTTCATAAAGGTGCATGATTCCTCCAACACCCCCACTCAAATGTAACTCTGGGGAATTGAGCCTTAGTCTGATACCATAAAGAGATAACCCCCACTCAAATGTAGCTTTGGGGAATTGACCCTCAGTTTGATACCATAAAGAGGTACCCACAGGTCCAACACCCAACTTTCCAAACTAGTAACTAGGTTATGGATTCCATAGAGGCGTGTGATTCCTCCAACACCCCCATTCAAACGTAGCTCTAGGGGACCCTCAGTCTGATACCATAAAGAGACACCCCCACTCGAACGTAGCTCTGGGGAATTGACCCTTAGTCTTATACCATAAAGAGGTACCCGCAGGTCCAACACCCAACTTTCCAAACCAGTAACTAGGATCCCCAGGGTGGAAATTATGGATTCCATAGAGGTGCATGATTCCTTCAACACCCCCACTTAAACATAGCTCTAGGGAATTGACCCTAAGTCTGATCCCATTAAGGGACACCCTCACTCAAACGTAACTCTGGAGAATTGACCCTCAGTTTGATACCATAAAGAGGTACCCGAATTGACCCTCAGTCTGATCCCATAAAGAGACACCCCCACCCAAACGTAGCTATGGGAATTGACCCTCAGTCTGATACCATAAAGAGGTACCCGCAGGTATTAGTAAACTTTGCAAACCAGTAAATAGGATCCCCAGGGTGGAAATTATGGATTCCGTAGAGGTGCGGTGATTCTTCCAACACCCCCCTCCTCCCCCTAGATGCAGCTTAGGGGAATCATACTTTGGTCTAGGCTCTAATATCATGATGAGGTTTTCCATTACACCAAAACCCGTAGGTCTTAGTAAATATTCCAAAACTAGGATCCCCAGGGTAGAAATTATGGATTCCATAGAGGTGTGGTGATTCCTCCAACACCCCCGAGACACAACTCAAGTGAATCGTTCGGTCAGGCTCTAATACCATGAAGAGGTTTGTTGTTACACCAAAACCCGTAGGTCTTAGTAAACTTTCCCACTACGGAAATTACAGATTCCATAGAGGTGTGGTGATTCCTCCAACACTCCCCCTCAGAGGTAGCTCTGATACCATGAAGTGGTTTTTCATTACACCAAAACCCGCATGTGTTCTTAAACTTTCCAAAGTAGTAAATAGGATCTCCAAAGTGGAAATTATGGATTCCATGGAGGTGTAGTGATTCCTCCAACACTCTTGAATGAATTTATTAAGTAACTTTCCAAACTGGTAGATAGAGGTGTAGTGATTCCTCCAACGCTCTTGAATGGCTTTATTAAGTTTTTCTGCTAATTACAATCAAGCATTTCTAGTTTTCATACTTGTCATCCTTGGATTTGAATTCAACACCATATACATTTCTAAAAAGAAAAAATAATAATAATAAATAAATAAAATTAATTAATTAATAATATATAGAAAAGTGTATATATATGTGTGTCTAACAATGATGTTTTCTTCTCATTTTCTTGACTGCTTTATTTTAAATATAACCATATTAAAAATATAATATTTAAAAAAAATATCTCTTGTTTTCTATTTTACAAAACCTTTTTTCTTTTAAAAACTTCCTCTTAATTTTTAAACTTATTTACATGAAAACCTTTCTAAATAAATCAGTGTTCAAAATTTATTTGTCTAAAATCCCTTTAAACTTTTTATCTAAAAAACTTTTTAAAAATTTATTTCTCTAAAACTCCTCGAAATAGATACATATTTAAAAAACCAATAACTTCTAATCAAATTATCTCAGTTTCAGTAATTCTTTCATTTCCAACTTCTAGACTTTCTAGTCTTTCACGGAAACTTTTCGATTTCTTTTCCTACTATATGCACATATCTACATATTAGTGTTTAGGTGAGTTCTACTCTTAGTATCCTATGAATGTTAAATAACTCCGGTCTCTAAAGTGTTTTGGTGTTTGGAATTGATTTGTAGTAGTCTTACCAGTGTTCAAATCTTTGGAGGTGTCACTCATATGCCCATAGTGTAGATACAAGCAATATGAAAGCAAGTCCCATCGCCACTGGAGTCTAGAGTTTTGGTATTTGGAATTGATTTGTAATAGTCCCACCCTTGTTCAAATCTCTAGATGCCTCACCCATACACCAAGGTGACACCCATTGGTATTTGGAATTGATTTGTAGTAGCCCCACCTGTGATACAAGCAATAGAATCGATTTGTAGTAATCCCACCTATATTTGAGGTAAATAAGAACATGAATTTTTATATAAACATAGTAGCATCTCATCAAACTATTACAATAACATTGTCAGATTTTTATATATTTTTGTTCTCATTAATGGAAATTTGATAACCATGCCATAACTTTATTCATATTTATTAACAAGAATTTAGTAACCATGTCATAACTTTATTCATATTTGTTAAAAAAACTTAGTTTGAATAATATGGCATATAATTTGTGTTACCACTTTATTCATATTTGTTGAAAAAAAATCATATTTGTTAAAAAAACTTAGTTTGAATAGTATGAAATATAATTTGTGTTACCACTTTATTCATATTTGTTGAAAAAACTTAGTTTGAATAGTATAACATATAATTTGTGTTACCACTTTATTCATATTTGATGAGAAAACTTAGTTTGAATATTATGGCATATAATGTGTGTTACGAGTTACGTGGGTTCCAATTTTAGAGACACACCCTGACATCGATTCCACTAAATTGTTAAAAAAAATTACTCAAGTTTACAATTTTCATATGAAAATAGTAGCATTTCATCATACTATTACAATAGCATTGTCAAATTTTTATATATTTTTATTCTAATTAATGGGAATTGGGTAACCATACCATAATTTTATTCATATTTATTAACGAGAATTTAGTAACCATGTCATAATCATAACTTTATTCATGTTTGTTGAAAAAACTTAGTTTTGAATAGCATGGCATATAATTTTGTTACCACTTTTTATTCATATTTGTTGAAAAAACTTAGTTTGAATAATTTGGGTTACCAGTTACATAGGTGCCATTGGCATATAATTTGTGTTACCAGTTACACGGGGCCAATTTTTAAAGACACACCCTCATATAATTTGTGTTACCAGTTACACGGGGCCAATTTTTAAAGACACACCCTCAACTAGCTTCGTTAGTGACATGGATTCCACTAAATTGTTTAAACAACTTTACTAGGTTTACAATTTATTAAAAATTGTCCAGCGAGAGATCTGATTATCACATGATTTTATTGACTACATTATTTTATTGACCGAAGAATGTCCACATTTTAAATCCGGAAAAACAATCCATCATCAAAGCCCCTAAAGTTGCAAAACATCTACGTTACGTAATAAACACCAAGAATAATAAACACAGAATAATCTGACCTCTCAGACTAATAAGAACCACCCTTTTACTACCGGATTAAATTGATACTTATATCCAGGAATTTTGTATCCGGATGATGGATCAACTCCTGGAACCGAAACGCAGACACTCCTACATTCATTTCCAGACTGTAAACATGAATCACATTGAAGCTGATCCCAGGATAGTTATGAAATCCGAAAAAAATATGAGAATTCATTACATGGATTTGTTAATGTGTGTGTTTATTGATTTGTGTGTTTAAAATGGTGAGGGCAATAACTCTTAAATATTTAATAGATGGTTGAGATATTTTAACTAGAAATTGAAAAGGCCGTGAGATTGTAGTTTGGAAATGGAAACTCTTTGTGAATGGAGAAAATTTCTAAAGTTTTCAGGGCAATAATTCTTAAACATATAATAGATAGTTGGGATATTTTAGGTAGCAAATGTAAAGGATGTGGGATTGTAGTTTGGAAATGGAATGGAGAAAATTTCCAAGTTTTCAATTTCAGTTTTGTTGAGGAGGATTTAAAAAATTGAGATAACAAGGAAAGAAAAAATTTTAGTACTGATTTTGATTGAATTTTTTATAAAAATAATTGATTTTTTTAAATAGTTAGAGATAATAATTTGAGCATGAATCTTGAAGTTAGTAATTTTTTATAAAAACAATAAATTTTTTAAATATATTTATATTAAGAGGAATTTTATAAAAATAAGTTTGGAATGTTTATGTATTAATTACAAAAGGATTTTATATAAAATTTGAAAATAGAGAGAAATGTAATTGTTGAATTAAGGCTTCTGTGATCCATATCAAGTTTATTAAGAAGGGTTTTTGCCTAAAATCACATCATAATTCATTTGTCGACACGTTTAGAACCAACAAGTGTGGACAAGTTGATGTGAAAAATGAATTATGATGTGATTTTCATCGAAAACTCGTAGTTTTGAGTTTTGAATATTTAATTTTTAAATAAATATTAAATACAAAAGGACTTTATATAATATTTGAAAGTAGAGAGGGAAGTTTTTAGTTTTGAAAAGAAGAGAGATTTTGGAGATAACAAACAAGTCTGGTGACAGTTTTGGTTTGTAAATTGCAGTTTTAAAATTGTTTATATTGGGGTAGCATGATCTCCACAGTATTATGTTCATTCGGTCGAGGTTTCGAATCCTAAAAGGGGTCCATTATCAAGACCTTTTTAAAATATGAATGATAGTTTCTTGAGAGAAGAATTTTCCCACCAGAGTGTATATAAACATAAAAATTGCTTAAAATTATTAAAAATTATTCAAATTTCAAAATGAAAGAAAGAAAGTAACAAACCATTGTTATATAAAAAATGTATATATATTTAAATATTTAAGGAATATACTCTTGAATTTTGTTAGAATTGAAATTTTTTAATCTTATCTATCCTATCAAATTCGAATTCGAACTTGATAACTACAGATCCCAGTTGTATCCATTTTATTTTTCCATCTCTACTGGGCAATCTACCGACTCTCCACTTTTTTCCGCCCGTATTTAGTGGAGGGTTTACAGATATACGTTTTTCTTTCCAGCTTGTTCTATGCCGAACACTGAAGTACTCTATGCCATCGAGTCACAGCTCACCCGATGGGTAAAATTACTTTTATCTGGCCAGTGAAACGTCACTCGTACTATCGATTTTTCTTTACTACGAACATACCCCAACATTGCCTCATGTCGCCACTGAAACAACTAATCGAAATAAACGAGAGACAGAACAATTGGTTCGCTGGACGAGGGCGATTGTTCATGGCAGGTCTCTGATGGTTCAGTATTAGGGTTTCAGTCTCACATTCTTGGTCAGCATGTTTTTGCCATATTAGGCATATTTATATGGAGTGAGTTAATAAATTAATAAGCTTTTAAGAAAAAGTATGAATCCGAGCGAATATCTTTGAATGAGGAGACTGTTCAGGAAGAGTATCTGAGTCTCTGAATGAAATGACACAAAATCGTTTCTCCTCATTCATCTAAATTGTCAATGATCCGACAGTCCATCTGAACATGTACTGCGCGACTCTTTATCTGATGATTACGTCTCTTCCGATGGTATTGTCTTCTTTCTCAAAGCCACAGAAAGTGGTGTTGTTTTCTTTCTTAAATCCCCAGAAATAATGCATATACGCTACGACCAGTCATATTCTCTTGTTTATGAAAGGGTTGATTTTTTTATTTTTTAAAAATGATTCTTTAAGTCTGGGTCACACTAAGCTACTGTACAACTATATTGTGAGGTTTGATCACGGTTTTTTTAAGGAAATTTATCTTCAATTAGTTGTGATAGTGAGACTTGAAATATGAAAATCATGATATTGTTTTTTTTTTAAGCCTGAGAAATAATGCATATACGATTAAGACCAGTCATATTCTCTTGTTTATGAAAAGGTTGGGATTCATTAGGTTTGGGTCATACTAGACTAGGTTACTGTACAACTATTTTGTAAGGTTTAATCAGATTAAGACCAGTCATATTCTTTTGTTTATGAAAGGGTTGAATTTTTTTTAATGATTCATTAGGTTTGGGTCATACTAGACTAGGTTACTGTACTAATGATAGTGAGACTTGAAATATAAAAAATTCTAATTATTCTAAAATAGTTTTTTATTTTCTCAAACTCTAAAATTTATATAAATAATTTAAATTAACTCTGTTATCAGACTTATTAATTAAAATGACAAAATTAGAAAACCAAAAATAAACAAATGCAAAACAAAAAGATATTTCAAAATTTTATATAAAAAACCCTTTATTTTTCTCAGAATACAATTTCTTTTTTATTAAAACACCAACAAGTCTATATCTAATTAGCCTCTCTAAAACATATAGATTTTAATCTAAATATTTAATTGAAATGCTATTATAATAAATTATTCAATTTTATAGGTTACCTATGCATAGAAATTATAAATTAATGGCATAGCTATATATTTATATATACATACGCATGAGAACATTATATGGTAGAATGCATTCAGTGATGCAGACCACATGTACAAGAAATGAAACAAAAATAAAATTCGGAGTGATTCAGATTATAAGAGGTAACAAGTGTAGTAAAATCCGTAGTTGTTGCTAGTCGGGATGTTGCAAGCATGCTGAAAATTAGTTTTACAAAACCTCATTTCAATTTTCCTTTTGCATGATCTCTTATTTTATTTCAATATGTTTGATGTGATCCTAAAACACTGGATTTCTATTTATGGAATTTTGGATATGTTATTTATTTATTTTATTTCAATATGTTTGATTGAATCATAAAACATTGGATTTTTACTTATTGAATTTTGGATGAGTTATAATGATAAATAATTTTCACATTATTTTATTTTGTCTTACATTTGTTAAGATTTTTTCCAATCAAATTGTTTCATATGTTATTGATATTATATGTTTACTGATTATATTGTTTTGTTTAAGATTTCAAATTTTTCATGTTGATCAGGCTAAAGTTTTATGAGTATATCTTATCACATAGTTTTAATAGTCACTTCCAGGACTTGCACCAAGTAATTAGGACTTCCTAGGAAGTCACCCATTTCATATCGCTTCTGGCTCAAGCCCATTTAACTATGGAGTTTTCCACACAATCAAGCCCAAATTGACACTATGTGATTCATTTCACTAGTTTCAATCCCACTTCTTCACGCCTATGAGCATCACCCGATGCAATGAGTGCTAAGTGTACTATTCAAAAATCATGAGAAATTAGTCAGTTAGGACTACCTCTCATGGAAATAGTCATAGATGAATGACTTACTTAAAGCAGTGGAATCCCAAAGTGCTAAGTGTACTATTCAAAAATCATGAGAAATTAGTCAATTAGGACTACCTCTCATGGAAATAGTCATAGATGAATGACTTACTTAAATCAGTGGAATCCCAAAAGATGATATCTAATATAATGCACTACGAAAACCCCTATACTTCAATTAAAAAAAAATAGAAAAATAATAATTTAAAAAAAAATGAAGATCTTGTAAAGTAATTAGAAGTAAAAAAAATGTGTAAGAATGATGTTTAAATCTTATACTTTCCAAAAATATTTCAACAAGAAATTCAAATAAACTATTTGAAGATCTATGTTAACTAGTTTATGTTGATATCAACTTAATATATATCTATATATAGAAAATATTTAATGTTGTATATAAAAAAGTATTCAATGTGGGTTATCAATAAAATATTTTAATACTTATTAATATTCATATATACTTAAAAATATATTAATAATAAAAATTTGTTTTAATTTGCGTGATAAAATGTCTCCATGTACATGTTACGTAAAATATTTTAATGCCAATTAGATATCATTTAAAATTTTTTATGTATATATCATGAAAGAATTAAGATATATCAAGAAAAAAATAAATTGTTATGGTTAAAAGACTTATTTGGTCATATATATGCTCTATTTACCATTCACAAATACAATTTAAACAATGAAAAATAGCACATTGTATTTTGCACTCTAAAGAAGTTTGCAGGTGAAGAAATTTGATCCCTCTCGACTCATGTTAGATCAGTACTTAAATGGATCTACGTTGGTTCTATAGTATGAGGAGATGTCTAAGTATGTCTGTCTATCAGTTCCCTTTGAAATAAAAAATAAAAATTATGTTTTAAATAGAAAAATAATATTGACAATAATAAAAAAATGAATAGCAATAAAAAAATATATGAGTAAGTTGTTTAAATCTTATATTTTTCAAAAATATTTTAACAAAAGATTTAAATAAACTATTTGAAAATCTATGTGAACTAATTTATGTTGATATCAACTTCATATATATCTATATATAGAAGAAGAAAAAATTGTTAAAATAAAATATTTTAATGTTGTATATAAGATAATATTCAATGTGAGTTATTAGTAAGATATTTTAATAAGAATTAATATTGACATATACTTAAAAATATATTAATAATAAAAAACCATTTTAATTTGTGTGATACAAAATATTTTAATATAAATTAAGTATATATTATATATCATGAAAAAATTAAGTTTTTATGATTAAAACGTTTATTTGGTCCTACATATACTCTATTTTACATTCAAAAATACAATTTAAACAATGAAAAATAACACACTATATTTTACACTTTTAAGAAAATTACACATGATTTATATAGCCAATATCGATATATCAATAAAAATGATAAAAAGCAATGACATCTAATTTAAAAAAAAACTTTTATGGTTTCCATCCCATTAATTAATAAAGAGATTAAGTTAGTTATTTATCCGGCCAGTTAAGCGTTACTCGTACCCTTGATTTTGCTTTACTCCGGACAGACCTCCACAATTGGTTGGCTGGATGAAGGCGATTGTTCAAGGCAAGTTTCTGATGCTTCACTGTTAGGGTTTCAATCTCACATGTTTGGTCAGCATGTTCTGCCATATTTATATGGCGTGAGTTAATAAATAAATAAGCTTTTTTTTAATATCTGAATGAAAATCATTGAATGAGGAGACCGTTGAGGACGAGTATCTGAGCCTCTAAATGAAATGACACAAAATCCTTCTCCTCTTTCACCTAAATTCTCAACGATCTGACATTAATGCCCCGCTGTTTATCTCATGATTACGTCACTTCCGATAGTATTTTCTTCTTTCTGCAAGCCTCAGAAATAATGCATGGTATTGTCTTCTTCCTGAAAGCCCTAGAATTAAAGTGTTTTTCTCTTTAATACGCTACCAGCAATCATAGTTTTTTGGTTTATTGGAGTGATTTAAATTAGCTGACATTATAACTTAAAACTCAAGAGTATATTTACCAATCATATTGTCTTGTTCCTGAAGGCCACAGAAACTTATGAGTATATTTACCAATCATATTGTCTGTGTCTGAAGGCCCAAATTCTTGCAGGTTGGCCAGTCAGACTTGTGAAGTCTGATGAGTAAATCTGGCTCTTTTTCCTTTTCTTCTTTATTGGAGTGATTTGATGGAGTTTTTAAAAATCGGATTCATGTGTTGTTATTATAATTAATGGGAATATTTTCTAATTTATTGTACGATTTAGGTTTGTGTTTTTTATTAAATTTAATTTAGTGTAAGATTTTATTTTTTTTTATACAGTGGAATTGGTCATTGGAGCAGTTTTGTGACTAGTGCCTCTCCACAGCACCAGGTTAGTCCGGGGAATTGAACTCGTGATCTTCAGTATGGAGCCCGCTTTTCTAAATCGATTACCAACACGCCTGCCCCATGGAGCTTAGTTTAGTGTAAGATTTGGGTTAGTGTTTTTTATTAAATTTATCCGAAGTCACTTCAATGTAAGAAAAAAATTTCATAGTTTTTAATTAAATAGGTTTTTGGGTATTGATTTGTAATTTAATTAGATTTTAAGTATTTTTATTGAGAGGAGAGGCTCATTCTACGACCGAGTGTGAAGGCGATGTGTAAATATGTTTGTCCACCCTTAAAATAAAAATAAAATATTTTCTAAACAGAAAAAAATGTGCACTTTAATTAAAAACAAAAATAAGTTATGCATATTTAATCAACTATCCATATGACTTAATATAACTTCATGTAAAGTAATTAGAAATAAACCAAAATATGAGGGTAATATGTTAAACCTTATACTATTCAAAAATATAATCGAATTTAGGTTTCTGTTATCCATATTTAGGTTTTCTATTTAACCTCTTGTTAGATCTGATTCATCCGATCCTCACGATGAACCACATTAGTTGGTAACCACACTAGTTGATTCTTTCAAAAATATTTTAACAATTGTTATCAAATTCATATATATTTATATATAGAAAAAAATGTTAAAACAAAATATTTTAATGTTGTATACAATAAAATATCCAATATGGATATATGAATTAATATTAATGTATACTTAAAAATATATTAATAAAATTAAAAAGCTAGTTCGATGCGCGTTGATAAAATGATTCAATAAATATGTTATGTAATTTCTATAATAGTTAAAATGATAATGAGACTTGAAATATAAAAAATTCTAATTATTCCAAGATAATTTTTTTATTTTCTCAAATTCTAGAATTTATTTGAATAATTTAAATTACCTCTGTTATCAGACTTATTAATTGAAATGACAAAATTAGAAAACCAAAAATCATTAAAAATAAGAACCAAACGCAAAACAAAAAGATATTTCAAAATTTTATATAAAAAATCCTTTCTTTTTCTCAAAATACAATTTTTTTTATTGAAGCACCCACGAGTCTATATCTAATTAGCCTCTCTAAAACATATAAATATTAATCTAAATATTTAATTGAAATTCTATTATAATAAATTATTCAATTTTATATGTTACATATGCATAGAAATTAGAAATTAATGGCATAGCTATATATTTATATATACATACGCATGAGAACATTATATGGTAGAATGCATTCAGTGATGCATACCACATGTACAGGAAATGAAACAAAAATAAAATTCGGAGTGATTCGGATTATAAGAGGTAACTAGTGTAGTAAAATCTGGAGTTGTTGCTAGTCGGGATGTTGCAAGCATGCTGAAAATTAGTTTTACAAAACCTCATTTCAATTTTCCTTTTGCATGATCTCTTATTTTATTTCAATTTATTTTATTTCAATATGTTTGATGTGATACTAAAACACTAGATTTCTATTTATGGAATTTTGGATCTGTTATTTATTTATTTTATTTCAATATGTTTGATTGATCATAAAACATTGGATTTTTACTTATTGAATTTTGGATGAGTTATAATGATAAATAAATTTCACATTATTTTATTTTGTCTTACATTTGTTAAGATTTTTTTCAATTAAATTGTTTCATATGTCATTGATATTATATGTTCACTGATTATATTGATTTCAAATTTTTCATGTTGATCAGTCAGATTTGTGAAGTCTCATGAGTATATCTTATCACATAGTTTCAATCGTCACTTCGAGGATAACCAGGACTTCCCAGGAAGTCACCCATCCCATATCGCTTCTGGCTCAAGCCCACTTAACTATGGAGTTTTCCACACAATCAAGCCCAAATTGACACTATGTGATTCATTTCACTAGTTTCAATCCCACTTCTTCACCCCTATGATCATCACGCGATGCAATGGGTGCTAAGTGTACTATTCAAAAATCATGAGAAATTAGTCAGTTAGAACTACCTCTCATGGAAATAGTCATAGATGAATGACTTACTTAACACAGTGGAATCCCAAAAGATGATATCTAATATAATGCACTACAAAAACCCCTATACTTCAATTAAAAAAAAATCAAAAAATAATAATTTAAAAAAAATGAATATCTTGTAAAGTAATTATAAGTAAAAAAATGGGTAAGAAAGATGTTTAAATCTTATACTTTCCAAAAATATTTCAATAAGAAATTCAAATAAACTATTCGAAGATCTATGTTAACTAGTTTATGTCGATATCAACTTAATATATATCTATATATAGAAAATATTTTAATGTTGTATATAAAAAAGTATTCAATGTGGGTTATCAATAGAATTTTTTAATACTTATTAATATTCATATATACTTAAAAATATATTAATAATAAAAATTTGTTTTAATTTGCGTGATAAAATGTCTCGATGTACATGTTACGTAAAATATTTTAATGCCAATTAGATATCATTTAAAAAAAAATTATGTATATATCATGAAAGAATTCAGATATATCAAGAAAAAAATAAATTGTTATGGTTAAAAGACTTATTTGGTCATATATATGCTCTATTTCTCATTCACAAATACAATTTAAATAATGAAAAATAACACATTGTATTTTGCACTCTAAAGAAGTGTGCAGGTGAAGAAATTTGATCCCTCTAGACTCATGTTAGATCCGTACTTAAATGGATCTACCTTGGTTCTATAGTATGAGGGGCTGTCTAAGTATATAAAAATGATGTTTTAAATAGAAAAATAATGTCGACAATAATAAAAGAATGAATAGCAATAAAAAATATATGAGTAAGTTGTTTAAATCTTATATTTTTCAAAAATATTTTAACAAAATATTTAAATAAACTATTTGAAAATCTATGTGAACTAATTTATGTTGATATCAACTTCACATATCTATATAGAAGAAGAAAAAATTGTTAAAATAAAATATTTTAATGTTGTATATAAAATAATATTCAATGTGGGTTATTTGTAAGATATTTTAATAAGAATTGATATTGACATATACTTAAAAATATATTAATAATAAAAAACCATTTTAATTTGTGTGATACAAAATATTTTAATATAAATTAAGTATATATTATATATCATGAAGAAATTAAGTTTTATGGTTAAAACGTTTATTTGGTTGTATATATACTCTATTTTGCATTCAAAAAAACAATTTAAACAATAAAAAATAACATATTGTATTTTACACTTTAAAAAAATTACACATGAAAAATTTTGATCCTAGTGAATATCAATAGATGAATAATAATGATAAAAAGCAATGACATCTAATTTAAAAAAAAAACTTTTATGGTTTCCATCTCATTAATTAATAAAGAGATTAAGTTAGTTATTTATCCGGCCAGTTAAGCGTTACTCGTACCCTTGATTTTGCTTTACTCCAGACAGACCTCCACAATTGGTTGGCTGGATGAAGGCGATTGTTCAAGGCAAGTTTCTGATGCTTCACTGTTAGGGTTTCAATCTCACATGTTTGGTCAGCATGTACTGCCATATTTATATGGCGCGAGTTAATAAATAAATAAGCGTTTTTTTAATATCTGAATGAAAATCATTGAATGAGGAGACTGTTGAGGACGAGTATCTGCCTGTGAATGAAATGACACAAAATCCTTCTCCTCTTTCACCTAAATTCTCAACGATATGACATTAATGCCCCCACTGTTTATCTCATGATTACGTCACTTCCGATAGTATTTTCTTCTTTCTGAAAACCTCAGAAATAATGCATGGTGTTGTCTTCTTCCTGAAAGCCCTAGAATTAATGCATTAAGTGTTTTTCTCTTTAATACGCTACCAGCAATCATAGTTTTTTGGTTTATTGGAGTGATTTAAATTACATCTCTCATCGAATCACGAGTCAGACTTGTGATGAGTACATCTGGCTCTTTTTCTTTTTCTTCTTTATGGAGTGATTTAAGGGAGTTTTTTAAAATGGGATTCATTTATTGTTATTATAATTAATGGGAATATTTTCTAATTTATTGCAAGATTTAGGTTTGTGTTTTTTATTAAATTTAGTTTATAGCAAGATTTAGGTGTGTGTTTTTTATTAAATTATTGGAAGTTAATGTAAGAATTTTTTTTGATAGTTTTTAATTAAATAGTTTATTAGGTATTAATTTGTAATTTAATTAGATTTTAAATATTTTTATTGAGAGGAGAAATTTATTTTACAATCCAGTGTGAAAGTTATGTGTAAATATGTTTATCATCTTTAAAATAAAAATAAAATATTCTCTAAATAGAAAACAATGTCCACTGTAATTAAAAAAAAAAAAAAACTATGCATATTTAATTAGTTGTCTATATGACTTAATATAATTTCATGTAAAGTAATTAGAAGTAAACAAAAATATGTGGGTAATATGTTTAAACCTTATACTTTTCAAAAATATAATCTAGTTTAGGCTTTTGCGATCCATATCTAGATTGTAAGAAAAAAAATCGGCAATAAATATTCTTATTTAACCTGTTTGGTTTGTAACGAGTCCACAAATGTTTTCAAATATATTATAACAATTTCTATCAAGTTCATATATATATAGAGAGAAAAAATGTTAAAAGAAAATATTTTAATGTTGCATAGAATAAAATATCCAATGTGGATATATGAATTAATATTGATATATACTTAAAAATATATTAATAAAATAAAAAAGCTAGTTTAATGTGCGTTAATAAAATAAAATAACTCAGTGAACATTTATATAATTTCTATAACATTAAAAAATACAATTTAAAAAACTAAAAAATTAGACATTATTTTTTTCACTCTAAAATAAATTTACACCCAAATAAATGTGATTTCTCTAGACTCAAATTTGATCCATAGTTAAGATAAATCTATATTACTATGAATAAAAATAGATTTTTATTATTTTCATTGTATTATAATTAAGCCAAAATATTATTATTTATGGTCAAAATAATTCTATATTACTATAAATAAAACAATATATTATTTATAAAAATTAAACAAAAATATTAATAATAATCCAATGAAATATATAAATAACTTATAATTTAAAAAGAGTCTAGGCATTCTCATACAAAACCTATCTCTATATCAAATATTTTTATACTTTTAAGTTTATCACATTAAACATACATATTATTTATAGTAATTATCACAATAAACATACATATTATTTATAATAATTATCACAATAAACATACATATTATTTAAGATAATTATCCCAATAAACATACATAATATTTATAATAATTAAACAAAATTATGGAAGAAAAATAAACCATTCATCCAACATTTTAATTAATATTTTTTTATTTTCTTTACTAACGAATTCAAAAATTGATATATCACAAATTCAAAAAAAATAATATTCCTTTACTGCTTTCAAAATCTAAACCGTAAATATCAAATACTATACCACCCTGCTTTAAAAAAAATCATTGCAGACTAAATAAAATGATTACAGCGGTAAAAAAGCAGACCAGCATGCACAATTATAGTGGAAAACAATCCAAAACCCTATCCAATTTCGATTCTCAAATTTCCTTCGTATTTTGACATGCATTCATAATGTTAAAGCCGTGTATATGAATAGTCTTACTATCTATAAGATGAGGCCTTCCCTAGAGACTAGGATTACAAAAAGTATCCACACATACATTACGAAATATATGTTGAGCAAACATGTAGTGTAAGTTTTCATACATGTCAATTATTATGGGAAATATGGTTTTATTATACTATTAGATATTTTTTTATTAATTAGTTTGAGCTTTTTGTTTAATTAGATTTTAGTGGGGTTATTTTAAACCATAAAAGTAAATTTTAATTTTGAATTCATTAAATATTGAGACAGACTAAAAAGTAAACCTAAAGTAAGAAGTAGATTAATTATTTTTTTAAAGATAGAAGTTAAAATGGATTTATATTCCTTAATTTAATTATTTTTATGGTCAATTTCTTTTTATTAGTATTTCTGGAGTAAGAAAAGGTATTATAGCATTAAAATTTGGATGTAGCTAAATGATACAAAAATATATTTTAATATGAATAAAGATTTGTCTTATTAATGTAACTCTATAGAGTCTCAAAAATTAAAACATTTTTTAATAATAAATGACTATGAATTCCAATTATAAGATTTCCTTGTGAATTGACTTAATAGAAAATTTGATTTATGAGATATTAAATATTAAATATTATTTTAATTTGATTCCACTTAGGGAATCTAGTTTGTTATCATCTTAAGAGTTTGGGTTGGTTATCTCTTCAGCTAGTCTTATGTCTACATAGCCATTCAAGTATTTCCCGCATTCCACAATTTCCACTTCTTTCACTCTATTAGCTTCTTATTGGAAAAGGACTATGGATCTATTTTGTTGGGTGGGGTGCTTTATGACAAAAAAAAATACCATGTCCCTCTATGAAATCACATCTTAGTTACAAATTTAGAAACCTTTTTCAATAAATAATCAAATTTGGATCTCAATATTACATACATATTATTATGGTTTTTGATAAAAGTTATGAAATATTTTATCCTCTAGACTGCAGACTTCTAGTTTCTATTGATAACATGCATGTTGACTTTGTGATTTCCATGATAACTCTGCATTCTCAATATTATTTGCAACTCTCTCACATCCTAGAAAACAAAGATAATTTCACCAAAGTCTTAGATGATGGGTGCTTGCATCACCTAGAAACCCTCCTCAAATCCTTTTCCTTGTAGAGAGAAGATTGGTTATATTTATAATGAGAATTAACCAGGACACTGGAAAAGATGATCTAAGATATTATTAGTTCCTTCCTAAATCCAATCTTAACCCATTCCCAATTAAAATTACCCCATACTTCATTTCTAAATCATTTCTAGATTAGAGAACTAAATACCTCTCCACCACATTTCTTTAGCTTCCCCAAACATTTTCCTACCTAGAAATAAAAAAGTCATCACACAGTGGAACAAGAAGGGAGGAGTTGGCACTATAGCATTTAAGGATCTTCCAAGGGTAGGCATTTGTAGCCCTCACTTCCCAATGAATAACTATAATAAAGAATACATGATGAGAAATAGGAACTCACTCCTACCTCTAAGCTCACATTTACTCCACTATCTCGTCCACAATATTTAGTTCTCTCATAATTGTTATTCTTGTTATTGCTACTTAATAATATACATTAACTAGTTGTAATTATCATGATCTCACAACTCTCTTATTTCCCTACAGGTATCTAGGATAACATTGCTAAATATTCTTATGTGGAATAGAATATCCAAACTCAATAGCTAGGATCTCTTGTCATTCCTTATACCTGTCATCATTTTTTTGTTTCATATAAAATTTAGCTATAGTGAATAAGTGTTTAATACCCCTAGTGTTATATAAATAATTATTTTATATTTACTTATAAATACTATTTGGACATGTTGGTTGTGGGGCCACAAACTAAGTTGGTTTATATAGGTAAATAAATTTGGTTTATGTACGTAAATAAATTTTATAATGAATGATTTTTTTTTAGAAATCATATGAGAAATAGCACATGAGTAATTTGATCTTCTTACTGTCCAAGAAATTATTAAGCGATTAAGTCCAAATGGTGGACTTTCCCAAATTGTCCTAGAATTCCCAGGAGAAAGATTGCCACTAGGAAACAACATAATTTGAGAGAGATGTTATGTTGAATGGAAAAATGAGCTTAACTGTAGAGAAATGATAATTGAGGTAAAAAGATAAGAATAAACACAGTTGGAGAGAAAGGCATGCTTATGGAGGAAAAAACTGTTGAAAAATTGTGTAACTAGGTCAGGTCTTCATAAGTATGAAATGTATTCTTGTAAATTATAAAATGAAAAGAAATTATTATTATTGGAGTATGGGTTTCATGCTCAAGTTCTTTTATTTTATAGGTCAAGCACCCATTGAGTGCTTTTAGAGCTTGTCCTAGGTCTAAGATTCATTTTCATATATTGAAGACCCCGATGGGCACATTGTATCTTGTAAAGAAAATTTATTGTTGGACACCTAATCCTCAATGGGTTAGTGTGGAAGCCGAATGGACAAAAGGAGTCCAAGAGACCCTGGGATGTGAAACCTAATGGTCACAACATGTACTATAAATGTAAATAATTTGTTAATAAAAATTGTACTCTCATGTTTTATCTTTCATATTTCTCTTGTCGTCCATGTGTGTTTAACATGGTATCAGAGCGAGCGATTGCTGGTTTTGCTCCAATTTGAGCCATTTGTTTTATGGCCTTTTTTGTGCAGGTTATTTCTGCCATGAATTTCATGAATATTTTCTCATGAATCTTGTCTTAGCTAAATTTTAGCTGCAACCTGTTATTTCTCCAGCACTATTTTTATTCACCTACCTTCTAAAAACGCTCAGACCTGCCATCTCTACCCTAGCAAGAACGTATCTCTGACTACAATGTATTCCTGAGCACGGCCTCAACGCTTTCCTGAATTTGTAACGCTGGTCCTTTGATTTAAACATTGAAGTGTTATCTGCCATTGTCTGCCATATTATCTGCACATTTCCAGCGAGACCTTCACGGTGGGAGGTTACCAGTGGACCATTTATTTCTATCTTGACGGCAAGAATGCAGAGAACAATTCGCTGTATGTTTCCGTTTTTATCGCGTTGGCCAGCGAGGGAACTGACGTTCGCGCTCTGTTCGAATTGACATGTGTGCAACTGTTTTGAGACTCGTGGTATGCAGAATATGCGTTGAATGTTTTTAATTGCATTTCAAAGGAATATAACATATGCTACCTCTTAGTGTTACGAGCTTTCATGGAAGTGGAAGAGCTTGGACCTGCTCGCGATGATGCCTTTCCTTTTCACCTTTACAGAGAAATGGATAATGCCTTTCTGTTAAACCTCTGGCTTCAATATTGGCCTGGATGCTACTTCTTACTATTGAAAAATATGTTGCAGTATCTGAACTCTGCTACAGCTCGGCCTCAACCTCCATACGCTTCTCGACTCCCATAGTCATACTTCCCACAGCCACATAGCATAATTCCTACGTGAATGTGAATTACTGCGTGTATAATTCCTACATGTATAATTCCTGTTGCGGTATACGAATTTTGAGGTATAATTCCATCGTATCTACTCCACGGTGAACGTGGTGGCAACGGAAACGTGGTACGGCTGCTGGGATCTCCTTTCGAAGACCAGAACTTGAGTCGACGGAATCAGCGTGATGGTAGTTTTTGCTTGGCTGTCTTTATCTCTAGACTAAGCAACAAACCTAGTTAATAAATTCACAGGTCCCAAGTCTCCATACCTCAGCTTGATATATCATGTTGTTTGTTGGTTAACGCTGCTCGTTAGCGCTGTGGTATTTCAGAGAAGTTAAGGTTTTGGTGCATTACTATTTTGGTAACGATAGTTTTTTTGGTTTTAAATTTGAAAGCAGAAAGGGGTAATGCAAGATCCTTGTATTCACATTGGTTTCTTCTTAAATTTTGGTAGCGATAGTATATAGATCTTCGGCATTTTGAAGGTACATGGGATCGACAAAGCATCATTTGGTTGCATACACATATAGTAGTGCATATGATACCTTTTGGATGTGCTTTTTATATATGTAAAGTCGTTGGCTGGGCTATCGATTTGATGTAACGAGAGCGCTATCTGAAGTATGTCCATCAAAACGTTTTGGTTTTGAGCTTGAATCTGATTATGTGCTTTTTATATATGTAAAGCCGTTGGCTCAGGCTCTCCAGTGAATTGAATGTTATACCTACTGTCGGACTATGCATTGATTAAACTATGAAGTTGTGGAACCTGGGTTGAATTGAATATGATATGTGTTTGACTGCATCTTTGAGACCTCATAACCGCTCTCGGAAGTCGAAAGGAAGTGATGCCTTCAATGATCCCGGTTTGAGTGGTGTCTATCAGAAATTTTTGAACCAGAAGATTTGTTGCTCTTGCCTGGGCTTGCCTTTCACCTCTCACAGAGACGCTTGGGTCATGGCGGAGGAAATTATGATCTTTTTCTCAAAAATTAGTTGGAGCTCGCCGAAAAAAGAGGTTGGCAACCACCTCTGCTAATTGCATTGACATACTCTACACAAATATTGGACGAACCAATCCTTGCTTCTCCACATGATGTTCTGGTAGATGCTCTTGTTTCACCATCTAGTGTGCTCAAACCTCAAAATCATTGCACTTTTTTTGTACAAGCTGGTTGAAAGGGCGGACATTTCAAGTGAGAGTTATTGAAGAAGTAAAATTGGGAGAATGGTTTTAAGGTCAAGTTAGAGTTTTGAATGTTGTGTCCATGCTGACATGAATGCCCATAATCTCGATGCACAACAACCGTGTGTGAGCTTTGGAGCAGCGTGGTTGGCTTTGGTGGTCTGTTTTGGTAACCAGTATGGCATTGTATTTAAAACTCATTATAGTGCATTGATTCCTTGATTCGATTGCTGCATAAAGAGTTTGGTGGGCTGATTGTAATCTTTTATGTTGCACACTGATCATTTGCTGACATTTATAAAAGATATTGCTGTGTATTATGAGTGGGTATTACTTTTCTGCATTGAGTAGTAGTTGTGATTAGTTTTTAAGGTGTAAATCTGACATTTAAGAAAAAGAAAATGGCCAGAATAAGTGAAGTATTAGAGTTCCTCAAAACTCCCATATTGTCTACTACTCATGATACATTAAAACTCATCAAAGTTTCTCTCACAGACATTTAGGTTTGTCTACAAAATGCACAAGAGAATATTGAGTTTTTGCAGCTTGAGACAAAGCTACAGCAGGAAGAATTACAGCAGTGGAGTCATCATTCTGAACATGTTTCTGTTCAGAACATTGAGACTACAACCTATCAAAAGAAAGTCAATAATGTTACAGCTGGTTCATATTTAGTACCCAATAAAGCAGCAGTTGTACATGCAGATGTAGAAACTCAGTCTGCACTTCCCAAGCCCATCATCAGACCTTGGGAATAGCTTTTCCACAACAAGCACAGAACTGGTCTTGGATATGACAAGGATTTGTCTTTTCATATTCCAGACTACTCAAAGTTGATTCAGCTTCAGAGTGCTGGATTCATTCATGATAGTTCACCTGCCCCTCTTCCACAGCAGCAGCAACAACAACAACAACAGATTGTGAAATGCCAACACTGTGACCGAGTTGGCCATTTGAAATATCACTGTTTTGATCTTCATCCATGTAAGAACTATCATAAAACCAATCATTCTTCACAAAGATGCTTCAGAAATAAACGTCCTGCAAGAACAAATATTCATCTTGGATGGATCGCTTCTTGGCAATGGGCATCAACAACCAAGAAGATATTCCAAACACATGTCAGAACTTGTTCCAGAGTATTGAACAATCTTGCAGTTCCATCATCTCACCTTGTATCTGATGGGGGGGAAATGATGGTCATCTCCAAGTTTCAAAGTCACATCAAGTGAACCTGAGCCACAACCTGCCTCACCAGTTTCAAAGTTGTAGCCAGCGACAAAGATGCCCGTGAACATGCCCTCAGTGGGTAATCAGGGACACTTCCTCTAGCAGAAGACTCCAGCTTCTTGCCAGTTTTGGAAGAATTCCAGGAACAAAATTGAGAACACTTCCTCTAGTAGAAGACTCCAGCTTCTTTCCAGTTTTGGAAGAGTTCTAGGAATTTCATTAAGCATTCCAGAGTTGTTGGTTATCCTTAAACCATCACAGGTTGAGACTTCCCTTTTCAAGTTGAAGTTCTCCCTTTTATGCGGGGTGAGACCTCCCTTTATTGGTTGAAGGTTTCCCTCTTCAAATCAATAGGAGCACTTCCTCTAGCAGAAGACTTCAGCTTCTTGCAAGTTTTGGAAGAGTTCCGGGAATTGCACTAAGCGTTCTAGTGTTGGTGGTCATCCTTAAACTACCGCCCTTTATACCAACATTTCAGAGAGCATATTCAGCCTAGTGCTGCCATGCATTTTTGCACATTTTGTATTATAGCTCTCTTCTTGGACTCATACATAACCCTTCGGATTAAGGGGGGGGGGAATGTTGGACACCTAATCCTTAATGGGTTAGTGTGGAAGTCGAATGGAAAAAAGGAGTCCAAGAGACCTTGGGATGTGAAACCCAACGATCACAACATGTACTATAAATGTAAATCATTTGTTAATAAAAATTGTACTCTCATGTTTTATCTTTCATATTTCTCTTACTATCCATGTGTGTTTAACATTTATTTTTGTCTTTAAAGTGTCGAAATTCCCTCCAAGATCAAGTCGTCCTAAGTGAAGAGCCACGTCTACCCTTGAAGAGGCCTATATAAAGAGTGGAACTCATCCTCCAAAGCATCACTCACTCATCTCTCATTCTATGTGAAGAAGGGGAAAATAAAAGGTCAAAGAAGGACGAAGTAGAGGTCAAAGGAAGTCAAAGTGCTTGGGCTAGTTCTCTCTCCCACGTGCAAGTCGAAGCTAGGGTTTCTGCGCAAGGGTTGTCTTTGGTTCAATCTTGGAAGGAAGAGAGAAAAGAAGTCAAGCGAAGGTCACCTAGGGTGTCTCTCTAGCCCTAAGTCTCAAGGAAAGGCAAGCGAAGGGAAGAATGGGCTCTATGAAGAAGATCAAATTCTTCAAGAAGTGCAACAACAGTTGCAGCAATTGTTAGGCAAACAGAATTTTGGATCTACAGTAGGAGGTCGAAGTCCTTGCAGCAAGAGGCTGAGTTGGTCTTGATCTTGGAGGGTATTTGTCTGAGTCATAAAGTCTTGGTATTCGTCAATTGAAGGATCTATAAGAAGAGAAGAGATTTAAGGGATTTCCCCTCAAGAGTAGGGGTTTTGGCCATGGCTTGCAGTCTATATATTGTGTCATTTTTCTTATTGTTTTGGTAGCTATTTGATGTATCTCACATTATAATAATAAGGATCAAAACTAATAAGGTAAAAGGTAACAAAAACAGTTATAAGGTTAAAGAGAATTAACACATTGATTGCCCTATTGAATTCTCAACATGATATCAGAGCTAAGGTTGGAAAATGGCATCATGAAGATCTCCTCTACAATCAAGAATTTCATCAAGAAATGTTCCAAGATAGCAACCCCTCTCAAGGAAGGTATCAATAAAGCATGGAGTCTCTTATTTTCTTCAAAGAAAGTATAAATGAAGGAAAAGGATTAAGGTCTCTTCTAGGCTTTCTTTGACACATTCAAAGACGAAGACATTTGGGTAATTGATAGTGGTGCATCATGACACATGACTTGCCATTCCAAATAATTGAAGACCTTATCAAAAGGAAAATCCACCTATTAATTGGATCTTGGAGATAACAAGAGCTATCCTGTAAAGGGTATTGGATTGACATCCATAAAGCTAGAGAATGGAAGCAACATCCACCTCAACAACATTATATTTTTTATAGGTTTGCATAAGAACTTACTTTCCATTTCAAGCTTAGAAGATAAGGGTGATAGAGTAGCTTTCATTGATGGAAGAGTTGTTGTACGGAGTAAAGACTAAAGTATAGAACAAGATAAAGTCACTAGCATTTGAGAAGGAAGACTCTAGATACTAATATCTCCTATGGCCCAAGCCCTAGTTGACATTGAAATTAGCCCATGTGAACTCTGGCATAGAATATTTGGTCATCTACATTTTAAGATCCTTCCAACTCTAAGCTCCATAGTAGATTGAATACCTGAACTAAAGGAAGATCATGGAGGAGTATGTAAGGGATGTGCATTGGGTAAGAACACCAAGAGACCATTTGGAAGCAGTGCTTCATAGTCAAAAGAAATCTTGGATCTCATTCACTCTGATGTATGTGGCCCAATGACTCCTAAATCTCTTGTAGGTCATCTATATTATGTCACATTTATAGATGATCATTCAAGGAAGACTTTGGTTTACTTGATGAAAACCAAGGATGAAGTATTCACAAAATTTTAAGAATTCAAAGCTGAAGTGGAGAACGTTACAAAAAGAAGAATTAAGATACTAAGATCTGATAATGGAGGAGAATATACATCCAAAGAGATTATAGCATTCTTTAAGGAATCTGGGATTAAGAGAGAGCTAATAGTCCCATATAATCCAGAGAAAAATGGATTTGTAGAACGAAAGAATAGATCCATTGAAAAAAGTGTAAATGAAATGTTACATGATCAAGATCTACCTAAGTTTATGTGGGGAGAAGCCACGAAGACAGTTGTTTATATTCAAAATCAAATTCACCACAAGTCCCTAAACAATGAAACTCTGGAGGAAGTGTTCATTGGAAAGAAGTCATATTTAGATCATCTCTGGATCTTTGGGTGTCCTGTATATATCCATATACCAAAGGAAAAAATAAAGAGGCATGAAGGGAACATTTTTTGGGTAGAGAAACTCTTTGAAAGCCTATAGGATCTACATAAAAGAAGTACATCACATAAAATTCAGTTGTGATGTCATATTTGATGAAAGCATATCATTCAAGAAATCAAAGGAACTTTCCATTGACTCTGATGATGAAGACCTTCTGGTATTTGAGGAAGAAGTTGACAAGAGAGAAGAAGAATCACACCATGAAGAAGAAGTTCCTAGTGAACCTGTTCAACCTGTGGTCATCCTCAAAACAAGGAAAAGACCTAATTGGTTTAAATCTACACTACTTGATGCAGAAGGTCATGGGGCAGCAAAAGGATCATTTAGAGAAAGCAAGAATCCCAATAGATATTTTGGGTATACTACATACATGACAAAACTAATAGATACAGAACCATCCACCTTTGAAGAGGTTGTAAATAATCAGGAATGGAAAGATGCCATGAATGAAGAGTATCAATCTATAATGAAGAATGGAGTCTGGGAGATCGTACCTAGGCCTAAAGACAAATTTGTGGTTACTTCCAAGTGGATCTATAAGATCAAACATGCAGTAGATGGAAGTATAGATAAATATAAAGCAATATTTGTGGCTAGGGACTTCTCTCAACTAGAAGGAATCGACTAGAAGATATACAATGACTCGATCATTAGTCTCTCTGGAAGCATCAATGGGATGGAACATCCACCAAATGGATGTCAAGACTTCTTTTTTGAATGGCACAATAGATGAAGAAGTCTATATAGAGAAAACCTTAGGATTCGAAGTTAAAGATAGGAAGGCATATGTTTTCATATTGAAGAAATAATTATATGGCCTCAAGCAAGCACTAAGGGCATGGTATGCTAGAATGGATGCATACCTACAAAGAATAGGCTTCACAAAAAGTTATGTTGATCTGAACCTTTATATTAAGGTTGTATATGGAGAACATGTAATCATTCTTCTGTATGTAGATGATCTTCTCTTGAAAAGTGTAGAAGGTTGAATTGAAGAGTGTAAGAAACAACTAGCAACAAAATTTGACATGAAGGATCTTGGTGTCATGCATTACTATTTGGGACTAGAAGTCTGACAAGGACCTGATGAAGTTTATTTGGGTCAAGGAAAGTACGTGATCAAGATGCTGAAGAGGTTCGACATGATGGATTGCAAAATTATGACCACTCTGATGATCACAAACTTGAAAAGACGAAGGAGTTCTGAATCAAGTCCTGTGGATCCTTTCAAGTATAGGCAACTTATTGGCTCATTGATGTACTTGGTGAATACTCAACCAAACATACGCTTTGTAGTAAATGTTCTCAATCAATTCCAAGTGGAGTCGAAGCATGATCATTGGGTAGAAGAAAAACATATTCTAAGATATCTGCGAGAATCCATCCACTATTGTCTCAAGTATGATAGAAGGAATGATGTCAAACTAATTAGATATACAGATTCTGATTGGGGAGGAAGTGAGCAAGATGAAAGGAGTACTACAGGAGGATGTTTCAGTTTTGGATCCTCCATGGTCTCATGGATGAGTAGAAAGCAAGACATGGTTGCTTTGGGTAGTGCTAAGGTTGAATATGTTGCAGCCTGTGAAGTAAGCATAGAAACAATATGGTTGAGGAAGCTTCTATCCAACCTGTTTGAAGAACCAATGAACCCCATAGTGATACTTTGTGATAACACCAGTTGTATACATCTGTCTGAAGATCCAATGTTTCATGGAAATGCAAAGCATATAAACAACAAGTATCACTATATTCGAGAGATAGTGAAGAATGGTATCACTATATTCAAGATTATATAAGTTTAGGAATCACATATAAAATCTATCAAGTATATTACAAGGTTCGATTATGTCAATTAAGCTTATATTGCATCTCAAGTCATTTTCATCATAAGGTTTTTCTTTCATGGATGTCATTTGTTTCGGATAAAAATTATTTGTCGTCTCAAATTCAATGCCTATTCAATATGCAAAGCTTACATTGGATATAACAAGATAAAGCAGAGACCGAAAGAAACCTAAATTTGAGGTTCTCTGGAAAATACAAGATTTATCTCCTGATTATGGAACTTGCATGATTCACAATCTCCTAGAACTTTTGATATAATTAGCTCATGCTACTTTATTTTCAGGTTATCTTGTATAAAACCATGGTAATGTGATTATGGTATATTTAGTTTTAAAGGTTTTGAAATGAATGTCAATATCAGATGAAATAATTTGTGCTTGCAATAAAATTTGGAAGATTTGTACTCTAATAGACTAAATATGTTTCTGTTTGAATTTACAGTTTTGGTGTTTGGAATCGATTTGCAGTAGTCTCACTCGTGTTCAAGTGAGGAGGCTATTCTTCACAGGAAGTCAGCTTTTTTAATGCCTAGGAGAAGGGTGCACACTTAGGTTACCATTTTTAGACCTGTTTTTGAATTATTACACCAGTAATGGGGGTATTTAATTACACCAGTAATGGAGGTGTTTAATTACGCCAGCATTGAGGGTGAACTTTTTGAGAGACTTACACTCGTTTCACTCACACAAGAGGAGTGCTCGCACTCAAAGAGGTCCTTAACCTATATTTCACACTATCTTCAATGTAAACAGAGGCTATCTTGATGAGTGCTTTAATTATATTGAGTTTAAACCTCCATGATGTCTTGTTTAATGTTTGCTTCAAGGGTCATCCTGCATAAGGATGGTTGTAACCACCATTTCCCACATGTTGCATATATATGAAGAAAATTGAATTTTGAAGGGATACTCTAGCACTATTCAAGGATCACCCTAGCTCTAAAATAAGTATTGTTATGGAAAAATTTAGTACCGTAGAGTAAAGCCTTATTGGATGACTTATATAGAATGCAACAATGGGAGTGTTATAGCTATTCTTTGAGAAACAAATCCACTTATTTTAGTGATGGACTCAATCCAACACAAGAGATGCTTCCCTAGTAGAGATTAGGAATGAAATAAGTCAATTACCTTAAGATAAGTTCCGCTTAAGGGTTCTACAATGATTTCCACCTAAGGATAAGAATAGGAGATTAGGGGTTTAGGGTGAATACGAGAGTAACTCCCAGATTTGGGTTCAAAGGTTACTATGGCCCAATCTAGAGGCTTATATTAACCAGCAGATGCTCAAATATGTTTCTTGAACACACCAAACAAGAAATTACACCAAGCTTGCATAAACTAGCTAAACAATTAGAAAATTGCCACAATATAACAATTTATGACAACAACAAATTTAGACCTGGAAACTATGATAATAAGTGTATAATGAAGGCTAAATTTATGATAAACAAGAGAATATATTACAACAAATTTCAATAGATAAAAGGGTGTATAACAACAATTAAACCTTAGACGTCAACCTTAATTAATGGCTATAAATTTCTTATGAAATGTATATTTTACTTATCCAATCTTTTCAAAACAATTCATATCCCCGAGCCACTTGCATTTAGGTCAATCTGTAAATATAAATTTTTTGATATAATAAACCCTAATTTACCTTAGAAAAAATAAAAGAAATGATTTTATGATAAAATATGATTGCCACAAGAGAGAACTGGTGCCTTCTCAATCTAGGGCTAATGGAGTCTAGGAATAAATTAAATTAGGTTTTTTTGTAGTAGAAACAAGATTTAAACAAATTATGGCATGTAAACATGGTTACCCTAGGGTTTAAGATCAAGGCTCTCAATTTTCAAGACCAGGTAAGGGAAGGAGCTAACATGCTACTTCCTCAAATTCTTGAAAGAAGAGTTAGCTTAACAAGGATCATAAAACAAATACTATGCTAGCTAGCTTAATACATGAATCATCCATCCATAAAACATGAAACCAAGATAAAACTAGCCTAGATCCATCTTAACTCTGGATTTATCAATCGTCGAGAAGGATCAAATCTCTCAAGATTCAAACCTCTTTTTTATTGAAAATAGTAGCCAGTAAGGTCTTCTTTGACTTGTGCCTTAGTCAAAGAGACCACAAGAAATCTTTTTTTAGGATGCACAAGTTCCTGTAAGATAGGACAAGTTCTTATAAGTTAGGACAAGTTTATGAAGCAATTTAACTCATGCTAATAGTTGGAGGCTGAGATGTTTGTCTCCTAAGGCAAGTTATAACTCTCAATGGTTATTTGTGGCTAATACGAGTTATGTGAGTTAGTTAGACTCAGTTAATAATTCAATGACAAGACCGAATTCTAAAATTAAATTGCTATATTAGATGGGTCAAATTGCTTATATGGAGGAAGAAGACACATAATTGGATCATTGTTTTGCCTGAGCACAAGATTTTGAGACAAGACAATAGTAGAGTCTTTAACTTATCTTTAGTATAGTCTTCAACCTGAGCTAAAAGGCCTACTGGAATTGTTGAGGAATTTATTTGAATTATGCACAAAAGCACTAAAGAATGAAAGAATCAAGGGACTATTGACTTAAAGAAGAGATCCCTTCATGTAGTGTAAGCCTGATGTGGCCAATTATTGAGAAAATTTGTTGAACTAAGCATAGAAGGCACATAAAGGGAAGGATCTAAGGGAAATCAATTTATAGAAGGGTTACCTTTTGTGTTATGTAGGTGCATTGTGGCCACATTGTGAATAAGAATAGGCCATGTCTCAATAGGTTGAAAGACCTCAAACTGACTTTTGTGTGGATGAAAGAGAATGGCATTCATCCTTACACCATTGATAACCTAAGATAAAATCTCCCTTTTCTATACCTCAAAGCAACTTTGATACCATCCGTAGTAGTTTAACAAACTTTGGGATTGTTTTGATTTCAAGAGGAACTTATGAGCTTGATTTGATGAAGGAGAACGACCTTCATGACGCTAGTCAGTAATGTTGAGTGAGAACTTCCCTCATGGATTTCTAGTCTAGCTCAGGTGTGGCTAGCTACAAGATATACTTCAATATATTTGAGCCTATCGTGGGGTGGAAGGTGACTCACCCTTCATCAGTTCCTGGTTGCATTTGATCTCAATCGAGTAGCTGTTCTTGTGGTCTTCAAATCTGTAATATAAATCGTATTCAATAAAATAAAGTGAGGATTAATAAGTTGTGTATATTTATGTTTGTTTGCTAACTAGACATCTTGGTTTATGTGATGTATGATTGTAGCACGAATTAGTGAAGTTGGGTTTTGATGACTGTGAATATTTGTATACCTGCTTGTTGATATTTAATGTGCTCTTATGATGTGCTTTTCATGATTATGGAGATGGATAAAACAACTCACTTGATCATGAGACTGATATATTCTTTGTTTTGGTTGTTGTGAATGTCTATGGTTGTTATGGGCCTTTTTCAAGTACGATGTTACAGCGAAGAAGATAGGGGATGTTAACCCCTTAGCATTTTAGACAACCTTGATGATTGGTTGGATGAGTGGGGCTCTTAGTGAGTCTCAACTCAGGGAGCATTGTTTGCTTTAAACAAACTAGGAAAGCTCTAAGCCCGATGTGGTGATTAGAATCCCTTTTGATGATGTGGACCTAGTTGAAAGAGTAAAAGCCTTGATTGTAAAAAGTGAGGACTCATATGAAATATGTCTTCACCGAACATTTAAGACAAAGTGTTATAGAATTCATTGAAGAACTCTTGAACTATTTGGGATGAAAAGGTTGGAAGGCCTCAGAAGGGGATAAACTTTGAACAATGTCTGCCTAGACTCCTTGGAGAAATGTTGGGTAAGTGATATTAAGGAGGACCTCGGGTTCCTCTATGGTTAGAGAGGACCTTGCAACTTTAGAAGTCTTTTAGGCAATTCATTGTCCTATCAAATTTCTTTTTCAACCCTAGGGATTGGTTGAGAAACTCTTTATGTGCTTTGCTTTATTTTGGTATCAATTGATTGGAAATTTTAGGATTGATTTCCTTTCGAAAAAACTATGAATTTGGGGATTGAAGGCTTTATACCAAACCCTTGGTCATATGGGCTAGTAAAGGTGTTAGGACCAAGAACTTAGTTGAAAAGGGTTTAAGCACCAGACAACGAGATATTGGCATATTGAGCCATTGGTATGGGATAACACTTCAAACCATAGACAACTCAAAGTCTTAATACAAATATACCTCAGTAACGTCTATCGTCTAACAAATAATTCCTTGTCATCATGATGGCGATGTATTTACGACTATGATATCGAGCATTGGGTAATCAAATGAGAATCTATCAATGCAACCTTTGATATTGGTAGATCCCATCAAGTCTGTTTGTTAGTGTAGATTATTCATCTTTATTGATATCTTTCAATTGGATTGGGTGAGAAGTTGTGAGGTGGACTTTTATGTTGTTATGCGGCTTGGTGACCTAATGGATTGAAACATTGTTAGACAAAAAGGCAAGCCCCATTAGTTGATGGTCTGTTATTGAGTATTGTCTATCGGTATGAGAAGTTTATGTTGTAATGCATAGTCTCGATATTAATGCATCTTGAAAATTATGTTAATTGTTTGAGAAAGGTCCATTATTGAACTGCATGTTATTGGCCTTAGATTGTGAAGCTTTTGGTAATCCATTATCAAGAGGTTGGGACACTAATTATGGGGGATTCCTCTCGATATTGATAGATTTCTATAAGGTGTAAACCTGGCACACTAGTGAATGTAGGTTTTGGTGGTTTGGCATGTTGATGTGGCTAGATGACGTTTCATGATGATGTGGTATGGAGGTAGGCCTTGATGATGTAGCATGCTTATATAGCATGTCAAATTGGAAAAATGATGTAGTGAGATGATATGTATCAGAGTGTGCAGTGTTGCTGATGTGGAAAGCAAGGTGGAATTGATGCGGACTTCACAATACTAGGATATTGGACTATCAAATGTTGAGGCATTGGGTGGTCAGCTATTGGACTTGTTGAATAATGTAACTAGTGTCAGTCTTCATAATGTAATAAAATTTAATTTTTATCATTGATATATTGATTATTATTATTTTATTTTGGTTAAAGCATGTTATTAACTTCTTCATGCTTATGGAGTCAAAAGCGTTAAAGAAGAATTTATTATAAGTTAAAATAAATGTATTTGAGTCAAGTCCCATTTGGACTTTTGAAAGAAAAAAAAAAGAATTTTACTTTTGAGTCAAAGTGTCAACACAAGACCAAGTCAGCCCTCCTTGGACAAGTCGACCCTAGAGGCAACTATTCGACCCTCAAGAACATGTATATATACAATT